>CAWUFW010013517.1:0-471224 GCA_963921515.1 Calotriton arnoldi
TTGTGGTCTGTGGAGTGCTGCTTTTGTACTTACCTATGTGGGTGTGTCCTCATGGTCTGTTGTTTTCAGGTGTGTTGTGTCTGGGGTTCTGGCCTTTGTAGTTTTTGTTTGTCCAGGGGGGGTGTTTTCGGGATGTGTACTGTGCTTGTGTATTTGTGCGTGCCTTGCTGTGTGGACTTGTTGGCCATGTTGTGTGTGATTGGTTTTGTCAGCGGATGGTTTCTGTGCAGGGACGTGGGCGCCATGGCTTCTGCCGTGTCGATTCTCATCGGCGTTGTTTGCGCTGGCGGGCGGTATATTTGTAGTTTTCCCGCGCTCATGGCGGTGCGATCGTAATCTCACGTGCGGTGTGTCGGGCGTGAGGGCGGGCGGTTTTGTGTTGTAGTGCGTGTTTCCGTCCGTGGCGGGCGGTTTGACTCCGACTCGGACGATGGCGGGCGGTATCTTGTGTGATTTTTCCGCCGATGGCGGTTTTCGGTTTGTGTAATCGTAATGGCGTGGTCGGTGTTCAGACGGTGTGTGCGGGCGGATTTTTGCCGCTTCCATGCCTGGCGGATTTTTTTACGCCGGGTATCGTAATGGGCCCCTAAGTATTAAATCAGGGAAGGTGCTGGATATTAAATCAATATAATTTACTATTCCCACTCCAGTTTGTATTAAATCAGGGAAGGTGCTGGATAGTAAATAATAATAATTTACTATTCCCACTCCAGTTAGTATTAAATCAGGGAAGGTGCTGCATAGTAAATAAATATAATTTACTATTCCCACTCCAGTTAATATTAAATAAGGGAAGGTGCTGGATAGTAAATCAATAAAATTTACTATTCCCACTCCAGTTAGTATTAAATAAGGGAAGGTGCTGGATAGTAAATAAATATAATTTACTATTCCCACTCCAGTTAGTATTAAATAAGGGAAGGTGCTGGATAGTAAATAAATATAATTTACTATTCCCACTCCAGTTACTATTAAATAAGGGAAGGTGCTGGATAGTAAATAATAATTAATTACTATTCCCACTCCAGTTAGTATTAAATGAGGGAAGGTGCTGGATATTAAATAAATATAAATTACTATTCCCACTCCAATTAGTATTAAATAAAACAAAATATTGGTCAGTAAATGAATATAAATAATTATTCCCACTCCAATTAATATTAAATCAGTGAAGGTGTTGGTTAGTAAATAAATATAATTTACTATTCCAACTCCACTTTAACTTAACTTATATTAAAAATTTGAGAGTAAACAAATATATTATGAAATTCACACTATAGTTAAAATTAAAAATTAAAAACTATTTATAAAATTTACATTTCATCTACAAATTTTATTACAATAAATATATATTAAATAATAATGCTAGATACTAAACATTTATTAATTTTTGTTCAACACTATTTATTATAATATTCCCACATATTATAGTTATAAACATATTAATTTAATATTTATAAATTATAATACAATTAATTCTTTGAAATTTATACGTCATTATTAATTTAATACTATTTTAATTCCTTATTAAATATTAAATGTTGTAATAATTCTTACATTAAGTATTATTACAAAAAATTTATAAATATTTAATAATAATATATTTATCAAATATTAATTTATATTAATTTTCTATTACATATATTATCATATTACTCACAAATTTATTATAAATAATGTATTGTATGTACTCCATTACATTATACTTCAATAACATACCTTATTACATCTATAATTCTCTGTAGTCTAATATATTTATAAATTATAAATAATATTTTAAATTATTAATATTTGCTCAATACATATATATTGAATATATTTTTTGGGGTATTACATTTTAAATTTTGTAAATTATAAATTATGAGATCTAAATATATTTTATAATTTTTATATTTAATTTTTTTGTATAACACACACTATACATTTCTACCAAAAATTAACTATCATAATTATACTATTAATATTAATGATATATTTTTTTGGGAACATTCCTAATTTTTAACCTATCAGTACAAATAAGATATTTTTTAAACAAATTAGATTACATGTAAAAATACATTTTATATTAATATTTTAAAATAATTTAAATATTTATTTTAAAAATATTTCAAAATTTTAACCTCAAAATTTAAAATTCATTCATAAATAATTATTTACTCTCAACAAATTTTTTTTAATTTCAATTTTATAAATCTATATTTTTTTAAAACACTCCCCACCCTTATCCCCTAATAACCCTACATCCCGCTCCTAAAACAACACTTTATTATTTACTATATATTTTTCTATATATTTATATTTCATTTTCAATATTTTTAAAACACTCCCCACCCTTATCCCCTAATAACCCAACATCCCGCTCCTAAAATTTATATTACAAATAATTTTTTTATAAATGTTAACTAATATTATTTACTACTTTTTTACATTTCTTATTATTAAATTAATAACATTTCGATATTTTAACATTTCGATATTTTTAACACTCTATATTATCATTTTCGATATTTCTTACCTTTACAATTTAAAGATATTTTGTAATGACGATATTTTGAACTCGATATTTTGATATTCGATATTTTTTTTAAACGATATTTTGAGATTCGATATACATAGCATCGATATTTTAGTATATTCGATATACTAAACTCGATATTATGTCATTTCGATATTTAAAATTCGATATTATGTCCATTTACCGGTAGGGCTACCGTGCCACCGTGCCTTTGCCCTTCCCTCTGGCTTTCCCCCACGCTAGGTCTCCTGCGGCCTCCTGTTGACCTGCTGACGTTGCACCACCAGTGTCCCCCAACCCCTTCCTTCCTTCAGCAGAGGGTCCGTTCAGGCCGAATGCACCCCTGGTCTGCCAGTTACTGGTAAGAAGACCAAGGATGACATTTAAGGAGGCTCCAATTGTTGTTTTAAGGAATACTAAAGGAGTAAGGAGAAGAAGTTAAAAATAAGCAAGAAGCAAAATTGCAATAAGGGAACAAATAAGATTCTTGCCCTTGGAGAGCCAGAGTCTGAGGGCAGAAAGCCAGCGGGTTGGCAGGCTCAACATAGGTGCAGAAGTGACCGGTGGTGAGCCGGTGCATCTTGTGCCTTGTTGAGGGGCCAGTCACCCTCACGCTTGTCCTCGTGCCCCTACATTTATACCTGTATACCTCCATCTACATCCTCATCAGTGCATTTGACATTAGTCCTTGACTCACCTACCTCACCTACCTGGCCCTCTGTCTGCCCCACACCAACTCCAGTCTATTGAGTTTTGTCATCATGCATCATTGTACATTTATTCTTGTGGAGGAGATACTGACACTAGCCCCTTGGGGGATCGGTTGAGCTCACCCCCTGGCAAGAGGTGTTTGGGAACCAGGGAGTGGCAGTCTGGCTGAGGCCTCGTGGTTGGAGGCAGTTAGGAGACCTTTGTGAGGGCCTGTCAGATTTAAGTACTGGGCATAGGATCTGATGTTCAATCTTCCTGGACCTGCCTCACTATGGGGCCGATTCCGATTCGGGCCGGAAATCACTCCGACCGAGCCGGACCCGGAGAGATTTCCGACCGAATCGGACTCTGGCAGTCCGACCGAACGAGTACGATGCGCACGCATGCAATCGGACTCGAGTCGGTCGGACTCCCATTGAAGTCAATGGGAGCCGGACGTACAACGCGTACGCGGGCTCCCATTGACTCAATGGGTGCGAGGCGAACAAGGGCGCCCTACAGCGGGTACGCTCGATGCGACTCGTGGCGTACATGCACAGGTAGGGGGACCCATGGGTCCCCCCTGTGTGCGACTCGCGCGGCTACGCGCACAGGGGGTCTGACACGGACCCCCAAAGTCCGGCTCCAACTGCTCTTTCGAGCCGGACGGCGCAAGTCGGTCGGACTCGCCCGCGGCGCGCATCGTACTTTGCCCGGCCGGGGAACGTCTCCATTGCGCGGTGCGAGTCGTGTCCGTGCGAGTCGGTCGGAGCGGTTCGGACCCGCGTACGAGTCGGTCGGCGATTTCGCGTGCGCTTGCATCGTACTCGCTCGGCTGGACGCACGTACGAATCGGTCGGGAAAGAGGGCTCCGAATCGGATCCGGTTAAGCCGAATCCGATTCGGTGCCCTACCGGCCGAGATCGGAATCGGCCCCTTAGTATTCATTTGCCCATTTACCTAGAAAGATCCCTAGCTGTGTGCCCCTCCATAGTCGCACTTATTCAGGAGGTGGGGTGGCACAGCAAGGGTTACTCAGACCCTTTAATTCTTATCCCAAGGAACCATGAAACCCCATACGTTTCAGCCAAAACTGTAAACTTTTCAGAAATGGTGAGACGGAAGCAGCCATCACGTAAAAAGACACAGGTGGGTGAATTAATGGGTGACCATTCGTTACAACTCTTACCTCCAGACTAAACTACTTCTACCGGCTCCAGAATAGCGACTACGGTGGACTGGTGTAAGGGTCATGCCCTGTCTCCATCTCAGGTGCACTCCGCCACAAAGAACTCAATGAAACAATATTTTTATAAGGCAATTTAAACAGTTCCAAAGGAAAAAAAAGATATTTCAGATATGGCATCCATGGATACTTGCCTTAACAACTCGGGGTCTGCCTAGCACACCTCAGGTAGCTACAAAAAAGCCAAGTAAAGAAGCTGCCCGCACAGGGCTACTTACCAAGCACAGAACATAATCCTGCCCCAGTTTAGGATTGTGCGAATCAATCATTGATCTGACAACAGACTCTCCCCCACAGCCTGCTCGCCCCCTCCGTGAGTCCGAAGATCCTTTTAAAGGAGGGCAGGAGGAATTGCACAAGTCATGGCCATCTGCTAGCACCAACCCCACCACCAATATAGGCAACTCCCCAGTTACCACTAGTGTAATCCCAAGTGTAATCCAAAAGCTCAAATATGAATATGACGTTTACGACTGCACAAGTTTATCAATCCTTGGATTGGTCCCTGTAACCGACAGGCCCTGCGCCCTTGCTACCTCAAACAACTGATTCCCCCTCAAACCAAGAGGCTGCATGCTCACTCCCCAGAAGGGAGAGTGTCACTGAACAGGAACATGGAATCCTGCAGATCGTTTCCTTTTTAACATTGAGACTCAAATAGTTGAAACTCTGGGGCATACCCCGTTAATGATACTGGGCCCTTCCGAAAAAACGCAGAGTGAGCTTTGACACCACAGGCAACACCGAATATCCAAGAGATGGCAGCAATAAGAGCCACGCAGGACACTATAAGCAGGACTCTACATTGGCAGTCTAGCCAAATGTAACTGCAATTAGATCTGATCCAATCATTGGCAACTCACCTTGCTAAAATTGGTCCTAAGCTTAAGCTCCTGGAAAAGACGTAAAATTTCTTGTGAAGGATAAACCCTGCCCATGCTTCCCAATCATTAACAAGCTGAATACATTACCAGAGATACTGAGGAATTTGGTTGGTTCAATCAAACCCTCTGCAACAAATAAATCATCTCAGACTAAGGGGCACATGCATCATTGTAAATACCGGTCGCAAAGGGGCAGATTCGCGACCGGTATTTTTGCATTTGGGATGCATCAACCCAAATGCAATCTCGCAATTTAGGTAATCGCAAATTAGCTCTTCGAAATGAAACAAATTATATTCAATTTCGCAAATCCTTGAAGACATGGCTTTTCAATCAATAGCCTGCTGCCTTGTTTAACTCAGTCTCTGATCTGCTTCTGCGCCGGGAAACCCTTTGGGTAGCTGTTGCGCATTATAAGTTTAATTAATTAATAATAATAATAATAATAATAATAATATAAATTGCAATTCCCTAAATGCAGTGCACTTTAAAATTGCGATTTATCAATTTAAAGTTGATTGTAATTTGCGAAAACTTTGAATGCATTTTTCAAAGTGCCATGTTGCACACACTCATGCCCTTGGGGCACATCTAATCACATACAAATTTCAGGGGTGCATCAGGGTGGCCTTTTGGCCCCCTGGCACCCTTGAAATTGCATGCGCAATTTGCGAGTACCTATTTGGTACTCGCGAATTGTGCATGCAATTCTCATTCACTCCTAATGGCCTCTAGGCCCATAGAAATGAATGGGAAGCTATTCCTTAATTGCGAATCGCAATTTGCAATTCGCAATTAAGGAATATGTAGGAATCGCTAATATTTTAGCGAAACCTACATGCATAGGCAATTGCGATTCCATAATTGCGATTTCATAATAATCATAATTATGGAATCACAATTGCCTACAATGATGCATGTGCCCCTAAGTTATTAAATGCTACTATGGTAGAGGATATCTATCAACATAACCATGGTATATTTGAACTGGCCATTCCCCAGGAAGTTTCTGAACAATCATCTGATATCAAGGATCAGGAAGCCCGTTCTTCTTCCAGCAGGCCATTGAATCGACATGAGGAGCTTTTGGGCAGGACCACTCTGGTGTGTGATGCTGCGGATACTGCGAGTGGATTACAAGTGATTTCAGAAACCGGAAGTCCATCTGAGCCACTCTCATCTTCCTGCCTCACAAGAAGGGCAAAAAAAGGTTAAAAAACAGACAAAAAAACAGTGCTTGCTTAAAAGAACCTCTCTGCCTGCCAAAACAGCTTGAAGTAATGAAGTGAAAGCTCCTATGAACTCTGAAAATCTATTTCCAATTTTTGCCCCCTCCGACACAGACAACATCTCAACCCCAGCTCCCCAACCATTTGTCCATCGTAGTCTCCCCGATGTTCCTGTATTACTGAAAACAGAAGAGCTGAAACTGGGCCAGGGGGCCTCGAGGATCGATGGCCACTCGGTGCAAAAGACAACCCAAGACACGGAACCGCTGGACTGCGGGATGGCAGGACAAGGGGAGCTGGCCTCACAGGAGTGGATGGGATGCCGGGTACACAAAGTGAAAGGGTGGACCAAGGCACCCAATCTGAATAGGAGACCCTGAAATTGTCAGGCCTTAATCCCAGGGGTCAGCAAAGGAGCCCACAAACCCACAGAACCATAATTGAAAATCAAGTGCCTGGAAGGGAATCTCCATCAACCTGTTGGAGTATACCCGCATCTTCAGCACATAGAAGAGAGAGGCCTCTATGACACATGGGACATTTTGGGCCCCAATTGGTTTCAACTTAGCTAGCATCAGATATGTGAACCCAATAGCTTTGCAGGAAATAGTTTCCAGTCAGAGGATTTAAGTACATGTTCAGGCCCCCCTGCAGCACAGCTAGATGAGCAGCAAGATTTCAACCTCCATACGTTCAATGAAGAGGAGAGTTCTCACTTACTACTCCTCTTCATTCCTTGATACATTCCAGAGGGCTCTATGGACATGCTCAACAGGGGGAACTTGCTGCGGTTGTTTGCTCACATCCCTGCTCCTAAGAACATAAACCCTAATGACATTGATTGGGTCAAATTTGATTGTCTCCGCTAAACTCAACTGGGACGTGACCAAGACAATCTGGAAAAGAACACCCCAATGGAATGCCGTATGGGCCGAAAGGGTGGTCTTCGAAGAATGGGGCATTGACCGTCACATTCCTGCCCCAGTGAAATATTCGCATGTTCTTTTGAAACCACTCACTGCTCAAATTCAAGCTTGTGTGCTGTAGAGTACAATTGGGGGTATTCATTACAGAGTCCTAACCACAGAGGGTAAATAGACATAATATCGAAAAAAATATATAGAATGGACAGAATATCGAATTCAAAATATAGAATGGACATAATATCGAATGGACATAATATAGTGGTTAATAATATCGAAATGAAGGTAAGTAATATCGATTTTCAAAATATAGAAGTACATAATATAGGCATTAAAAAATATCGAATTTTTAATAATATCGAATTTTTGTAAGTGTTTAGTATGTTAGTATATGAGTTAAAAATGTATATTATTTTTGTAATGTATGTTTAATATTTTTTAAAGTTACGAAATTTATGTAAAATTATTTTTGCGTAATTTAATTCCGTAGTGGGTTGTGGGTTTATAGGGGAATAGGGTGGGAAGTAATTTAATTATAGTAAATTAAATATTAATTTTTAGGAATTATTAATTATTTTTAATTTAATCGTGCATTTTAGTTCTTTAGCGGGTTGTGGGTTTATAGGGGAATAGGGTGGGAAGTAATGTAATTGTAATTAAGAAAATATTTATTTTTATTTATTGGTATTGATAATTAATTTATTGTTAATTAATTATTAATTGTTAATTAATTTAAATTAATTGGTAATTAATTTTTATTAATTGATTAATTGATAATTATGTTAATTGTATTAATTTATTATTCGGAGCGGGTTGTGGGTTTATAGGGGAATAGGGTGGGAAGTAATTTAATTGTAATTAAGAAAATATTTATTTTTATTTATTGGTATTGATAATTAATTTATTGTTAATTAATTATTAATTGTTAATTAATTTTTTATTAATTGGTAATTAATTTTTATTAATTGATTAATTGATAATTATGTTAATTGTATTAATTTATTATTCGGAGCAGGTTGTGGGTTTATAGGGGAATAGGGTGGGAAGTAATTTAATTGTAATTAAGAAAATATTTATTTTTATTTATTGGTATTGATTATTAATTTATTGTTAATTAATTATTAATTGATAATTAATTTTTATTAATTGGTAATACATTTTTATTAATTGATTAATTGATAATTATGTTAATTGTATTAATTTATTATTCGGAGCGGGTTGTGGGTTTATAGGGGAATAGCGTGGGAAGTAATTTAATTGTAATTAAGTAATTATTGAAATTCTTTTGTGTATTGATTAATTTATTGTTAATTAATTATTAATTGGTAATTTTTTTATTACTTATTACATTTTTGGTATTGAAAATTAATTGGTTGTTGATTAATTATTAATAGGTAATTAATTTTTAATAACTAATATTTATTGGTATTTATAATTAATTAATTATTTAATATTTTGTAATTGGTCATTAATTTTAATTACTTTTTTATTGGTATTGATAATTAATTTATTTTTATTTAAATATTAAATCATTACTTTCCCTACTGTTGCACTCACTGGAGTGGGAATAGTAATTTTTACCCCTACGCTATCCAACGCTTTCCCTACTGTTGCAGTCACTGGAGTGGGAATAGTAATTTTTACCCCTACGCTATCCAACGCTTTCCCTACTGTTGCACTCACTGGAGTCGGAATAGTAATTTTTACCCCTACGCTATCCAACGCTTTCCCTACTGTTGCACTCTCTGGAGTGGGAATAGTAATTTTTACCCCTACGCTATGCTTTCCCTACTGTTGCACTTACTGGAGTGGGAATAGTAATTTTTACCCTCCCGCTATCCAATGCTTTCCCTACTGTTGCACTCACTGGAGTGGGAACAGTAATTTTTACCCTCCCGCTATCCAACGCTTTCCCTACTGTTGCACTCACTGGAGTGGGAATAGTAATTTTTACCCCTACGCTATCCAACGCTTTCCCTACTGTTGCACTCACTGGAGTGGAAATAGTAATTTTTACCCCTACGCTATCCAACGCTTTCCTTACTGTTGCACTCTCTGGAGTGATAATAGTAAATTTTACCCTCCCGCTATCCTACGCTAAAAATATTGATTACTTTTTATTAATATTAAGTTAATATATATATGTATTAAAAAATAAAAATGTATGTTTATTTTTTATAACTTACATTAATTATTTATTAATTTTAAGGTTATTTAAGTATTTTTAAGTATGTTTCAGTTAATTATATTTATTATTTTATTAATTTTACATTACTTTTAATACATTTAAAAAATTCGAATTTTAACAAACTATGGGGCCCATTAGGATGGCGGGCGGAACCACCACCGCCGTGCTGGCGGATGCAAAAAGCACCAGTTACCGTCCGCCCGCCACAGCACACACGCCCGCCCAATTAGGATGCGAAAAGACAGCCAAACACCACCCGTAAGCCAGCTACGCCCTCCGCCATCAAAGTGCGCCCGTCCACGGAGCGGCGCGGCCTAATGGAGACACAACCCCCGACGAAATCACGTACCGCCCGGCGTACAAATTACGATGCCAGAACCAAACAGTTCCCCCGGCTAAGAGACACCGCACGTGAAAGCAAGGCGGAAAACCGAACGCACAGTACGGATAGCAAAGAGGCGGACCCCCGAGCATGAATCCAGCACTGCAGGCCCTCCCCATGCTCTACCTGATGCAGCACCCAGGAGTCAACGCACCGCGGCGACGCAGGTAGGCAGACACACAACAGGGGCACGCAAACAGCGCACACAGTGCAAGGGCGGGAAAACTGTATATGGCCCCCCGACAACCCTGCGTGGACACGACACATCCACCACTGCACCCACACATGCGCACAACGCAGAGGCCAACGGCAGCGCAATGCATGCGCCGCACACAAACAACACAGGGTCACAACAAAACACCACACACACCAGCACCACCCAGAACGCACATGTCACGTGACAGCCCTGCCACAGTCATGTCCCCAACCAGCAATTCACTGTTGCCAACCTGACGTCACACAAGTGATCCGAACATGTCAGTGACGTCACGCCACATTAGGACACACCCCTGTGTGCAAAACACGGCGAAGCACACAGCGGAGGCAACATCACCCAGCAGAATATGGACCCCGTCGGGAAAAGGTACGCCAGTACCACACAGAAACACCGATGCCACCCTGCACCCAATAACAAGACATGCAATACGTAACATCAAAGATACCAGGGACAGACAACAGTTGGGACCAATTATAACACAAGGCCCAACGTATAGCGGAAACGCAGCCTGCTGCCCACACACGGGAGAGGAGACAGCACCGAATGACCTTCCATTCCCACTCTGAAACCACATCCCGACTAAACAAGCCGGAGACAACAGTCATTGCACCAAACAAAGCCCAACACAGGCATGCAGAGGGAAGCGGCCACAGGGCAGATAGCGCATAACACCAAAGAACATTCACAACGGAAAGAAGAAATGATAACACTCCCCCATGTGGTTCACATGCAAGTTATCTGGAAGGAGTCAGACACCACTGACCTTGACCATTCAGAGAAGCATGTGGGATGAGGGCCCGTGTCCTCCGCACAAGCCAACATAACACAAGTCCTGCCTCCCTACGACCATTACAGAATTCCCAGCAACGTCGGAGGTTGCACACTGCAGACTGCACAGACAGCCGGAGCACGCCACCACAGCGCCCTGCAGCAAAATGGCACTTGCACCACACCTACCCAACTACGCCGGACAGATCAAGCTGTACAAACATAACCTGATACAGATATTGGGATGTGACAATCTGGCCTTGCTGAACGTAAGTTACCGACTAACTTACCGCATCGCATTGTTCAGCTGCGTCATCCCCGTCTTCTACTGTCGGAGGTGTCCCTTCTACTATCCTGTGGAGTTATGTCTCTCCAACCCGGCATGTCCAAGGGCGGACCTGCTACAACTATTCAACCCCTGGACGCCCACGACAGGGTCTGTTCAGCCTATGGGGGCATGGCGTATGTGGCGACTATCGGACCCACACTGCAATGGGACCACTGTGCCTCCACACGACGGATAATGGATTACAGTTACATCGAATGCCATCCAACATGTCCCATCATGCTCCTACAAGGGACAACTCACGACCAACACCTTGACAGCCACCATCCGCTACATTGGATGGCAACCATGTCCACCACCAATGCCATGGAAGCCCTGCTGGAAGGTATTGCATTCCTGACAACCTGTCAATTCGTCGGGCCCCGCCGCCATACCCCCAATTGAGCAATGATGTCCCACACCGTACCCATGCTTGGCTTCCGCACGGACTAGGCAGTTACCAGTACAACAACTATACCATGCAACCTGCAACTGACACCACATCAACAACTACACTGCCATGACATCTGATACTTTTCGGGACATGCACCCTGTTCCTCATCACATCCAGTTACTCTGCATGAACAGGAGGAGGCAGAGGCATGGGATTTGTGTATGGCAACCACATGGACAGAACTGCACGTACAACCATGCCATGATATGGATCCTGCGCCCATGAACATATGCACCGGTCAGTGGACAGTAATCGTCCTGCTGTAGTATGTGAGAGCTGTCACCTCACCTCCCTCTGAACGTCCGTGCCAGGAGCTTTGCATGGACACCAAGTGCATCCACCAACAACATGAGCCCAGTGACTGTGACATGATCAGTACCCACCACATCGCAACAACAAGTGGGACGCCGTTGCATGCACGTAAGCCCATGCCCTGATGTCACCTCCACGCACGTGTGTATGAGTAACTATAGCAGAAAACCTGTAACATGGAACTGAGATGCACTGTGCCCATGATGACAAGCGGACTGGTAGGCTAAATGTATACTGTCTGTGTCAAAGTCAGCAGCACCACAGTAATTAGCAAATGTACATTAGCACACCAACGGCTAAGCAGTTGTAACTCTGAAGCCCACATCCCACAGTCAACAACTAATCACATGTACCCCTACACCCTATGCTATGTGTACACATGCTGAGTATATCCTCCACATGCATTTCGCTGCCAGTAGTGTTCACTATACTGCATCACAGAGGACATAAGTCCCAATACATGGCTTGAAGCAAAAATGTGTCTCTGCTGATTCATTTCACAAGTACGAATGAGAGAGGATGAGAGTGTGTGAAGTACACGGCAGTCGTGAGATGACCATGTAGTCCACTGTCATTGGATGTCAACGCAAATGAGTAGCACAACTGTGGGAGACACACATGTGTCATGTGAAGCGGGAGTTACGCATGGCTCAGGTGGGTGGGTGTGACGGGTAGGTGCGCACATGCAATGTTGAAACACGCTGTGTTGGGAGGACTGAGGAACAGTACATTGGCGCACTCCTGGGAATCTGTAAAGACCACCTGTTTGGTGATGAATGTGAACTCGTGTGTGCACAACAGGTGGGCACACGATCAATGCCGCATCAAGTGTAGACGTCAGCCCACCCTCCGTGGACATGCCGGATACTGCTGCGCGTCCGCCAGGCCCTTGCCAAGGCACTCACATCCCCTGTCGACCTGGTGTATCCCCAACATTGTCCACTTGCACAGGCAATCCAGGGCACGGGATGGCAGTAGAGCATGGTGGGTGAGAGGTCATGGCGCGCTCATCCTGGTCACATCACGCAGGCAACACATCCACAATGTGAAGTATGGTACAAGTCAAATGGAAGTAGTGGGGGGACGCACACGTCACAAGCAGGAGTGACGTCACGGAAGGTGGCTCGCACCAACAAACCCATTGACAATACACCCACACACGTTACATGCCATTGCAACAGAGAAGCCAGCGCGTGCACAAGCAGCTCCAAGCTCGCCCCAGAGAGGCCAAAGAGTGAATGTGTGGGGCCATGAGCTCCAGTTGGACGCAGCCTGGCCCGCTAGGGCAGCTACAGCCTCTGTGTGTTGCAGGTGGTGTATCCGGACTGCGGAGCCTGTCATGCATTGTCAATGTTGCCCGGGTCTCGAGTCGTGGCACCACGCATGTGGACGCCGTCCCGCCACTTATTATACCGTGAGACAGACCACTTGTTCAACTGGACCCACACATACACTCCTTGGCCTCTCGGGGGCGAGCTTGGAGCTGCCTGTGCATGCGCTAGCTGCTCAGGTGCAAACGCATGTTGGGGCGAGCGAGGGGAGGCCATGAGGACAGTGCAAAAGTTGACTGTTTGATTCTCAGCCAGTTTAAGGAATGACCCTGATGTGGTCGGAAAAAGACATGTCTCGTGTGTATTGCAACTAGTAGATCAACCGATGAACTACCCATGTCTTGCATGTAGCCCCGCACCCAGCCCCGCCCACTCAACACATTAAAATGAGTACCAGCACCACATACTACCCATTCGAAGCACTGACTGGGGGTGACAACCATTGGACAGTCTTGTGTAGTCCACCCACGCATACATGTGGGCCCTCCATGATCCATGTCACCTGCGGCAAAGTGATGTCATGGGCAATGACGGAAGTGAGCAGAGCTGTCTGCCCCACGCACAGATGGTGCATCAGCTCAACAGACCCAGCACTGAGTGCAGCAGGGGTCACATGTGCAGGGGCAGTTGTGCCTGGTGTGAAGGCACATGCATATAGACAGCACATCGAGCAATGTGTAGCCCGCCCACATCTACTGTCCATTGTCAGGCTGACCTAGAAAAAGATCACAAGGCAACACATCTGTGTGGGTGTACCCACTGTGACCAACACTGCGCAACCATCAGCGTACTCGCCCTGTGCATGGCCCACCCCGCAACGAAGGTCACATTCAGTGCCACTATCTCTCACACACATCCCTATCACGAGTCATGGTGTGTCCAATCGACAGTGCAGAGTAAGCGCTCATCCGGGGGGTCCTGAACAGGAGACACATGTAACCCACTAGGCAGTCTGTGTCGGCACCTACAGGCATTGTGCAGTCAATGTGCAGGCCAGGCCTTCTGGGACTGAGAAGGGCAGCATGGCCCCAGCCTGACTTCCACTGGGTCATTCCAGCACACAGTGGGCAGTGGAGGTGGGATGTCCCAACCCATGTTCAGCATGGTGCTCAGGGATGTACTGTCAGCCATGATGCTGTACAGGAACAGATACATCCGCTTCCCCAGGGCTCGTGAATTGGCGGCAGTGAAGGGTGCATTCTATGCTCTTGGACGAATCCCCACGTCGTTGGTGCAATAGACTGCACCCATGTTGGCCTTGTTGCACCACAGGCCACTGAGCACCTCTACCGCAACAGGAAGCACACGCACTCCCTGAATGTGCAAGTGGTGTGCCTTGCGGACATGGTGATTACACACGTGTGTGCGAAATTCCCAGGATCGGCCCATGACGCGCACATCATGCGCAACAGCATCCTACCACGACTGATGACCAATCTGCAACATGACCGTGGCTGGATTGTTGGTGAGTATGTGGAGTAGTGTAGCGTGCTGGCTGTGCGATGCTGTCTTGTGTACAGTTGGAATTGCAACGGTTCTCTGTGTCCCTCACACCCAGGTGACTCTGCTTACCCGAATGGGCCCTGGGTGCTCAGCCCATTGCGACGTCCTGGGAGCCCAGCTGATGTCCGCTACAATGAGGCACATGGGAGGACCAGGCGTGTGGTTGAGCGGACCTTTGGCCTCCTCAAGTCCAGGTTCAGATGCCTGGACCGCACCGGGGGCACACTGGCGTACTCCCCACAGAAGGTGTGCCAGATAATTGTGGCTTGCTGCATGCTGCACAATCTGGCGATCCGCAAGCAGATCCCCCTAATTGTGGATGACGGAGATCAACCAGGGCCCCAGCCTGCAGACCAGGACAGCTCTAGTGAAGAGGACAGTGGAGAGGATGAAGCTGTGAATGTGCGTCAGCAGCTCATCGCCCGCTACTTCACTTGACGGTGGGTGACCATGTACGACGGCTGATGTAGCTGTAGTTGGGCAGGTGTATGTGTGCTCTGTCATGGGGGCCTTTTGTTCACTGAGTGCTGTGTGTCAATGGTCCATGTCCAGGTTGGTATGCCACTGACAGTGGCTGTAGCATTGTGCCCTGTTGCTCTGTGAGATGTGTGTGCATTGCTTGTAGTTGGTGACAAGTACTGTGTGATGAGTGTGTGACACACTCATTGAATGTACTCTTGTTCTGTTTTTCACCCCTAGGTCCCTGCAGCCTCTCCTGTCCCATCGACATGCCACACAGCAGATGCATTTCTGCTCATGGTGGCGATTGCACATCGTGGAATAAACCCAGGACACATTAAGCCGATTGTGATCAAGGTGTATTTATTAACAGCGGTGACATGTGATTGTGTGCAAGGTGATGACAAATGTGGTGCATGCTGTGACAATGAGTTGACGGTCATGGCTGCGTGATGGTCAAGGTGTACCAATGGAGTTCTATGTCCACAGTCCAACAGACACATGCCATTCACATGGCAGTGTGGGGTAGGATCGTATTACAAGTCAATGCAGTAGGTGGTCAAGGTGGCTGGCTGACTCACTGGCGTTTGGTGCGTGCGAAGTCCTCTCTGGACACCTGTTTCCTCTTCGGACGGCCCCTTCCACGTTTGGTAGGGGGTGTTGATGTTCCGCTGGTGGTGGTTGAGGAGTGCTCACTCGCTGTGGACGCAGGGGAACGCGATGCTGCACGAGCCTGCGCCACAGCAGGTGGTGGCGGAGGTGGTGTTGCTGGCCTTGCTTGTGCCCTCCCCCCCACCACCAGCTGGCCCATGAGGGCCGCGATTTGGGCCATATGGGTGTCCATGGACCTCAACACCGCAAGGACATCCCGCGTGTCGCTAGCCGACCTGGCCCATTCGCCTTGGGCCTCTTCATAGGCCCCAAGGACTCTGTCGATTGGCGGCAGGGCTTGGCTCCCAGGCACAGTTGGCGTTGGCCTGGCCCTGCTCCTCCTACCAGAACTGCTGCCACCGACCTGCCCACTAGCCACATTGCTCACCACGGTCCTCGCTCTGGCTCCCAGGGTGGAGCCCGACGGCCATGCCGACCCTTGTGCAGGGGCTGTGGCGAGGGATGGCGTGGTGGTGGTGGTTGCGGCGGTGGTGGTGGTTGCGGCGGTGGTGGTGGCCGCAACGGCTGTGGCAGCAGGGGTCTGTGACTGGTCAGCAGCCCTGGGTGATGGGTTGGTGGGCAGGAGGGGCCCTGGGGAGCGGTTGTACCCTGCCATTCCAGATGGGCCTGCTGGGTGGTCCGTGTCCGGAGAGGTGTCCAGCTCCTCTACATCCGTGAGTCCGGGTCGGGGGCTTGCGGACTGGCTGTGCTGGCTGCTGTTACCCTCTCCAGCATCCAGCAGTTCGGCACCTGTGGGGAGGATGAGATGGGTCATTGTGTTGCACCTAGCAAAGTATGTATTGGTTGTCTGACATTCACAGTTCGTGCACTGTCGTGCACAGGTTTCCCAGTGGCGTGTGTGTGGATGTACAATGTGTGTATGCGTGGGCTAGGCAATGGGTCTGTGTGATGTGGACATGTGGCATGGGACGGATTAGCAATGCCGATGGGTGTGTGTTGCTATGCTACTACATTTTGTGGCTCGTGTGTATGCGTGCTCCAGGACCATCGACGATGTTGGGTTGAACGATGGTTTAGGGGGAAGGATGGAACGCTTAGGTACGCTGATGCCAAAAGGGAGTACAGCCCCCTAAACGCTCTTGGGTTGAAATATGCTTTTGGGGTACATACTGTGGGTAATGGGTGCAGAACGTGACATGTGTTCTGGCAACGTGACAGTGCATAGACAAAGGTGTGTGTCTGTCTCACATGGCCGGAATATCTGCTGACTGTTATCATTCATGGACATCACATTGGTAGCAATGTTGTGAGTTCGTGCTTGTTGTGTGCCACACGACGTATTGCAGATGGGCCAATTCCTTTGTGTGCGTGCTGCCCTGGTACATGTGCATCAGTGCTGTGCTCTTGGGGTGTTGACTATATTATGTGTGTTGTTACTCGCAGTGTGAGGTGCGCTTCAGTCACTGCAGGCACTTGATTTGTCATGGGCAGGTATCTTTGCATGACTACTGTATGAGGGCCAGCTGTTCGGATGTCATACCTTTCATGACACTGTGGCTGAGAGATGAGATGGATGATATGTTGAATGTGCATTGTGTGCCTGTGTGTTTCATGGGTCCAGTTGTCTTTGTGTGCAATATTGTGGTTCCAAGCTGTTACTTCTAGTACGGTCTGTCTTACGTGGGCGTTGTTGTACGATGTGTGGGTGACAGGCAGTGAGGACTACATGGACAGGACTTCGATGGTGTTGCTGATGTGTGTGATGGGTGGCACAGTGCCTGCCGTGTGGGTCTGTGCTCCAGTGGGACTTGTGCATGCAGACGTGGCTCCTTAGGTGTTGCTGTATCTGTGATGGGTCATGTGGGGTTTGACTCTGTTGAACATGTCCGTGTGCACATTGGTCTCATGATTGTGACTGGGAGCAGTGCTGCGTGTTCCTCTGCTACGTGACATGTCCCATGTGTCAGTCGTAGTACAGTCCTCATGCCTACAGACGCCCCGCCCTGTACATTTTCCCACCTACAGGTTGTTTCTGAGTGCGCAATGCAATGGATGCCACATGGTACTGGGAGGGAGGGGTGCTCCACCTTGCTGGTCTGTGGTAGTGGGAGCCTGGTGGGTGTTTTACTTCAGCTGTCCCCCTCCGACCCACTGTCTTTGTGTTCCGGCTACTTACCTGTTACTTGTCGGTCAGTGCAGCTATGGCGGACACATGGATGTGGGGTGTGCTCCACCTTGCTGGTCTGTGGTAGTGGGGGCCTGGTGGGTGTTTTACTTCAGCTGTCCCCCTCCGACCCACTGTCTTTGTGTTCCGGCTACTTACCTGTTACTTGTCGGTCAGTGCAGCTATGGCGGACACATGGATGTGGGGTCTGCTCCACCTTGCTGGTCTGTGGGAGTGGGGGCCTGGTGGGTGTTTTACTTCAGCTGTCCCCCTCCGACCCACTGTCTTTGTGTTCCGGCTACTTACCTGTTACTTGTCGGTCAGTGCAGCTATGGCGGACACATGGATGTGGGGTGTGCTCCACCTTGCTGGTCTGTGGTAGTGGGGGCCTGGTGGGTGTTTTACTTCAGCTGTCCCCCTCCGACCCACTGTCTTTGTGTTCCGGCTACTTACCTGTTACTTGTCGGTCAGTGCAGCTATGGCGGACACATGGATGTGGGTGTGGGGAGTGCTCATTCTGGCGCATCTGGAGTACAAGGGGACCTGGTGGGAGTTGCGGTGCTGGCTGACTGTACACATGCCCCCATGGTTTTGTTAGTTGGTAGCTTTGGGCTGAGTGTGTGTGAGTGTCTGTTGCATGTGTGGGTGATGTCTTGTGTATTGTGTACTGGACATGGGGGGTTTGTCCCTAGGAGCTATGGCATGGTGGTAGTGCATGTGATTACATAGCGGTGTGCTGGTATACGTTTGTTTGTACTTACCAGCCTCCACTCCCCCTGGTAATCCGGTGAGTATCTCCGGATGTTTGATGACTCGCACCTTCTCCTCCCACGCCTTGAAGGTCTTGAATAGCGCGGGATTCCCTCCGCCAGTCCTGGCAGCCAGCTCTCGATTTTTGGTCTCCTTCTTCTTGACCACGCTTTTGAGGTCGTTCCACCTTTTGTTAATTTCTCCTCTGTTGCGTGGAACGTTCCCGACTGCATTGACCTGGTCTACGATCCTGCTCCACAACCGGTTTCTGGTGGATAGTGGTGTCTGTTGGACCTGGTTGCCATAGATTTGTAGGTGCACCTTGACGATCTCGTCGACCATGACCGTCAGCTCGGTGGAAGTGAACTTGGGCATTCTGTGTGGTGCCATGTTGTGTGTTTTGGTGTTTGTGGTGCTGGTGCGGTGTGTGGTGTGTGGTGTGTGATGTGCAGGGGGTTTGTGTTGCCGGTGTTTGGTTGTGGTGGTGGTGGTGATGGGTGTGATAGGTGCGTGTCTGTGGTGTGCTGCTGTCCTTTCTGTCTCGCTGTGTTGTGTGCTTTCGTCCTCAGTTTGTAATGTTGCAGGGGGTTGTGGTCTGTGAAGGGGCTGGTTTTGTACTTACCTATGTGGGTGTGTCATGATGGTCTGTTGTTTTCAGGTGTGTTGTGGCTGGTGTTCTGGGATTTGTAGTTGATTTGTTTGTCCAGGGGGGGGGGTGTTTCAGGGATGTGTACTGTGTTTGGGTTTTTGTGCGTGGGTTGCTGTGCGGACTTGTTAGCCATGTTGTGTGTGTTTGTTTTCGTCAGCGGATGGTTTCTGTGCATGGACGTGGCCGCCAGGGCTTCCGCCGTGTCCATTTTCGTCACTGTTGTTTGCGCTGGCGGGCGGTGTATTTGTGGATTTCCCGCGCTCATGTCGGTACGATCCTAATTTAACGGACGGTGTCTCGGTCGTCAGGGCGGGCGGTTTTGGCTTGTCGTGCGTCTTTCCGTCCGTGGCGGGCGGATGGACTTGGACTCGGACATGGGCGGGCGGTTTTTTCTGTTTATTTTCCGCCTCCGGCGGTTTTCGGTTCGCGGCATCGTAATTGCTCGGTCGGTATTCAGACGGTGTAGGCGGGCGGATTTTCGCCACTGTGGTTGATGGCGGATTTTTATCCGCCCGACATCGTAATGGACACCTATATTATTTACAACGATATTTTGGATTCGATATTTTTGTACTTACCTGTTTGTAGATAGGAATTCGATATTTTGGCATTCTATATTTTATCCACTATATTTTTGCAGGTCGATATTTTGGCATTCTATATTCTGTCAGTGATCCACCACAGAGGGCCCATGGCCAATTACTATTCATCGAAAGCATGACCGGAGGGAGGTTTGCTTTGACACTCTCAGAAATGATTATAGCAGGCAGGGGGGGTAGCCGTCAGCCAAGTCTAACTCACAGGTCCCCTGCGGAAACACCCCCTACACTTACCAATAATTTGAGAACCCTTTCTTGGAACATTGCGGGGCTGGATAGCAAGCTTGTTCAAGTGGACTGGGGAGAATTCATAGAAACTGCTGATATAATCATGTTTCAAGAAACCTGGGAGATCTCCCCTTTAATGGCAGGGTTTTAAAACCTTCCATGTCTCAGCTTGTAAGTCTAAACCAGGTAGACCCTCTGGTGGATTGACAATTTGGGTTATGATTTCAGCCAACTACCTTTCACTTGTCCAGATTTGCTTGCCATTGAGTTCTCCAACTCTGATAAAACCAAAATCCTTCTCTTTAATGTATATAGCAGGAGTGTCTCCTAATCAAATGATACCCGTGCCCTCAATCTATTGTTGTGATTGTGGCCGGGGATTTTATCGTATGCTTTGGACCAATGGCACTCTACAACGGAATAGCAAGTAAGGAAGACCAATATTGGGGCATCCCCCAAATTCTGCGTCTATCTTTATTCTCACTTCCAAGGGCTGCCTTACAAATGCTTGATCTTTGTAGGAGTTGCCGCTTGAGGGCTTGCAACAGTAGAACCAAATCTGATTTGGAGTGGCATCCTCCTCCTTTTTTTTTTTTTAAACAGACTTTATTAAGTTTTCAAGTTGCATAGAATAATGGATCTTCGGATGCATTAGTAATACATACAACACGCCAACCAGCAAAAGAAAGCAAGCAGTTTCAATAAAGCAATCCATTCAATTTCAATTACCCAGTTTCTGCACTTGTGGATCAGGGTGGAACAGACATCGCAATAATAGTGCAGTCCCCAACCCACCACCCCTTACTTAGGGGTCGATTCCGATTCGGGCCGGAAAAAGCACCGACCGACTCGGAGCCGGAATTAATTCCGACCGACACGTACCTGTGGCGCCTGACACGCCAAGTACGATGCAAAGCGTGCAAAATCCGACCGACACGTACTGAACCCAAGCCGAACGACCGAGCCGCACGGAAAACAGCAATCCGGCCGGAAAAACACGCGAATCGAACCGACCGACAGGCACCCAGAACAAATCCAACCGAAACGTACACGCGAACTCCAAACCGCAAAGTACGATGCAAGGCGCGAAAACCACGACCGAGTCGTACGGAGGACAAGCCGTACGACCGACACGCATAGAAAACTGCGAGCCGAAGTAACACAAAACACCGCGACCGACGCGTACGCAGCATAGAAAACTGCACAAACACAGCGTGAACGAAACGGAGAAGACCGTACGAGACAACTGCAGGGTCCGACTCGGTCACAAGAACGTTTCCAACATGCACAAAAAGTACTAAGGGAAAATACACAAAAAAAGGCCAAACAAGCAATTACAAAGCCAATAAATACTGGGGGGTGGGGACAGAGAACAAAGACACACCCACAACTCCACCCATATAAAGGACACAAATCCCAACCATGATCCTTTGCAAATGCTATTCACCTGCCAGCACTCAACAGACAGCAACCACACACCCACAGCTCATCCCTCACACAAGCCACACACCATCAGCACACCAACAAATAGCTACCTCACATACACCCAGCAAAACACACACTCACACACCTTCACCTGCACACCAACACACACATTACTCACCATCACCACCCATCACCATGCCCCCAAAGAAGAATCACAAGTTCCTAGATTGTGAATTGGAAGTCCTGGTAGACGAGATCCTCAGGGTAGAGCCACAGCTGTTTGGCGCACTGGTCCAACAGACACCCATCTCCCAGAAAACAAAGATGTGGGAGAGGATCATCAACAGGGTGAACGCACAATCACCATGTCTGCGCACAAAGACTGACATCCAGAACAGGTGGTATGACATGCGCAGGAGGGTACGGGAGCTGCTGAAGAAGGACTACCTCCTGAGCCAATACACCGGCAGTGGCCCTCCTGCCAAGCCAGTATACCTCAGGCCCTGGGAGGAGAAGGTGCGGGCCATCCTTCCGCCAGTGAGCGTCTATGGACTAGAAAACATCCCAGAGCCTGGTGAGTACACAACAAATGTACACAATATTCTGCCACAATACACACACACATCACTGTCAAGGGGAGAGTCAAACCATGCACTCTTAGCAATTACACAGCAACCAGAACAGAATCATCCCAAAATGTGTATGTCAGTCAGATAAACACAACACATGCCATCTCAAAGTTGCATTTAACCGTGTCATCACATGTACAAACACAACTACAACTACAGCTAGGCAGTGGCACAAATATAACTAACAAACACATCCAGACATGTAGCCACCACTACAACACCAACACACAGTGAAGACCACTGAAAGAAAGGAATTCTGTGTATGCTGGGCAAGTCAGTGTAGCCAATAGCATCATGGGAGTCGTAGTCACAGATATTGCTCACCCCCACAACTGTCCCATCAACACCACCATGAACCAGGCGCACATCACAGGGAGTGGAAAAGGACTCACAAGATGGCTGACACTGGCTACTGCTGTGGGGAGCACAAGGCCCTGCTGGCAACTGTGCAACAACCAACAGCAGGACACCACTGACTGACATCCTGAAAGACAACTTCCACTCCCTGCAATGCAAGCACGTTCCATGGTGGGATATCTGGCTAGCTGGGAAGGAGGACTCACAGCACTGACCATAGTTATAAGCAGCTCACCTCACACACACCCTCAACACAAACTCCACATAACCCACCTGGGAGAATGCAATGCCTCACATACCAAATGAAGATCCCACAAAGAACCACCACCCTGGGTAATGCTGTGTGAAGCACAGGGACACACCTGGGACTTGTAGCCAAACAAACGCAAGGGCAACACTGTCAGCCTTCCTGTCAGCACAGGCACACTACCCCACAGGGAAGCAGAGTCCAAAGGAAGGAAGTACGGGCATGCTGGGAAGGGGGTGTAGGCAATAGCATGATGGGAGTTGGAGTCACAGATACTGCTCACCCTCACAAGTGGCCCATCAACACCACTCTGAACCATGCTCACATCACAGGGAGTGGAGAAGGACTGACAAGATGGCTGACACTGGCTACTGCTGTGGGGAGCACAAGGCCTTGCTGGCAACTGTGCAACAACCAACAGCAGGACACCACTGACTGACATCCTGAAAGACAACTTCCACTCCCTGCAATGCAAGCACGTTCCATCGTGGGATATCTGGCTGGGTGGGAAGGAGGACTTGCAGCACTGACCATAGTCACAAGCACCTCCCCTCACACACCCCCTCAACACAAACGCCACATAACCCACCTGGGAGAATGCAATGCCTCACATCCTAACTCAAGATCCCACAAAGAACCTCCACCCTGGGTTATGTTGTGTGAAGCACAGGGACACTCTTGGGACTTTTAGCCAAACAACTGCCAGGACAACACTCCCAGCCATCCTGTCAGCACAGGCAGCCCACCCCACAGGGAAGCAGAGTCAAAAGGAAGGAAGGATGGGCATGCTGGGAAGGGGGGTGGAGGCAATAGCATGATGGGAGTAGTAGGCACAGATATTGCTCAGCCTCACAACTGGCCCATCAACACCACCCACAACCATGCTCACATCACAGGGAGTGGAAAAGGACTCACAAGATGGCTGACACTGGCTACTGCTGTGGGGAGCACAAGGCCCTGCTGGCAACTGTGCAACAACCAACAGCAGGACACCACTGACTGACATCCTGAAAGACAACTTCCACTCCCTGCAATGCAAGCACGTTCCATGGTGGGATATCTGGCTGGGTGGGAAGGAGGACTTGCAGCACTGACCATAGTCACAAGCACCTCCCCTCACACACCCCCTCAACACAAACTCCACACAACCCACCTGGGAGAATGCAATGCCTCACATACCAAATGAAGATCCCACAAAGAACCACCACCCTGGGTAATGCTGTGTGAAGCACAGGGACACACCTGGGACTTGTAGCCAAACAAACGCAAGGACAACACTGTCAGCCTTCAAGGCAGCACAGGCACACTACCCCACAGGGAAGCAGAGTCCAAAGGAAGGAAGTACGGGCATGCTGGGAAGGGGGGTGGAGGCAATAGCATGATGGGAGTAGTAGGCACAGATATTGCTCAGCCTCACAACTGGCCCATCAACACCACCCACAACCATGCTCACATCACAGGGAGTGGAAAAGGACTCACAAGATGGCTGACCCTGGCTACTGCTGTGGGGAGCACAAGGCCCTGCTGGCAACTGTGCAACAACCAACAGCAGGACACCACTGACTGACATCCTGAAAGACAACTTTCACTCCCTGCAGTGCAAGCACAGTCCATGGTGGGATAACTGACTGGCTGGGTGGGAAGGAGGGCCAGCTGTCAACCAAATACAACCAATGCAGACCATGTTCACACCCCAACAAATACATAGAAATGCCCAAATAATGCAGGACAATGTGCTACACCAATATCAACCCCTGACTGTGACAACTTAGGACAATGCAATGTACAGGCCCGCACCCAGAGGCACAGTCACAACTGTCAGGTGTGTCAACCATTGATGCCTGCAGAAACATAACATACATTGTGTGTGTCTCCCAAAAACAGGTGATGATGGGGACACAGCAGCAGACGCTGAGGAGTCCCAGTCCCAGGATCAAGAGGATACGGAGCTCACTGGTGTCGAACAGCCTCTGCCCTCCTCGGATGAAGAAGACCAACCTGGCACCTCCGGTGCAAGTCAACATGCAGCACCAGCAGGACCACCAGCTGCAGCACCAGCAGGACCACCAGCTGCACCCCCTGCACCCACCCCTCCAACGACTGTCACCACAAATACCATCCCTGCCGACATGGACAGAACAAGGAGCACCACCAGCAGAGGGACCCTGGACCAACGTGGGGCCATGGACACCACCACCACCACCAACCCCCAAGAGGGACCAGGGTCATCTGTGCGTGCCACTGCACGCACTGCACATGTCGGCAGGGGTGGTGGGAGGGGTGGGAGACAGAGGTCGCTGCTTGCAGAGGTGTCTGGTGTGCATGATGACCCACAACTGGCACGCATAGCCGATGCGTACCAGTCCAGCACCGGAGATCTCAGCCAGGTAGTGGGGCTCCTCAGAGACATGAAACAGCAGCAGGCTGCCCATCATGCCCGCTTGGACTCACACATGTCCCGCGTGGAGTCCAAGTGGGACACACTGCAAGAGATGACGGCGGTGCATAGGGACATATTACAATGCCTCCGCCAGATGAACAGCAACCAGTCTACACCTCCCTGTGTGCCAACAACATCTGGTGCTGAAACAACTGCAACTGCCACAGGGAGGGAGGATGACTCTGGCGGAGAGTCCCCTGCACCGCAGCAGCCTGTACTTGAGGGGCCCCCCCCAAAGAAGAGGGGTCATCCGAAGAGGGGCAAGTGAGAGGCCGATGGCCAAGTGCAACCCCCAGGAAGCCTGAACCTGTTCTGGATGTTCACCTTTGTGCACAAACTGTTCACCCTGTTGACGGCAACACAACTCCCACACATGACATGGGGAGTACAAGTTGGACCAATGTCTCAGACAACTGTGGCCCCGATACTGGGGATTTTGTCTACCAGGACTTTCAATTCATCTAGGAACTTCTGATTGCAATATAAATGTACAGCACTAACCATCCTATGCACTATTCACACAAATGTATCACAATAAACACACTAATACACCATACTTGCCTCTGTTGTGATTCCAACGTGGGTGCTGTCATGGGGATGATGAACTGCAAAATTACACTGTGTATGCGCACTGCAACAGCAAGTACAACACAGGCATGTGAGTAATGGCAACGTGACACATATGAGGGAGACACACCACCAGGGCTACACAACACATACACACCTAGGCCATCTGACTCATTGCCTACACTGATGTTGCCAGGAAAGACGGTGCAATGCACAGACACCACACCTATTCCCAGTTGTAGTCAAGTAGCCCACAGGTGCAGTAAGCAAATGGCAGTCAAATGTGTGACCACAGACAACGCACATCACAAAGTGAAGCACAGGTTTATTACACAGTTGCAACATGTCGTAACCACTACAGATGCAAGGTAATCCCACCTGGCAGCGGGCACACAGTCAACAACTGTAGAAGGAAGGAAGTCCATGGGTGTGGCGCACATCACCTGTAGGGACACAACAGCTACCACCCTGGAAGTACAATCACGTCGTCGGTGGACACAGTTGACCAAACGAATCTGAAAGTACCATGTGAAGGACAGAAATGACACACAGTCAAAAGCAATGGAGAACAGGACAGAACAGCAAAACTCATGCACAATACATGTTACAAGATACCCACCCAGAACCAAGTTAGCATGTCAACACTGTTGGGGAGTACAGACCACCTGTAAGCACACATCGCTACACACATCCAGTCAAGTAGCCCATGGACACACTCCAACAGCACCAGAGCACCACCTCACATATCATGCCAACTCACATCATTGACATGACACCTCAGGATACTCACATTCAGCTAAAGAAGTTGGTGATGAGCTGTGTGCGGACATCACCATCATCATCATCATCATCACTGGCATCGTGGTCCAGGCCAGGATCCTCCACAGGTGGCGGATGTTGGTCATTGTCATCCTGGATGAGAGGCAACTCCTTCCGCACTGCCAGGTTGTGGAGCATGCAGCAGACGATGATAATCTTGCACACCTTCGCTGGGGCATATGGGAGGGACCCTCCTGTCTTGTCGAGGCAGCGGAAGCGGCTCTTCAGGAGACCAAATGTCCGCTCAATCACTCTCCTGGTCTGACCTTGTGCCTCATTGTAGCGCATCTGGGCTGGTGTCACAGGGTTCCTGAGGGGTGTCAGCAACCACGGCATGTTGGGGTATCCCGAGTCACCTACGGACAGACAAGTGCACATTAGCTGACTTGGAAAAGTGGGCGGAATACTACAGATCAGATCACACACAATGGCACAAAGTCAGTACACACCGACAAGCCAGGCACGCTGGTTCTGCATCTGTGCCATCATCCTGGGGATGCGACTACTCCTCATCACAAAGGCATCGTGTGCTGAACCAGGGAAACGGGCACACACGTGTGAGATGGTCATATCTGCAAGACACACCACCAGTGCATTGACCGAGTGGTAGTGCTTACGGTTACGGTAGGCCTGCTCCTGGGCCTGTGGTGGTACCAAAGCCACATGTGTCCCATCAATGGAGCCAATGACATGCGGCATCCTCCCCAGGGCATAGAAGTCACTCTTCACGTCAGTGAGTCGTTGCAGTCTAGGGAAATAGATGTACCGGTTCAGGGTTAGCAACATTGCCTCCAAAACATCGCGGAGCACACGGCTGAACATGGTCTGTGACATCCCACCAGCAGTCGCCACAGTATGTTGGAAGGTACCGGTGGCAAAGAAGTGTAGGGCTGCCATCACCTTCACCTTGGGGGTCAGCGCTGTAGGATACGGCCGGCCAGGCTGCAAATGTGGGGCCAACTGCACTGCCAAATCCTCAATCAGCTGCCTGGTGAAGCGGTACCGTCGGATGCTGTCCCGTTCCACCATCGTTGCCAGGTCTGGGAATGGTCTATGGACAGCAGGAGCCCTGCAGTGCAGAGGAGAAGAAAGCAAGATTGTCAGTCACCCCACATATGCGGCATTGAACACACTCAATATCACATCATACATCATTATGAGGCACAACTACATGAAGTGTGCAGTTCCGTAAGGACATGTATGGTACATACATGGCCAACATCTGTCATCACGGTTCAACAAGTGGCATCAATAAGTCCCAGGTTGGCCCATTGGATATCATGAGGCCGTGTCACAGTTCCCATCTCCTGCTGCCATGTCACAATCACCCCCACAGTGACATGTTAGGACAGATGTGCCCCAGGCATCACAGCTCAACGACAGGTACATTCCCAGGGACCCTGTATTGCCACATGGACACTGGCATTACATGGAGTATCATGTATACACCACAGCAAAACAACCATGACCCCCACAGGTAGTGGTTCCACTTGCCTCTGCAGGACAGACATGGACGTCTGTGACACACACACGCACAACATCAAAGTCCATGCACACACAACGTGGATGTGGAGACTGTCTCCCATTGTGCACATGAAATCAGAGACATTGTAAACACTACGGGCCTGATTCACAGAACTAACTTACGTCAAAACGTAAAGTTAGTACTTTTGGTATTCACAGAATACACTTACTCATTTTGGTATTCACAGAATACACTTACTCATTTTGGTATTCACAGAATACACTTACTCATACTAACTTTATGTTCGCACTCGGGCCGGAGATTCCGGCCCGGTGGTGGAGATTCCGGCCGTTTGTGGAGATTCCGGCCCGGAGGTGGAGATTCCGGCCCGGAGGTGGAGATTCCGGCCGCTTGTGGAGATTCCGGCCGGAGATTCCGGCCGCTTGTGAGATTCCGGCCTTTGTGGAGATTCCGCCGGTTGTGAGATTCCGGCCAGTGGCGGAATCTCCACAAACGGCCGGAATCTCCACAAACGGCCGGAATCTCCACCTCCGGGCCGGAATCTCCACAAACGGCCGGAATCTCCGGCCCGAGTGCGGACATAAAGTTAGTATGAGTAAGTGTATTCTGTGAATACCAAAATGAGTAAGTGCATTCTGTGAATACCAAAATGAGTAAGTGTATTCTGTGAATACCAAAAGGTACTAACTTTACGTTTTTGACGTAAGTTAGTTCTGTGAATCGGGCCCCACATGCACACAGACTGTGGAGGACCATCACTATTGTGCCACTGGGACACCCTGGCTCAAACATACCGTCCCACATGGGAGTCACGGGGTATGTGACATGACATACACATACACCACCGTGAAATGTGACCATGGCACATGCACAGATATGAACAGTTGCACATCCCAGTGGTCATGTACACGTAACACCCAGGATCCTGTCCCCATGAACACGTGCACAGCCTGGGGGTGGCTGCCCCCAGGTGACACCCACAGGACAACATGTACACCAACATACACACAATAGGAAATGCAGCCTTACATGCCTTATGATACAGTTTGGACAGGCTGTGGTGTTGTAGGTGTGCCCCTCACTCCCTGGGAGCTATCTGTGGCTGGCATATGTTCATCTGAGACAGGCATGGTGACATATGCCAGTCACTTGTACAGGGATGCGTTGAACAGCAATGGACCGATCGGTGTGCCCGGCCGGCCCATTGCATTCAATGTGTGCGGGTACGCGTTGTACCCCTGTACGCGTTGTACCGCAATGGACCGATCGGTGTGCCCGGCCGGCCCATTGCATTCAATGTGTGCGGGTACGCGTTGTACCCCTGTACGCATTGAATAGCAATGGACAGATCGGTGCACCCGGCCGGCCCATTGCATTCAATGTGTGCGTGTACGCGTTGTACCCCTGTACGCGTTGAACAGCAATGGACCGATCGGTGCACCCGGCCGGCCCATTGCATTCAATGTGTGCGGGTACACGTTGTACCCCTGTACGGGTTGAACAGCAATGGACCGATCGGTGCACCCGGCCGGCCCATTGCATTCAATGTGTGCGGGTACGCGTTGTACCCCTGTACGGGTTGTACCGCAATGGACCGATCGGTGTGCCCGGCTGGCCCATTGCATTCAATGTGTGCGGGTACGCATTGTACCCCTGTATGCGTTGTACCGCAATGGACCGATCGGCGTGCCCGGCCGGCCCATTGCATTCAATGTGTGCGGGTACGCGTTGTACCCCTGTACGCGTTGTACCGCAATGGACCGATCGGTGTGCCCGGCCGGCCCATTGCATTCAATGTGTGCGGGTACGCGTTGTACCCCTGTACGCGTTGTACCGCAATGGACCGATCGGTGTGCCCGGCCGGCCCATTGCATTCAATGTGTGCGGGTACGCGTTGTACCCCTGTACGCGTTGACAGCAATGGACCGATCGGTGTGCACCCATTGTCAATGGCCTAGCCTGGCAACGGACGCGTTTTCGAAATTCGAACGAGTCGGTTGCTGGAAATTCAGTTGGTCACCCACAACAATGTTGCAAAATCATGTATGTCATGAAGTTGAAGATTTGAAGGATGCTGTGGGCGTGTATTGGTGCTGCTATTCCATGGATTGGCCAGATTCAGAAGATGCAAACGACTTGGACCTATCACTTTGGACACATGGGACAGTATCTGCCTCTGCAGCACATATATATTGCTGGCTGTTCCCCTGAGAGCTCACTTGCCTGCACTACATGCTCCAGGACGACATCTGCCACTGCACTGCTGCTGTCTCTGCCCCCTCTGGACCCTGCAATGGCACGTACTGTGGAGAGAGCCCCAGCCTTCAGCCTTGAGGGGAACCAGGCCCTGCTGGACAGCCTACTTTCCACAGTACAGCAAGCTGTATGGGACACCAGGGGAGCAGGTGAGTGTTCTGTGCACTGCCTTTCTGAATGTGCATTTTGTCTGACTAGCAAGGCTGAAAGTCTGCACGCCACTGGCTAGCAGGCTCACTGAGTAGTTGTCACCCCCCATAGTGTGTAGTGACATGCACTGGACAGGTATGGTGCAATGACAGTGCATTTGAACAAGGTTTTACTTCCCATGCAATGATACCATGTAGTGACTTCTGGCAAACTGTCCATGGGCAGCGTTGCACTGCCTGTGTACATCATGTGCCCCTGTGATTGAGACATGTATATACAACTGTGTCATGCACAGATATGTTGCATGTGTAGTAATGGCCTTTTCACTTTGTCATCCTGACAGGTTAATGCCCATCGGAAGCAGGAGATCTGGAAGGACATCGTCCGGGCTGTCCGGTCCGTGGGGGTCTACAAGCGCCAGATCCGCAACTGCCAGAAGAGGTGGCAGGACCTTCGGGGCTGGACCCGGAGGATTGCACGGGTCCAGCTGAAGCTGTCGCCTCCTCGCAGGAGGGGCGGAACACGGACCCTGACCCCCACATGCTCCAGATCCTGGTGGTGGTGTTTCCAGACCTGGATGGGCAGCTGAAGGCCAGACAGCAGCAAGGAGGGGGAGAGTCAAAGACTGCACTGTGAACTCTGTATTACATGCTATGTGCCCTCCTCTGGCCTGGTTAAACTGCCACAGTACAGCAGTCATGTTGTCCAGGAGCCATGTCCCTCTATTGTGCACTGCCCACTCCTCATCTGATACCCAGGTGTGGCCCTTACATTCAGGGAATTGTGTCACTTGGGACTGTGTCCTTGCAGTTTGCTTCACTCAAGGTGGGGGACAGCATCTGTTTCCCTAACTCTGTTGTGGGCATCATGGGTGGGTCCATTGTTCACACAATGCCTGTGTTCGGACATGTAATCTGCGTGTTGCTTTGATATGCGGTCCACTTGCTGAGCTGAGCCACCACATGTGCCTGGGGTATCTGGCACACACCCATGCAGCGGGTGGGAACAATGTTTGGGCCCCAGGAGTGTGCAGATTACATGTGTCACACATACATAGCCAGCTATCCACTGTCCAGGGCTCATCCCTCATTCATGTGGGGCAGGACAGTCATGCCTACTCCAGCCCATCCAATACACCTGTACTCCCACTCCCGGGTATCAGCTGACACGTTGTGCGCAGTGATTTGACCCCTCAGGTGTCTGCCTCTGTGTCAGTGTGCTGTGGATTTGTTGCCAGGACTGCTGGGGTGTTTCTCGGTAGGGGCTCAGCATGCCACTGGAGATGTGACCATAGGAGACGATACTTGTGTGTCACATAGGTGTTTGATCAGCTGCCCGTGCAGACTGGGGTATGCGAATGTGAAGTTCAGGCAGCTGTTTCCCATTCACAGCAGATTGTGAGGGGCTCAGGTTCAGAGGGTAGTGTCACAGGTCTCCCATATGTCCAATCGGTATGACCTGGACAGATGAGGGTTAAGATGATGTGTTGTGTGGGGGATGTACATGTGCACTTGTGCAGCTCCAGGACTTGCATTCCCCATGACCTACTATTGTGACACAGTGCAGAGTGTTGTTGTCTGGCTGCCAAGTCATACATCACTGAGACAGTGATGTATGACTTAGCAGTCATGCCTCCGCCATGGCATGTGTCTACTTATTGGTGATCCTGCAGGGGAGTGACATGTGCTACATGCACACCATTGTGGCGATGGCTATCAGGACATGGGTGCATCATGGTGTCTGTCGCTGGTATGCATCACATGCATTTCCTATTTGACTCTGGGCATCCCTTTCATCCGGAAACCTGTACTGACTCAGTTGCAAGAGTTGTGATGTGTGCATGTCCACATGCTACACCGTGTCCTCTGCACTGTCCAACTACTGTGTAGGTGGTGCATGTGTCCACACTGGGGTGTTGCTATCCAACAGACACCAGACAGATGGGTGCAAGGCCATGTGGGATGTGAGTGCCATGGTTGGCATCAGACTGACAATTGGCTTCTCCTGTTCAGTTAGGGCACTTTTAGCAATGTTCAACTAATGATGCCAGGGCTTGCTCTGTAATGTGCTGTGCTCCCAGTGGTGTGTGCGTTTGGTGCAGGTGACTGATGTCTGTCTGTTTCCCCATTGTTTGCAGATACATCCACGGCCACGGAAGGGGACAGCTCCACGGACCAGGAGGAGCCGGAGAGCCAGACTGGGTCAGCAGCCGAGGAGTGGTCGGAGGGACCCAGTGGCACGGAGGGCGAGGGGAGCCACACCGATGAGTCCTCAGCAGCATCCACCTCAGCTGAGGACCACAGCGGCTCGGAGGATGACTCCTTATGGAGGCGGGTGTCAGCAGCCACCACACCCCAGCTAGTGTTGCTGTCCCCGCCACCACCAGCACCACCACCACCCTCCCATCGGCTCCCATTCCCCAGGTCCGTGGAGGCTCCCATGTTCGGGAGCGTGTCTCCTTTGGGCCAGGCACCGCACCCCCTGCCCCTGTGTCCCCTGCTGCCCTGAGTGAGGAGTCTGTGTACCTCCTTCGCCAGCTCCATGTAGGGCAGACAGCCATGCTGAGTGTCCTCCATGCGCACACCGCTCTGTTGACTCAGCTGGTGTCGTTTATGGAGGGCATCTCATCGGGCAAGTCTGACCTACAGAGGGGTAAGGGTGGTAGTAGTGGTAGGCATCTGGCACCCCCCTGGCTAAGGGTGGTAGTAGTGGTAGGCATCCAGACCCCCCTGGGTAAGGGTGGTAGTAGTGGTGGGCATCTGGCACCCCCATGGCTAAGGGTGGTAGTAGTGGTAGGCATCCAGCCCCCCTGGCTTAGGGTGATAGTAGTGGTAGGCATCCAGCTCCCCATGGGTAAGGGTGGTAGTGGTGGTGGGCATCTGGCACCCCCCTGGCTAAGGGTGGTAGTAGTGGTAGGCATCCAGCCCCCCTGGCTTAGGGTGATAGTAGTGGTAGGCATCCAGCCCCCCCTGGGTAAGGGTGGTAGTGGTGGTGGGCATCTGGCACCCCCCTGGCTAAGGGTGGTAGTAGTGGTAGGCATCCAGCCCCCCCTGGGTAAGGGTGGTAGTTGTGGTAGGCATCCAGCCCCCCTGGGTAAGGGTGGTAGTAGTGGTGGGCATCTGGCACCCCCTGGCTAAGGGTGGTAGTAGTGGTAGGCATCCAGCCCCCCTGGGTAAGGGTGGTAGTAGTGGTAGGCATCTGGCACCCCCTGGCTAAGGGTGGTAGTAGTGGTAGGCATCCATCCCCCTGGGCAAGGGTGGTAGTAGTGGTGGGCATCTGGCACCCCCATGGCTAAGGGTGGTAGTAGTGGTAGGCATCCAGCCCCCTGGCTTAGGGTGATAGTAGTGGCAGGCATCCAGCCCCCTGGGTAAGGGTGGTAGTGGTGGTGGGCATCTGGCACCCCTGGCTAAGGGTGGTAGTAGTGGTAGGCATCCAGCCCCCTGGGTAAGGGTGGTAGTAGTGGTAGGCATCTGGCACCCCCATGGCTAAGGGTGGTAGTAGTGGTAGGCATCCAGCCCCCTGGCTAAGGGTGGTAGTAGTGGTAGGCATCCAGCCCCCTGGGCAAGGGTGGTAGTAGTGGTGGGCATCTGGCACCCCCATGGCTAAGGGTGGTAGTAGTGGTTGGCATCCAGCCCCCTGGGTAGGGGTGGTAGTGGTGGTGCGCATCCAGGCCCCTGTGTGCATATGTGGCATTGGTGATGGGCATCCCGCCCTATGGTGCTGCTGTTGCTGGTGTAAGTAAATTCTGCATCCCTCTGTGTGTGTGTGATGTGTCGTGTACGTGTTGTATGTTTTTGTGGTTGGTGTCTGACTTACCTTCTGCGCTGTATGCGTCCGTGCCTGTTCCGGTAGTAAATGTAGAATATTGGTAGGATCGGGATGAAGGGATTCATGGTTGGTTCGTCTCGTTCGTCTTTCTCGTTGCTTCGCGTCGTCCTCGTCGCTGGCGTGTTCGCCTCGTAGCCGTGGATCGTGTTGTGGCGCGAATCGGAGCTTATGTGCGCCTCTCCCGGAAGCTTTGACGTGCCGGACGTAGCGACGGGTTCGGCGCGTACGGAAAGCGCATCGTACTTGTTCGGCCGGACGGGGCTGCATTTTCCCTTCCGTGCGACTCGATTCTGCGTTTCCGGATTCGCCTCGGTCGGAGAACAGGACCTGGATTGGGTGAGTACGACTCGGCCGGATTCTATGCTGTTGTGCGCATCGTACTTACTCGTTCGGAATGATGTACGGATCGGTCGGGAAACAGGCATTCGCATGGGTTTTTTCCCGACCGAATGGTATTGGGTGCGCCTCCGACCGAGATCGGAATCGGCCCCTAAGTGTCAACTTAACACAATAGTTATCCATCCATTAGGGTCTCTTCTTTCAGTCGTTTTACACCCCTTACAACTCTTGTTCGCACATAACCGCCCTCCCCCCCAAACATGTCGCTTACTATCAACCCATACATTCATGACCTAGGGTTACACCGGCGTGTGAACTGTCCTTTGCTCTACATAGGGAATGCCACCTGAAGCACGTGTGGGGGAATATAACACAGTGGGCCTGGGCTTACACGTGACCACTAGCCAAGACCGGTATTAGCACTAGGCAATCAGACTCCGCTGTCAAGGCCCTCCTCGGCTAGACTCTCTTCCCTGTCCGCATCTGGGTGCTTCAGGAGCTCCACTAGTGCTGCCCAAGCCCTGGCCGCTTCTAACGTCTTCTCACTCCCTGTTCTTTTTGCCATTTGTAATCTGATTGCTCCCTCACATTCCGCCCACGTAACAAACCCTTTTGTCCATCTGGCCAAGTTAGGGCCGCACCTCGCCTTCCAATGACTAGTGATATCTCTTTTAGCCAACACCAGCCCTAAGTCCAAGAACTTGCTTGTGACCTTGGTTCTGGTCGTGTGCGGGAACCAATGCAGCAAACAATACCCCGGGGACGCCTCTACCTCTCTCTCCGTTACATTCGCCAAGACTGTGGTGACCCCTCCCCAGAAGTCCCTCAAGGTTGGGCAGCTCCAGAACATATGTAGAAACCCCGCTCCCTCCGTGTTACAGCGTGGGCACTCAGCTGTCTGGATACCAAAGTACTCATTGATCTTACCCGGGGTGAGGTATGCCCTGTGCAGAACATAAAAGTGTACGAGCTGAAATCTTGCATTTCTGGAGCTCTTCCAGGCTCTCTCCACTAATTCCCCCCACGGCTTCTCATCGATAGGCTCCCCCAGATCCTCCTCCCACTTGAGACGTAACGCAGTCAGAGGCTGTAAAATGTCATGAGTTAGAAGCCTATAGAGACAAGTAACTGCTCAAAAGGTTCCAGCTGCCGACACTACATATTGGCAGATTATGGATGCCTGCGGTTCAGCGAACCCTTCCTGCCAGTGTTTGCGCATGGCCGCTGTGAGGGCTGCGTGCAGGAGAAAATCACCCCTTGGCAAATCGTAACGCTCTCGGAGGTCATCAAAGGGAAGCATAGCATTCTCTTCATACAAGTCTCCTACTGTGGACAGCCCTGCTTCGCTCCAGGTTTCTAGCCTACGCCAATTCCCTCCATGGGGCAAAGCCTCACATATGACCAGTGGGATGTCAAGTGCATAAGGGCACCGGATCCGAGCTCGTCAGTGGGACCTATTCCAGCATCTGTGCACTGTGCTCAAGTCAGAGGGGACCGAGTGACCTCGTGTGGGGAGTTTTAACAGTATTTGGGAGAGAAGTCGCAGGCTGGGGTCGCCATCCTCCTGGTCATCTGTTCCCCGGAGTCTGCCCGCCACCCACTTCGTGAACCACTGTAGTTGTGCTGCGAGATAGTAGGCCTCAAAGTCTAGCACCGCAAAGCCTCCCTCCGCTCTGGGCCACATCATAGTAGCTAGCGCAACCCTCCGTCTCCCAATTACCCACAGGAATCCCGTGACCATTGTTTTGAGCTGGGTAAACATTCGAGGTTGTATCCAAAGTGGTAGTGAGCCAAAATAATACAAGAGTCGTGGTAACGTTCCTTAGCTCCCCGAAGTGCCTCTCCGGAGTTAGCCAGGAACAGAGTGGCATCCTCCTTTTAATAGAAACATCTGTCATTGACTACTTTTTACTAGATGTACAATTTTGAGGTAAGCTTATTGATATGGAAGTCCTGCCCAGATACGAGAGTGACCACTTCCCTCTTCACCTCTCGCTTTGCAGAAGTGGCGAAAGGGGGAGTAGGACTCCTCAACTGCCTGGAGGTGTCCTTTCAATCAGTAATACCCAGAGGAGAATTAAGTGCGATAGCATTATGGACAAGGAGTCCAAGTACACATTACTCTATCAATATCCAGTCCCCATTATGTCTTACATGGCCAACTCAGAGGAAGCTCCTGATATGATTATGGATGCTCATTATAAAAAGTTTGAGAAACTGAAATTGAGCTTAATTTCTAAACCTGCCCCACGTAAGAATTCCACTCAGAAGGTAGATCCTACCCGGTACGATAGGGCTTGTAGATCAGCCAAGAGCAATCTCCTTAAAAGAGGGTTTTTGCAGGACATAAAGTCAGCTAGAGCAAACTACAAATAAGTCCTGAAACATGCATAATTTACATGGGATACAGCAATTTGAATCAATATTTTGTCTGCAACACGCTCAGGGGACCAGGTAACTTTCTGGCATATAATAGCACATGGCGCCAAGACAAATAGAATGAAGTCAGAAGCACACATTCTTCCACAAGACTGGGTGAACCATTTTAAATCTTTATATAGCAGCTCCTCTCTAACCCTTGATTTTATGGTGCCCCCCACATCCTGCAAGACTCCTTTTAAATTAGATACTTTTAAAGATAGTTGGGCTTTTTCAGTGACCTAAGTGATCGCAGCCACTAGATCTCAGAAGGCAGAAAAGGCACCTGGGCTAGATCGAATTCCGTTGGACCTCTTCAAGTCCGAACTGGTGATTTAGGGACCCTACTTTACATGCATTTTTAATGTCATTTAAGCAGGTAGCGAGATTCCAACCTCATGGAAAGGGGTGGAGCTTATACCTATACACAAGAAAAGCCCTAAGTCTGATCTAGCCAACTACCGCCCAATTAGTCTTATTGATTCTTCCCCAAAAGTCTTTTGCAAGCTTTTATTAGACCAGATCCTTACCTGGGTCAAAGAAAAAAACATTTTGACACAGTTTCAGGTCGGATTTCATCCCATAATTACTACAGGCGACCATGTTATTAGGTTTCAATTAATAAAGTGGAAAGAAGTAGACGTAAAAAGGGGTAACCTTTATGTCACTTTTGTTGACCTCAAGGCAGCATTCGATATGGTCCCTATGGAAAAGTTATGATGTACCCTAGGAGAGCTAGGGCTTCCCCGCCCTCTCCTCAATTTATTTGCCAGGCTTCACCTTGATAGTTTTGCACAATTTAGGTGGGGTACAAACGTCGGAAATATCGATCCCTTTAAGGTTGCAAAAGGAGTCAGGCAAGGATGCATCCTTGCTCCCATGCTGTTCCTGCTTTTTATGAATGGCTGCATTGACTACCTCTTGGGTTGGTGATATCAATTTGCCGGTTCTAGGGGAACCAAAATACCCGCCCTATTATTCGCGGATGATACTTTATTGGTATCAAAAAACCCCGAGGGCCTATAGACCCTTTTGAGTAAGTTTAACATGATCAATAATGTTAGAAGGGGAGGAGTTAGATAAAGTGTTAGATTTTGATTATCTTGGCATTCGCCTCTCTAGTGCAAATACATGGGGTACTCAGGTTACCAAAAGCACTTTCATATTAAAGCACAGGGTGGCAGCCATTTTAAAATTTGCAAATAAGACCTTGTTTCACACAGTCTTCCCCCTACTTGAGGTTTGGAGGGCCAAAGCTGTAGATGCCGCAACATATGGAGCAGAACTCTGGGGATATGGGGCCATATGTATGAAAATCTTCTTTTGCGAATCTCAAATAGCGATTTTTTGCGAATCGCAATTTGAGAATCGCAAAACGCTATGTATGTAGGATCTGCAAATAATTTTGCGAATCCTACATATTCCTTAATTGCGAATCGGAAATTGCGATTCGCAATTAAGGAATACATCCCCATTAATTCCTATGGGCCTAGAGGCCCATAGGAATGAATGGGAAGACATTCTCAACTTGCGATTCTCAATTAGAGAATCGCAAATTGAGAATGCAATCACAAGGTGCCAGGGTGTCAAAAGGACACCCTGTTGCACCCTGAATGTGCATGTGTGCACATGTGGCACACATACATGCCCTAAGGGCATGTATGTGCGCCACATGGCACTTTGAAAAATGCCAAAAAATGCATTTTTCAAAGAAATCGCAAATTACCACCAACTTGAAGTTGGTGGTAATTTGCGATTCCTTAAGGCCAAATAGCACTTTTTGGGTGCTTCTTACATTGCATTTAAATGCAATCGCAAAATAGGGAATCTTATTTTGCGAGGCAGTTTTTCTTTAATACATAACACTAAGCCCAATTGCGATCGCAATTTTGAATGATACATATGGCCCATGGTCTTTGAAGTGTCAGAGAATACATTTTTAAGAGTAGCCCTTAAACTGCCTCAAAGTATGCCATTGATTTGTAAACATGACATGGGTTTCCAATCTATTGTTCCTCTAGTGTACCTGAAACCTGTTCTGTTCTGGTTACGGATTTGGTCTACGCCCGAGCTGACAGAATATAGGGTGGGATTAAGAGATGTTCTAGATAAATCACAGAGAGGTGATCTGCTCCCCTGGGTGGAGTACGTAAAACAATCCCTATACTCTTTGAATCTACATGAGTATTGGTTGTCCCCAGAAACCGTTCCAATATTGGGTGCTTGAGGAGGTTAAATTCTCCAAACAGGTAGGCTTGAACCAACTGCCTTTTTTTTCTCAGGATTCAAGCCTACCGCTAACTTTGAAATCTATATGTATCATACTGAACCACCGTTCACAAAAGCTCTTTATATAAGGTTCAGGTTAAGTACAATACCACTTGCTACCTTTACCGTTAAATGGAAAAGTCAACAAGGTGGCAGTAAAATATGTCCTGTTTGCAGAAGTGCTGAGGAAACTGACGACCATCTCTATTTTTTTTGTCCAAGGTATTATAAACAGTGTAGATGCTGGATTGTTCCTCTGTGCCACCTTTTAGGTTTTGCCCAATGCAGGGAAGCAATAAGATTTTGTAGAACAGACACGTCTCCGGTCATTGTCTTTTCCATTGCTAATTGTTTTGGAGAGCGTATGGCTAATTCGGCAAAAAATTGGCTCCCTTACCCTTTCTTTGCCCTCTGACTAATGTAAATCCACCTCCCTTTGCACCACGACTTTATTGATTTTAGAACCTCTGTTTTTAGATATTTTATAAGCTGGAGCCTTGCACTTTATTCAGCTAGGATGTCCCGAGAGACAGGGTTGAGCATGTAACCTCAGCTTTCCCTGTATCTCGATTATCCAGTTTCACAATGGATACATTTCTGTGCTTCAGGAGTCAAATATATTATGTACACACCTAGCACTGTATTCCACTGCGGTTTCTACTTTTTAAAGTTTGTTTTTCTGGCCTGAAGTTTTTACTAACATTTTTGCTAAAGCATGATATGTATAAATTGTACTTTTAGGCATGACGGACCACAATAGGTTTTTGTCTTTGGTCAAGTGTTTGTACATTTGTTCTATGTCCCCAGGCCAAGAATGTATACTTCTATGAATATTTTATGCTTGGCATCTCAAGAATTTATTGTACTGTATTTCCTTTCATAATTATTTTAATTGTACTACTTTTATAACCATTAGCCGAAATAAAGTAAAGAAAGAAAGAGAGAGAGAGAGTGTAAACTTACTCAAAAGTGTAGACTTGGGGGCCGATTCTGATCTGGGTCGGAAAACTCTCCGACCGAGCCGGATCCGGAGAGATTTCCGACCGAGCCGGACTCCTACAGTCCGACCGAGCGAGTACGATGCGGCCGCATGCTGCCGGACTCGATTCGGTCGGACTCCCATTGAAGTCAATGGGAGCCAGTCGTACGACGCGTACATGGGGTCCCAGTGACTCAATGGGTACGTCGCAAACAAGTGCGCCCCCTACAGTGTGTACGCGTCGGTGCAACTCGCACCGTACATGCATGTTTAGGGGGGACCCTTGGGTCCCCCCTGTGTTCGACTCGTATGGCTACAGGTGCAGGGGGGTCCGGCACGGACCCCCCCAAGTCCGGCTCCGGGAGCTTTTTCGAGCCGGACGCTTTGACTCGATCCGGCTGTCCAGCGCGTCCATCGTACTCGCTCGGTCGGATAACGTCTCCATTGCGTGGTGCGATTCGTGTCCGTACGAGTCGGTCGGAGCGGTTCAGATCCGGAAACGGTTCGGTCGGAACACACGCGTACATTCGCATCGTACTCGCTCGGTCGGACAGCTGTACGAGTCGGTCGGAAAAAACGCGTTCGGCTCGTAATTTTTCCGGACGAATCGTATTCGGTGCGCTTCCGGACGAGATCGGAATCGGCCCCTTATTTGTGCTCACCCCCTGCAATAGGGAATAGAATTAGTAAAAATGTTGTATACTCATGCACAACAGTAAAGTTACTACTAGTAGGGACTTTATACCCATATTTGATGTTCCAAAAACTCGGCGGAATTCTCAAAAATTGGGATGGAGATCCTTTTATGGTAAAGTATAGTGAAATGTTTTAATGTTTCTAAATGTTTTAAAAAATGCTACAACACGTTTTGCTAAATTTTAAATTGAACATTTTATTAATTGAGATATATTAAATTAAAATTATTTTTTCACATATATTTAAATAAACATGCACCAAAAGTAAAATGTTTATATTTATTTATTTTATCTTTAAAGGTACTAAAAGATATCTTTATTTAATGTAAGCAAATTAAAAAAATGTATTGTTACATTTATTTTTAAATTGCAATAGGTCATCAACGTATTTTAAATAAAATATTTCTTTAGTTATAATTTATATTTTATTTTTATCATGAAAATAATTGTAGATGCATTTTTGAAAAGTTTAAGTAAAAGAATACATTTTATCATTATTTCCTGGTTTTTTTCTACCTCTATTATTTTCTATAGGATAGTGTTGCAGTAAGTGTGAGTGGCCATGAGTGGCACAGCTCTCACTTCAGGCCTGAGCTGGAGTATATATATGACTGTTATGTCCCCTTTTTCGCTATAGTAATATTAGAAGTGCAGTTTGTGAAAGAAGGAGCTTACTTTTTGTGGGTGGGCGCATATGCCTCCATAAACCCTTCATTATCCCTCCCTTAACCCCTCATTACTCCTCAGTTGCAAGTATTCACCACTTTACAGCCACTCCCCCATTCCTACCATATTTGCTACAAAACTACATCATCCTTTAAAAACCTCACCTGCTTTATTGCTGACTGCTGCTGCATCCAATGGTTGGTGAGTCAGTGGATTTTCGAGTACGTTATTAGTAGTTGTGTCTTCTGACAAAAAGCTAAAAAGCACCATCCATCTTTTTTGGCACAATAAAGGGCAAGCTTTCCTTTAATTATTTTTCTTTTTTTCCCACCCTTAACAAGCCAACTGGAAAGCCAGAGGAAAGAGAGAGTGGGCAGGTTGTCATGACTATGACAAGGGCAAATAGGATTATAAGTAATGAAGATTTTAGGTAAGAAATTCACGTATTTCCTCTACTTTCCTCATCACAGTTACTTCTTGTGAAGTCTATCAATGACAATCCCAGCTTTTGAAACAGTTGAAAGTTAAAAAGAAACAAAAGATTCACTAATGCTACAACACACAGTGAAAGTATTAATGACATGACCATACAAATCAATAGAAAATAGAGCTCAAAACCCCTTGTCAAAAAGAAAAACCTTCGAAACTGAGATTATGAAGGTGATAATGCTGAACAAAGGTATGAGGAAAATCACAAGTAACACCCCTGCAAATCTCTGCCAAAGGTACTGCCTGAATCTCTACCAAAGAGGTAGCCAAGTACAGTAGACCTACCCTGAATACATTCCAGAGGAGTAACATCTGCTAAAGAATATGCAAGGGCAATCATAGATCTAATTCACTGACTACTAGATAAAAAGTACCTTTACACCCTGAACTGTCACTCCAAAACTAACAATAAGGTGATCCGCAGAAAGCAAAACAATACACCATTCCACATGAGTCAAACTTGCTCTTTTAACATCAGAAGAGTGAGCAACTCCTCTACTATAGGAGAAGGAACAAAAACAGGAGAAAAATCTCCTGACCTCTGTGTTACAAAGTACAACCTTTGGTAGAAACAGAGGGTGAGGACAAAGAACCACCCCATCCTGCAAAATCCTTAGAAACGGACGCCTACACAACAATGCCCCAAGCGCACCATTGCACACACCTGAGGTCATAGCTACCAGAAAAATAACGTTCATTATCAGAGACCTGCAAAATCCCATGGCTCAAAAGGAGAAAGTTGAAGGTCATGTAAAACCAAAGGAGGATGCCATAGAGGAATGATATGCTGAGTGAGATAATGAAAACTTCAAGAGGCAAGAAACCAGTGATTGATGTTCACCAAGCAATCCATGCTCCTAGAAAGAGACAACCAAATGTTCAAGCTGTCATCAAAAATAAACCTTGCTCATGGTGATCACCCAGCAGCCAAGTCCCTAGGTAAATCTCTAAAAGAAAGGACAGAGATTAGTTTAAGAGGCTCCTGTCTTGTCTCCTGGGTAGCATGCTCCTAAACCCTCAGAGTGGACTTAAGCCCAACAGAAATCTCAGCTTCCAAATCCTCATCTTAATTGAGATAGTAAGAGGAAGACATGAAAATTGTAGGGAAGCTCAGCCCTTAAATTGTTGAAAAGTTGTGGTAGGGTGTTGCTTTCCAGCAATCCCTGAGTTTCTTCTCGAAGTAGTGCATCTTGACTTGAATGAGGAGAGGGATCTAAAGGTAATGGTTTTTAACAAGGGTGCAGCAGTTAAAATGATCAAGAGAACTGGCTGACATGTGGTATACAATAATTTAGGCCCTTATAACAATGTCAGTGGGACTTGCGTCCGACCGACACTGCTGTGGACTGGAACCGCCGGCCACAGATCGGCGGTTATGATCACAGAATTTGGATGCGACCGCCAGAAACATACATTTTTCAATGGCAGCTTGTGCAGTTTGTGTGGCGGGTGGAAAAATGGATGTCTGTAAACATCCCTGCACCGTGTGGCAGGCACCACATGGTGCAGGGATGTTTAGGGGGCACCATAGGTGCGGAGGGCCAGGGGGAAAAGGGGCCCTGCTAGGGGCCCCCAAAGTCACTTTCCAACAGGCTTTCCATGTTGGAAAGGCCGACATGGAAAGGCTGTGGGAACGTGACATCATAATCCCGACAGCGGAGCTAAGGCTGGCTCCGCTATCATACTTGGATTATATGTCATTTCGATGCTCTGACGGGCACCTTGAGCCCATCCAAAGCGCAGCAGAATCCCCTGCGGGTTTCCCTCCGACCACCGGTATTGTAATACGGTGGTCGAAGGGAAACCATCGATGTCTGGCGGAAAGCCTCCGACAATCTGTCAGCCTCTGCTGCACCGTATTGCCACACTGCCGCTGCTGGAACCAGGGGACTTCAGCCCCCAATAGCCCTCGCGCCAGGAGGCGCTGACGTCTGTTTTCCACGCCCGGAGGTGCATAAAGGCACTGCTGGGCTCCCGCAGCGCGGGACGTGCGTGGGCATGCCCGGGCCGTGCCCGGGAAAAGCCTGGGCCAAGGGCGGGCCCATCCACGACCATCACCACAAAAGAAGGATTTCTCTAAAGAGGACATAGCCTTGATAAAGTCGCGGGACGATTTCCCATGTAAGCGACGAAACACGTGTCGGCTGTTTGAAGACCCAGAGAATAAAGAAAAGAACAAGAAATTCCCTTACCTGTATTTAATTTGTGCTTACACTACACAATTGTATATTTACTGTGACTTCATTTACGTGTGCTGAGGATTCTCTTCAATTGTAGATTCATTGGAGAGGAATTTATTAAAATGTTTAAGGGCATTGCCATCAAAGAAATTTAATATTCTGTGGGTAGGGGATTTTAACACCCAACCTTGTCTCATCGGAACCGGTCTGTGGGGTAGAAGATACTGATGGGGAGCCAGCGGTGCATTTTATGCATAATGATCATGGGAACACTTTAAACAGGTTGTTAATTTCTTGGAATTTGGAAATCTTTAATAAAGTAGATACTTTGGTGGGCGGATTGGAAAAACTTTTTTCCGCTGTAACTATGAGTCGACACTCGACTTCATAGTTGCCTCTGCCCATTCTCATGGAAATGTCCTCCATACTGACACCATACTAACCAATTTTAGCGAACATGCAATACTTTTTTTCGAGCTTCCTGGAGTCAGTGTGCACCCACGGCAGATAGAAAAAGTAGCAAAACCAGTTCTAGCAAGACAGAATGGGTATCAGCTGAAATGGGACAACATAGACAAGACTCGAATTATCCATCAGGTTGTAGCAAACAAGCTTAATCTGGTTATGAATTGTTTAGATCCAAAAGCGGCTCCAGAAACCCTGATCCCAAACTTCCTAGAACTACTCGAGGAAATTAAATTGTCCCTGAATCGGCCTAACTCCTCTAAGGAGAGGCATGAAATTAGTTGGTTTGATGAGGCTTGCAACCAGACCTTAAAAGATCTTCATAGGGCCCTAAAAGCATCCCCCAGAGACCACCATCTGATTAAAGATTTACGAAAGATCTACAAAAAAAGCTAGGAAGAATAGGGAAACAGAAGTGACGGAGGAGGCCTGGGAAGACTTGGTGAAGGCAGCATCTTCCAATAACAGCAGGGAATTTTGGAGGGCAGTGAATGCTCCTTATTTTAAGAATAAATTAGAGAAAAGTTGGATACCCATATAGATGAAGACACATGGGTAGATCAGTTTGAAGGCATTTTTGGGGTTAAGACTGTTTCATGGGACTACACTCCTGTCTCCTTGGAACCTTCGAGCAGCCTTCTACTCTTTAACCTGGATGAGGTGAGAATTGCACTGGCTAAGTGTAGTCGTGCTAAAGCTCCAGGTCCAGATGGGGTCCCTATCGATTTTTTTCTCGAATACCAAGAGCTGTGGGCCCCACTGTTAACCTTAATATTTAACGAAATCTCTAAAAAGGGACCACTCCCATCATGGAAATCAAGTGTCATTGTCCCCATACATAAAATGTGGGGACAAATCTAACCCCCAAAATTATCGCCCAATTTCCCTTCTGGACTGCACCGGTAAATTGTTGGGTCATGTCCTATTAAATAGACTGGAGGACTGGGCGAGGGAAAAAAACATATTGATGCCAACCAAGTACAATTTCCAAAAGGGTAGAGGCACTATTGATCAATGTTTTAATCTAAGCTTGACCACTGCCAAGTACACTGTAGCAAAGGGAGGGCATATTTACATGGCTTTATGGATTTAACTGCAGCCTTCGATTGTGTAAACCATGTGAAGTTATGGTCTATAATGATGGAGATGGGCATTGATCCTCCATTGATCAATTTAATTCATGAAATGTACTCACAGGCAACGGCATGTGTGTGCTATGGGAGGGATGGTGAACGCACAAGACCCCTTAAAATCTTGAGAAGAGTCAGACAAGGCTGTGTCCTTGCCCCATTCCTGTTTTTGTTATACACTAACGGAGTGGAAGCTGCCTTAATAGAATCTGTGGCAGATGTCCCATCCCTCCCGTCAACACCACTCCCCATCCTGGCTTATGCGGATGATGCCGTCCTAATAGCTAGGACGGGAGTAGCACTACAACATTTAATAAATGCCTATGTGGGTTATATGTCATCTTTGGACTTAACCTTTGTTATGGTGGCAGGAGTCCCCACCCCAGAAAAGGATTCCTTCTTTTTATATTGGAACTAGGAAACTAGCGGTAGTGGAGACTTTCTCCTATTTGGGAGTTTTACTTGATTGTAAACAAACCTGGCTGCCCATGGTGGGCTGCAGGGCTCTAACAATGGAAAGAACCTTGGTTGCAATCTTCAGTCTCATTAAGAAACTTGGGAATAAGCCGATAGCGACGATAAAAAAGCAGGGCTGTGGGGAATGGTCCCAATAGAATGCCTCCAGAAGATAGAGGATGGCTTTTTAAAAAGGATCGCCTCTCTCCCTCTTTCTTTTTCCAACTATGTCTGCCACCTGGAGCTGGTCTTACCGAATATAACGGATACGGTGAGACTAGACCCGATTATGTTGTGGCACTCAATTTGGAGGAGAAACACAGTGGACCTCAACCAGGCGATAATACAAAACTGCCTATCATTAGACAAGGGACATAAAATCACCTGGTTACAATATGTTGAAACAACTTTACACTCGCTAGGCGTCCCAGAACTGTTTTCCAACCCGAGTTCTTGTTCAAATTCCCCAAAAAGAAACTTAAGGCACTACTTCTAGCCAAGGCAGCCAATGCTAGGGAAGAAACTCATCGTGCAAAAACTGTAACGAAACTATACCACCAAGTCCCCCCCTTAATGGAGGGTGATTTTTCATATCTGGAGAGCGTAAGAAACTTACAGCATAGATTTGTCCTTTTAAGTTTCCGTACTAATCTAATTCCACTGATGCTAGGTTTCCCAGAAAAAAGGTACTCCTTAAGTGAGTGGATCCCATGTCCATGTGATAATTTATCTGTGCAATGTGATCTCCACCTCCTTTTTCTTCTGTCACTTTTATAAAATACAGAGATCTAGATATCTTTTATCACTTTTAAGGCGGCACAATTTAAAACAATGTCGTATTGCCATGTCGTTTCTGAAGAAGCTCCATGACCCCTATGTTTGTTTTTGCGTAGCCTTCTTCTTGTGGGCTTATCTGCGCAGGAGGTGTCTTTTATAAGGTAGAAATGTGTGGACCTCTTGTCTATTAGAGCTTGTAATGGTATTGGCGAGATTCATGTGAGTAATTCTACCATGTCAAATGTATCTAAAAAATCATTTTGTTTTGCAATGCAGACATATTATTCTTAACTATTATCTATTTATTAATCAGTTTTTTAGCTGGGTGGTTGATTATTGATGCTTGATGAATTACTGCATTTCCAGTTTTTAGCATTAAGATCAATTTTCGAATTCTTGCGTATAAATCAAATTGTAGGTTATTTTGCAAGGGCTGTTACGGGTCTTTTAAAAATGCTGATTTTATTAACTTCTTTTTACAGATTGATTACTTTGTATGTGTATACTTTTATGATCTATGTTTACTAATTAGATTGAATAAAGTTGATTGGATTGGCTTTCCTCCAGACATCGAAATCGGCCCATAATTTACTAGGACTGAGAAATACATGGCCCCTTGAACCAATTAGGTAATACTTAGGAGAAGGTTAGCGATACATTTGCCACTTGTACCAACATTAGTGTTTGCGATTACTAAATAGCGAATTTTTGTGATTCCCTATTTGATAATCGCAAATCCTAATGTACTAAAGTGTGTTTAACACTATTTGCGATTCCCATTGGGTGCAAATAGACCTACCTCATGAATATTACTGAGGTAAGTCTCAGCTTGCGGCCCATTGGGAATCGCAGAAATCACAGGGATGGTGACCTGCTAGGGTCAGCAGACCACCATGTCTGAGATTGCTTTTAAAAAAAGCAATCTTTTTTTAAAAAAAGCAGCCTGTTTTCCTTAAAAAAAATTGGGATGCATTGAAAAAAAAAAGAATTTTTTTTGTTTTTACAGCTATGCTCATAGGGGAAGGGGTCTCTTAGGGTCCCCTTCCCATTTGCGAATGGGTTACCATCAACTTTTAGTTGGTGGTAAAATGCGAATGTTTTGCTACTGAATTCCGGTCACAAAACATTTGTACATACCAATGCAAATCGGTAATAGGATGGAATGCCCTAAATATGCCCTTTCCAAATACCGATTCGCAATCCCAAATTGCGATTCGGTAACAGCTTACCGAATAGCAATTTGGGCTTGGTTCATACAAAAATGCCTTTTTGCACTCGCAAACGGCCCAATTCTGTGAATCAAACTTTGTACATGTGGCCCGTAGTCCTCTCCTTGCATCCCAAGGTCAAATTGTTTATTAAATTGTTGCTGGTGCCTAAACATCAGAAGGTGGTAGTAAGAGAGCAAATTGAATTGAGAATTAATAGTTTGCATCAACATTAAATGTATGTTTTCAGTTTGTATCTAAACCAATGCATTAGCTAAATGGAGATCGCTGGCCAAAGTGGGTGGACAATATTTCCCTGGTCTTGCAAACAATTCTATACTATTAACATATCAAAAATTAATAAAAATGTGTTTAAAAAAAGATCAGAGCAGGCAAAATCTTGTACTTTGTTTACAAGCCAACCTGCACAAAAAATTCTTGTATTGTACGTGCTATTATATAAGGGAAACTAGTACTATTGTAGCTAGTGCTCAACACAGAGTGAGAACTGAAACTTTGTCTGGTAGTTTGTCATCAGAACAAGCATCAATTTTCTGAACCTGTACTGTTTCTGAATGAAGCTCACACTGAAAATGTGTGTACTGTGCTTATTGTGTGTTTGTGTGCTAGTCTGCCTGGTGTACGTCGGGGAACCTTGCATTCTAGATGTCTCTAACGTACCTGCTCTGCTTATGAGAGAAGCTTGCCCTATGGATTCCTGTATTGGTCATGATCAGTGTGAGTGAAGCTTTTTTTTTGTCCTCATACATGACACATGCCCAAGATCTAAGCTGGGAGCGATCTAACATGGCCCAAATAGCTTAATCTAATATTCCTTTGGTTTTCTTCAAACTATATATGAGGAAGATTCTGCTCGATCTCGCCAGCCTCCTTCATGGTTGAGTTGCGTCTTAATCATTGGACTATTTTGAGATATTATGCAGTTTCCCCCCTAGACGGGTTCCACCTGTATATCATTGTCATGCAGTGGATCCCACATGTTTATCCTTTTGACAGACCCCTTTATACACTCCAACCTACAGGTGTGCCTGACATATAAAACCCACTCATGCGGTGATGGTGTATTCTGAACTACCCATTTCATGCATATTTCCCAGCGTGCAATTATTATCAAGACAAAAAGAAGATGTGCCTGAGTTTTCTTCAGTATGTGATTACTCCGGCCCCCAGGTAGAATCCCAAATATAACCAACTCAAGGCTTACCTCTATATTGGCCCCGAATAGTCTTGACACAAAAACACCCACCTTTTGTCAGAAGAGTTGGATTACCGGACATTACCATAGTAGATGGACGTCATCAGCATTTTCCAGCATACACTTGGGACATTGTCTTCTCTTACTTCCACCCATCTTAGACAACTTCTATGGAGACCAGTACGCTCTGTATAAAGTAAAAAGATGGTTCCTCCTCAACGGTGCAGATCTCACTGTTAACCAAAGTGCAGCCATAAATTCTTGCCATAATCTTTGTATATCTGGCACCGGCATGTCCATCCTCCATATTTCCTCTGGTGCCTTTAGGGAGTGATCCTCTGTTTCCACCAGCATCCAATACCATTTGGATACCTCGTTCACATAGTTTTGATCTTTCATTAACTCGCCCTCCCACTCTGATTCCAACCCAAAGTGTGAAGAAAGCTTGTACAACTGTAATCCTTGCTTTATATAGTTGGACACCTGGAAACTTGATGTACTATACTTGTTGTGTCCATTGGAGGGCAGTGTGCCTTGAAGCAGAGCATCCTTAGAACATATTTCCTTGTCCTATATATGTTGTATGGGAGAGGCATATGACTGTACCAATATGTGTGTTAGGGAAGGTTTGCACTGCAGATGCCTGTACTCTAAATGTTCTTTGTATGATGGAAGCCAGCACTGTGGGTTCCTGTGTTTTGCTTTCTTAGTATGTTAGAGATAGGTTGGCAAAAAGAAATAAGGCATGTATAGGAATGGAGGTATGAATTGTAAGACAACCAATCACTTCCCAATAAAAATGATATTTATGGGTATCTGCAGAATGCATCATCTAAGACAATCAATATCAATCAAATATTTTTTCAAGAATAGAAAGATGAATAACAGGTTATGAATATTTCATAAGGTGAGTTAAAAGGACCAAATATATATTGGGGCTTTTCATAAAGGTATCTTTTCACATAAATGAATCTAGACCATTTATGAATGTAACATTACTCAAAAGTGTAGACTTACCTGTCCCCACCTGTTGAAATAGGGGGTGGAGTCAGTAAATGTATCATATATGACCGTACCATTATCACTAGTAGTGACTTTATCACAGTATTTGATGTTCCACATACTTGGACCTCTGCAATCGGGACAGACATCTCCTTATGGTAAAGTATATTGAAAGGTTTAAATTTTACTAAAATTAAAACAAATAATTTGAAATTAATGTAAAGGAATTTTATATATGTATATATTTTAAATGCAGATTTTTTAAATGCAACATCACTATATAATACATTTCAAATTAAAGGTTTTATTAATTTCCGTATATTAAATGAAATCAAATTATTTTTTGGGATTTATTTAAGAAAATAACACACACTTAAATTAAAATATGTATATTTATTTATTACAGCTACTAGAAGTTAAGTATAAAATTAATTAATTTAATTTAAATATTGTTTTTAATAAGAATGTTACTTTAAAACAAACATGGCCATTAAATGATGTTGAAATAATGTAATATTTATAATTTATATTTTATTTCTTTAAAATTAAAATAGTTGTATAAATATTTGATGAATTTCAGTAAACTAATTTATTTTAACATTTTTTCCAAAGGGTTTTATTTTAAGTACCAACAACGAATATTTTCTGTAGAATTGTGTTGAGTACTTGTGAGTGGCTGTATGTGATGCTGGACTTACTCACGCTCTCAGCTGGAGAACATTTGTGAGAGTTTTTGACTGTAGTAACTATAGAAGTGCATTGTATGAATAGAAAGGGACTTAGTCCCTCCGTACTCTTTAGTCCTAAGTAATTCCCATTTTCCAGCTACTCCCTCATCCAGCTCACATTTTGTACAAAACATATACATAAGTGTGCCGATATCCTCGCAGTAGGGGTGGAGATCTTCACTCATAAAAGATAGGAAAGGTGGAGGTGTACACCTTCTCACATAGATTTGTGGGTAGCAATTTGTGGTATGTTAGTAGCACTAATGTAGGCCCCATAGTTTTCTCATTGACGGAAGGTGTAAGCAAATTATTTGAAACAAAAATCAAGATGATAATTATTAACAAACAACAAGCCTGTTTTCCATTATCTGACCATAGTAACACATCAAGCAAATTGCAGCAACTTCATATGTCTTTTTTTGTCAATAGCGTTTAAACCATATAAAGATACCAAAATCATTGTCAGGGCAGAATGGTAAAAAAAAATCCAAGATAGTCAAAGGAAGAGGGCAAACTCATTTGCCTTAAAGAAATCTTAGCAGAAGTCACAATGAAACGTGCAAGGAGGTGTCTGAAAATTCAGGTTGAGACATCCAATGTGGGAGCCAAGGCTCTGGGGATACAATGTATCATGTGCACAAGAAGTGAAAATATAAGGGGCTGTGGCTGGAAGATGTGCAGCTAAATGGAACCCAGGGAGTGCAACAGCTGTTGCACTTGAGAAAAATAATCTGGCCATTAGAAGGACAAAGGATCACAGACAATGTGGTCCAAGCCGTGCACAGTGCTCTTAGCTATGAAAACGAGCATCCGTAGTCTCAAGAGAGACCCTTGAACAGTGGATAACTGTACTGCACCTGTTGTGTGTGTAAAGGAAGCTTCTACTGCAGACACCTATGCAGTCCCTGTTCTGTGAGTAAGGGAATCTTGTACTGCAAATGTCTGTGGTGTACCTAATATGAGTGTGGCAAGCTTGCAGTGCTAATGCCTGTAGTTCACCAATTGACTATTGACTAGGAGAGCTGAGCTGATTGTTCCCAAGTTCAATTTTCCAAATAGTCAGAGAATTATGACAGTGCCTTCTAGAGGGAAGGAGAAGACAGCTGAAGAGTGAACCTGTTCCTTCTGTGGTGCATTAATGTTGTATGCTGCATATCTCTATTACTGTATAAAAGCTGTATTTTCCGCATTGCATATGATATGTATTTATTGTCATTGCTTCCCTTGCCACTCTCTTCCTTTCCATTGTCCATCCTCTCTTTCATGTATATGCACATGTCTCCCCACATGCTGTATTGATGAATGCTGTGAGCATACTACAGCAGTTGAAATGTCAGTTGTTGCCACTGCTTCATAATGAATAAACATGTTTAACCTCATTGCTTTCCTCATCACTACACAATCTTAATTGGAGACAAGTATGTGATCCTGCCCCATGTAGCTACTCTTCTATGGACTACAGCAGTGTACACCTGCCACATCTTCATCATCCTAGTGAGTCGTGGCCGATGTTCGAGATGTTGAGGAGGTGGGTAGGAGTGTTTACCTGCTCCCATGCTTGCCATGCCTTGTGTATGATTGTGCCTCCTGTCAGTCGCGTCTCACCGCCCAAGGACAGAAGAGTAGATGGGCTTCGCCTACATCAGACAAAATGACTCATGCCATTGCTCTACTTATTGTGGCCCATTAGTGAACTTTCTCCACCTCAGCCAGCCTCTCAAGGCAGACCATAATCCTTCATTTGACTCTAGGTCTCCATTCTGTTGCTGGACTCTTGAGAGAGCCAAAGACTGAGGTGAACTTGGCACATTTAGTTTGAATTGTTCCATTCTTGTGCACCTTTTCAATTTACACTGTGTGACTCTGCAGCAATTTTGAACTGGCTCTTCCAGTTATTATTTTATTCCATGCTTCCTTCACCTCGCATTCAAAAATATCCACTTGCCTTATTCTGCAGCATCCTTAAAGTCAATATGCCTGGGATGACGAATGCCGTAACTATGCTCAACACCTTTGTTAATATTCTAGAAGCTTCATTAATCAAGAGAGGGAGATAGGAGCAAAAAGAGAGATGGGCCCACTTGGCTCCCAGAAAACACATTACTATAATCAAAATAGAGTATGGACCCAAACCGATACTATGCCAGGGTGTCTCAGGGGTTCTCCTGGAAACCCTGAAACCCTATTTGACCCCTCACCCACTACCCATGAGGCATCAGGTGCCCCACAAAAAGGTACATACTCTAGTGATGATACTTTAACTTTTTTGTCTAGCCACTATGTAGAATATTTACCTACCCACCAGCATAGGATATAAATTTAGAGAGACTGCAACATTGACACCAGACAAAGTAATCACATTCAAACGTTTAATTCTGGTAACAAAACTACCACACACCCCATTGGTTTGTGCTGGGAGCAAATTCACCATGGCTGATCAACAACAGACAAACCTAGACAGTACCTTTTAATCATTACACTGTACCCCTTAGCAAAAAAAGCAAGTTTGAAAAAAAAAAGAATGAACACCTCTTTCCCGAGTTTTGTGAGAATCATGGAATAAGAACTTTCCACAGTCTAATGACTGGGTCGACTTAAGATAAACATTTTTTTAACATAATATGCATTGAAATTAGATCAACTCTAGCAACACAATTTCTCACCCACATAAGACACGTTCGGAGCAACAAACAGCACTCTGCATTTCCTGGGTGATTTATGCATGCTAGAACCATCACTCATTGGGGAACAATAGATAAGTATGAAAACAGGGAGATATAGGAAAATGGTTTATCTCTCTTCTGTGATCTTTTTTCCCAGTTGTACGCCAATATACCTGCAATCAAATTTTGTTTGAAAAACAAAAACAAAGAAATGTAAGTGTAATTACTTACCTGGGTAACAAGGTTAATAGGGATCTGATCACCCAAGGTCCTGACAAAGGCCTCCAACCCCTAGAGGCAATTTCTGGCCGAAACATGTTGACCACTCTAATTGATGTCCAGGATAAGTAATTCGTCCCTTGGCGCCACACACTGTTTTTAACCTTACCCCTATTCCTTGATATTTATAATAAAACTCATTTTTGGTATAGGAGGTAATTTTAACAAAACTGCGCGGATCCCACCAGTATTACTTGCCAGACACTCTCCTTCCAGTTGGAGGCATCCCTCACCTGGGGAAGTGAGTACCCAGGTGCGGAGCCCGATGATGATGCCACCCAAGGAACTGTACCAGCAGAGATTATATATTCCGCTGGAGGCAAATAGGGGTTGAGGGTTTCCGGGACAACCCCAAGAGACTCTGGCATAGCATTCAGTTGGGTCCACTCTCTTTTGATTATATTGATTTTCTAGGAGCACCAACTGAAGACTGGTCTCAATGGATCAAATATTTTGAAAGACATCCGGAAGCCATAGATGCCATGTTTCAGACCAGCAAGAAAACAAGTTTATTATACAATTACAGTAGCGGTCGGTGGTGGGAGTGCCGCCGGGTGCTGACGTGGGGCGGGGGAGGGGCAGGGTGGGGAGTAGTAAACTACGGATTACGGACGATTACAGGTAAGTACACATAAAAATAAATAAAACGAATTTCGTTTCTCGTGCTGCATCGCCAAATGCGATGCAGCGCGCACAACTATAATAATTGTTGTGACTCCAGTACCAACCTTAGAGTCTGTTACAAAAGCAAGCGTTCTAAATGCAAAAGCACTTCATCCAAGATGAATACAGTGGGCTAATTGTCTCACTGAAATGATGTAGACTACAAGTCTGACTCTACATTAAAAACACAAGCATTCTTGCAGTACAAACAAGAATATCCTCTTCCGAATGAAATAATGCCTCTAGATCAGTATGAATACATCATTTACGCTGACGGATCTGCTCAGCTTGCCGTAGGAAGTAAACAGCAATACAGCGCCGCATGTGCAATTGTAAAAGGACGTATGCGGGACGGCAAGTTCCGTCCTAGCAATACGCAGACACAGTCTCTAGGAGATTGCATGGCACAGCTGGCAGAACTAAAAGCCTTAATACTGGCACTAAAATATACAGATCAGGAATTCCCCACACTGATTGTGTGCAATTCATTTTACTGTGTCCAGTCTTACAATGAATACCTTCACTTTTGGGGCCAGAATGGGTTTAGAGATTCAAAAGGTTGCACAATAAAGCACAAGTTGCTTTGGGAACAAGTAGCAGAGCTGAAGAAAGGCTTGCCGCAGGCTCACGTCATTCATACGCTGAGTCATCAACGTCTTGGTGTGCACGTTGAAGGGAATTTATTGGCTGATGAAGCCGCCAAGGCGACAGTGCCAACTGCTGCCATTGCTGCAATCACTCGTTCTAGCACGAGAATAGATGGATAGATAATGGTAGCTGACAACGCGACCCGTAATAACAGCTCAGCCTTGCCAAAACGTTTTCCACTCAAGTGCTCCTATAAGTTAGATGCACAAAATATTCCATATGCTCAAATTCCATGAGTGGGGGATAGAGTAATACCAAACATGGATCACAGATTAGGTTTAATACTAGCTGCACACGAGGGTCTGGGTTCAGCATACACTGGTATTACTGCAACAGTTTCATTATTGAAACAACGTTATTGGTGGCCGGGTCTTACCAGGCAGACCAAGGGCTTTGTCCTTAAGTGCGACATCTGCCAGAAGATGAAGGGTTCCACCGTAGCACGTCCACCACAGACACCTTTACTGATATAGACAGACCTCTCGCATGTGTCTATTTGGAACACTGCGGCCCCTTACAATCTGACGGGGCTTACAAGTACATCTTGGTGGCAGTGGATTCAAGCTCTAGATTCCTGTGGTTTTGGCCCCAGTGCTTGGCTGACGCTCAAACTGTTATAAAGGATTGGCACATTACATTCTGACTGTAGCCCTGCGTTTAGTTCTCGGGCTTACAAAGAAGCTATGGGAAGTTGTGGTGTGGGCCTGCAGTACTCCTCTCCGTATCATCCCAAGGGAAATTCGATTGTGGAAAGGAAAAACCGGGACTTAAAGCAATCCTTAACAGCAAGGGTATTAGGTTTGGGTGGCAGTTGGGTCAATCACCTATATGGGGTCCAGAGGGCACTTAATAACATGCCAAGAAGTTTCCTAGGAGGCCGTACTCCATATGAGGTCCTGTTTTGAACTAGAATGTGGGTACCCGATCTCGATTGTGGCAGCACAGTGGTGGATGAAAAAGCATTTGACATCAACGATCGTTTGGCTGTTTTACAGGAACTCAATGAATTCCGGGCACTACAAAGTGTTATGTTTCATATAGGTACGCTAATATAGGCCCGGGTAACATCATACCCTTTCACCTACATCACCTCCCCTACATTACACACTAACAAATCACAATTGAAAATGAGATTGTGCTTGATCACCTTGTCTCATCAAGGAATGTGGGCATGACTGGACAAAAAATTAAGAATGGTTTACTAGCAGATGTGCTCCGTGCAGCAATATGGACAAACTCATTACAACTCGTAAATGTCCAATGACATCTGTTGAATTGCTAGATGGACCATAGATGACAATTGCTGTAGAGGTTACTGGATCATTAAGCATCAAGTCACAGACATGTGTAATGCCATTGTACTGGTGGATTTCTTTAACAAGTGAATGGACGTGAAATGTGTCCCAAACAAACCCCATGGAGGTGACTGAGTTCCTCAAGCAATTCTTCTGTCATTAAGGGTTCCCCAGTCAGTTAGTGATGATGGGATCTAATTAATCACCCAAGACATTGTGAGTTTTCTCTAGATGAATGATATTGAGCATGTTAAGTCCTTTCTGTATCATCTTCAGAGTAACAGGAAAATTGGAATGGCCAATCAACTCATCAATGAGAAAAATGGTGCTTAAGACTCACATGTTGAGGCTGCACTCAGAACTAGATCATGCCCCTCTCACACGACCCCTCATAGTTCTACTGGGAAGACTCCATTCAACTTGCTTCTGGGAAGTTGACTACTACCAGACTGAAGATGTATTGGCTATTAGTTTGGAAGCGATGGAAGACTAACACTTTGTAAGAGACGGCTCCAAATTATGCGAGGTTGTTTCAGAAAAAAAGTGTAAGAAGTGATGCAATTACAATGGCAGATGTGCAGTCAAGAGCTTATTACAATAAAACATGTCGGTAGGAGACTGAACGAAGAAAAGTTTAGTGAGTCCATGTATGAGGTTATGAAGAGGGGTGCTGCCCTCCTATTAAAAAACTGGTTGATGGCAGATTGATTCATGTGCAGTCATTGAAAATCTGCATCTGTTTGCAAGGAGACATCCGTCCAAGACAAGAATGCCTTATCTTCTCCGATAACTATGGGCCTGATTTACATTTCGGCAGACAGGTTACTCGGTCACAATGGTGATGGATTTCCCATCCGCCAAAATATAAATCCCATAGGATATTATGGGATGTATATTTTGTTGTGATGGAGTAACGTGTCTGACGAAATCTAATTCAGGAACCTTGTCAGTGTCCTGAATTGGACCTTAACTGAAATGAGCAGTGAAGCATTTGGAAAGGTTTCTATTGCTGGGTGCTTACTGATTGCATGCATTCAAGGTGGGGCGAAGTGTGAAGGTCACCCAAAAAGAAATGCTGCACCACCCACAAGGTTTAAAGACTGTGGGCCTGATTTTAAGTTTGACAGACAGTACTCCATCAGTCAGAGTGGCATAGGACATTGCCTTCAGCATCCTGACATGGTGGATCGGGTAATGTTGTTTTTATCCTGTCTGTCGCCACCAAGAAAAGGCTGGTGGTGAAGCACAGGTGAAAAACAATTATGCCCCACTAAGCCCTGGGAAAAAACTCAACCCAAAAGTAAGATCTGAACACAAACACATAAAGTTCAGATAATTTCTGAAAACTATATTTTTCAGGCTCACATTGAACTGAAATTGTTGAGGAACAAGATTTATGTGGCGAAAAATGGACACGGTTACTCACCCTGCCAGATTAAACACTAAGGGGCCGATTCCAATTCGGGTCGGAAATCTCTCCGACCGCGCCGGACCCGGAGAGATTTCCGACCGAATCGGACCCTAGCAGCCCGACCGAACGAGTACGATGCGCACGTATGCCATCGGACTCGAGTCGCTCGGACTCCCATTGAAGTCAATGGGAGCCTGTCGTACAACGCGTACGCGGGCTCCCATTGACTCAATGGGTGCGAGGCGGACAAGGGCGCCCCCTACAGCGTGTACGCGGCAAAGTGACTCGCGCCGTACACGCACAGGTAGGGGGGACCCATGGGTCCCCCCTGTGTGCGACTCACGTGGCTACGCGTACAGGGGGGTCCGACACGGACCCCCAAAGTACGGCTCTGACTGCTTCTTCGAGACGGACGGCGCGAGTCGGTCGGACTGCTCGCGGCGCGCATCGTACTTGCCCAGCCGTGGAACGTCTCTATTGCGAGGTGCGCAGCGCATCCGTGCGAGTCGGTCGGTGCGGTTGGGACGGGCGTACGAGTCGGTCGGCGAATTTGCACGCGCTCGCATCGTACTCGTTCGCCCGGACGCACGTACGATTCGGTCGGGAAAAAGGGTTCCGAATCGGATCCGGTTCAGCCAAATCCGATTCGGTGCCCTACCGGCCGAGATCGGAATCAGCCCCTCACTTCCTCTTCAAACAATCAAATTCGTTCACCTGAAACTGCAAATGTTATGAATTTACTGTAAGGCAACACACAGCATTATACAAAACTTCCAAAGAAATTAATAAATGAATATAAAAGAAGCAAGGAGGATGAAGATGTGGTGGGCACTGCAAGTGCACATGTCGGTTTGGCCAGCTATCTTAGGCCAAACCGACAAGCGCACTTAGATTTCTCCAGACTTCAACCTGAGCTGTGTTGCTCAGCCGGGTGGAGAACAGCAGGCACAGGCTCCGAGTGCCTGTAGGAGCACAAAGCCAACTCACTCAGACCAATCCTGGCACTTCTCTCATGCTGGGTAATAGTATTACCAGCAAGAGCAGCATCTGGATTAGAGCAGGGGAGTCTGGGAGTCGGTGCACCAGCAGAGGAGCAGAAGAGCACTGAGGTGGAGAGGCGGCGAGCGACAGGTAAGTTATATTTTATTTTTTCTGTTATTGTCCCCCGTGTTGCTGCAACACTTTTCACTGACAGCAGTCACCACTGCTGGCAATCTGGCTACCTTGGCATGACAGAGAAAAACTATTAACCACAGCAAAGAACTAGGCTAAAGGGTAAGTTCACACTCAAGGTGGAATACTATTAAAAATTCATAGCAGTTATAAAGATGCTTAACTGTTTGACATTGTTTAAAATTGTCTGTGTACAGTTTTACAAACAATTCTCAACTAATTTGACAAGCTTCCATCTCATTATAGAAGAAAGAAAGAAGGAAAAAGTTCAATTTAATTGTCAAACCTGAACCAGCAAATGAAGAGGAGTATCCAACCTTTAAATTTTCTGCTTTTAAGTTCTGCAAAGGCGTACTGTTTTCAGAGACTAGAGTGGGGTTGGATGGGGAAAGAAATTAGGATCTATTCTCACAGCAAATATATTTTTTGGGCTTGTTGATCAAGGCAAAGAAGAATCAAGTATACAGACCTGAATTAATACCATTTCCATGTATAGTTCTCGAGAATACAAACTGTGTTTACAGGACCAGGTGTGACTGCACTAAGATGTGGGTGCTTATCCAGCCACAGATGGAAAAAAAGGAGAGAAGAGTCATTTACAAGTCCTGAATAATGGAGGACCAAATCTGGTGCAGGCCTCCAATTAGACAATGTGAGACATAAAAGGAAAAGTTAGGGAGTTGAAGATACAAAATGTGTAGTATGTCCCCTACAAAAAGGCACACTGGTCAGCTGGGGTAGAAGACGCATTGAGTTATGAATGTAGCTTAACTGGGATCTGATGACACATTATTTTGGATGTCTTATGAGTCGTAGGAATTGGATGCAATGTGCTCTGGGGAAAAATGTTACTGCTTTTTGGGGAGAATAGAACATGTCCGATACCAAAAGGTAGCTTGAAAAGTGATCTCTGTTGTAGAAGTTGGAAATGTGCTCACTGTATGAATTGATAAGTCCTAGTGATCGTCAGTAGCAAACCTCTAAAGGTTCTGCAGGTGAAGAGGCTAAGGGGCCGAATCCGATCTCGGTCGGAGGCGCACCCAATACCATTCGGTCGGGAAAAAAGCCATGCGAATGCCTGTTTCCCGACCGATCCGTACATCATACCGAACGAGTAAGTACGATGCGCACAACAGCACAGAATCCGGCCGAGTCGTACTCACCCAATCCAGGTCCTGTTCTCCGACCGAGGCGAATCCGGAAACGCAGAATCGAGTCGCACGGAAGGGAAAATGCAGCCCCGTCCGGCCGAACAAGTACGATGCGCTTCCCGTACGCGCCGAACCCGTCGCTACGCACGGCACGTCAAAGCATCCGGGAGAGGCGCACATAAGCTCCGATTCGCGCCACAACACGATCCAAGGCTACGAGGCGAACACGCCATCGACGAGGACGACGCGAAGCGACGAGAAAGACGAACGACATGAACCAACCATGAATCCCTTCGTCCCGATCGTACCAATATTCTACATCTACTACCGGAACAGGCACGGACACGTACGGCGCAGAAGGTAAGTCAGACACCAATCACAAAACACATACAACAAGTACACGACACATCACACACACACAGAGGGATGCAGAATTTACTTGCAACAGCAGCACCATAGGGGCGGGATGCCCATCACCAATGCCACATATGCACACAGGGGCCTGAATGCGCACCACCACCACCACCCCTACCCAGGGGGGGCCGGATACCAACCACTACTACCACCCTTAGCCAGGGGGGTGCCAGATGCCCACCACCACTACCACCCTTACCCAGGGGGGGCTGGATGCCTACCACTACTATCACCCTTAGCCAGGGGGGTGCCAGATGCCCACCACCACCACCACCCCTCCCAGGGGGGGCCGGATGCCCACCACCACTACCACCCTTACCCAGGGGGGCTGGATGCCTACCACTACTACCACCCTTAGCCAGGGGGGTGCCAGATGCCCACCACCACTACCACCCTTACCCAGGGGGTGCCAGATGCCCACCACCACTACCACCCTTACCCAGGGGGCTGGATGCCTACCACTACTACCACCCTTAGCCAGGGGGTGCCAGATGCCCACCACCACTACCACCCTTACCCAGGGGGCTGGATGCCTACCACTACTACCACCCTTAGCCATGGGGGTGCCAGATGCCTACCACTACTACCACCCTTAGCCAGGGGGCTGGATGCCTACCACTACTACCACCCTTAGCCAGGGGGTGCCAGATGCCTACCACTACTATCACCCTTAGCCAGGGGGTGCCAGATGCCTACCACTACTACCACCCTTAGCCAGGGGGCTGGATGCCTACCACTACTACCACCCTTAGCCAGGGGGTGCCAGATGCCTACCACTACTACCACCCTTAGCCAGGGGGCTGGATGCCTACCACAACTACCACCCTTACCCAGGGGGGCTGGATGCCTACCACTACTACCACTCTTACCCAGGGGGCTGGATGCCTACCACTACTACCACCCTTAGCCAGGGGGCTGGATGCCTACCACTACTACCACCCTTAGCCAGGGGGCTGGATGCCTACCACTACTACCACCCTTACCCAGGGGGGCTGGATGCCTACCACTACTACCACCCTTAGCCAGGGGGTGCCAGATGCCCACCACCACTACCACCCTTACCCAGGGGGCTGGATGCCTACCACTACTACCACCCTTAGCCAGGGGGTGCCAGATGCCCACCACCACTACCACCCTTACCCAGGGGGCTGGATGCCTACCACTACTACCACCCTTAGCCATGGGGGTGCCAGATGCCTACCACTACTACCACCCTTAGCCAGGGGTGCCAGATGCCTACCACTACTACCACCCTTAGCCAGGGGGGCTGGATGCCTACCACTACTATCACCCTTAGCCAGGGGGGTACCAGATGCCTACCACTACTACCACCCTTAGCCAGGGGGTGCCAGATGCCCACCACCACTACCACCCTTACCCAGGGGGGCTGGATGCTTACCACTACTACCACCCTTAGCCAGGGGGTGCCAGATGCCTACCACTACTACCACCCTTAGCCAGGGGGTGCCAGATGCCCACCACCACTACCACCCTTACCCAGGGGGCTGGATGCCTACCACTACTACCACCCTTACCCAGGGGGTGCCAGATGCCTACCACTACTACCACCCTTAGCCAGGGGGTGCCAGATGCCTACCACTACTACCACCCTTAGCCAGGGGGTGCCAGATGCCCACCACCACTACCACCCTTAGCCAGGGGGCTGGATGCCTACCACTACTACCACCCTTAGCCATGGGGGTGCCAGATGCCCACCACCACTACCACCCTTACCCAGGGGGGCTGGATGCCTACCACTACTACCACCCTTACCCAGGGGGTGCCAGATGCCTACCACTACTACCACCCTTAGCCAGGGGGGTGCCAGATGCCTACCACTACTACCACCCTTAGCCAGGGGGCTGGATGCCTACCACTACTACCACCCTTAGCCAGGGGGTGCCAGATGCCCACCACCACTACCACCCTTAGCCAGGGGGCTGGATGCCTACCACTACTACCACCCTTAGCCATGGGGGTGCCAGATGCCCACCACCACTAACACCCTTACCCAGGGGGGGCTGGATGCCTACCACTACTATCACCCTAAGCCAGGGGGGCTGGATGCCTACCACTACTACCACCCTTAGTCATGGGGGTGCCAGATGCCCACCACTGCTACCACCCTTAGCCAGGGGGGCTGGATGCCTACCACAACTACCACCCTTACCCAGGGGGGGCTGGATGCCTGTCACTACTACCACCTCTACGCATGGGGGGCTGGATGCCTACCACCAACACCACCCCCACTCATAGGATGGACAATGCATGACACAACCAGCACACCACAACCTAGGGAATGCAAGAAAAAGACATCCCCCCAACACCATGACAAGCGTGTGTAGACTGTGTCAAATGCCTACAACACTGAACATGACTTTGAACATACAATGTGACCCCCTATCACATGTGCCACATATATATGTGTGTGGCCCCTACAATGCAAGCAGGCCATGACCATTGTGGCAATGGGGTCCAAACCCCCATCATCACAGTGACCAAAATGTAAGTGTGGGGTCCATAGCTGAAGCACATTTTGAACAGTGTGGCAATGGGGTCCAAACCCCCATCATCACAGTGACCAAAATGTAAGTGTGGGGTCCATAGCTGAAGCACATTTTGAACAGTGTGGCAATGGGGTCCAAACCCCCATCATCACAGTGACCAAAAGGTAAGTGTGGGGTCCACAGCTGAAGCACATTTTGAACAGTGTGGCAATGGGGTCCAAACCCCCATCATCACAGTGACCAAAAGGTAAGTGTGGGGTCCATAGCTGAAGCACATTTTGAACAGTGTGGCAATGGGGTCCAAACCCCCATCATCACAGTGACCAAAATGTAAGTGTAGACAAAGAAAAAGCTGCAACTGCCAAACTGCATGGATGATTCCTGGTCACAGAACATAAAACACATCAGTGGCAAAGTAGTGCATGTGTCCCATTGCAACATAGATTGGGGGAGGCAAATACTGCAGTGCAAATAAGACATACCTTTGGCCATGTGCAGACAAACAACACCCATGGGGGCTGACACTGTCAACATTCATCAATGACACAATGACAGAAGTGACCATCAGAATGCAGACCCACATATTTGCACCAATGGGCACACAAATGCAGATACCCTGTGGAGACTGTAGATGTGAGGTGAACAGATACCATACCATGGCAGCAATGGGACACACAAACCATGATCATTGTGCTGACCGATGACCTAGGAGTCCCAGGGACAGCAGGGGAAACCCACCAAACTACATACAGCCAATGGCACACCCAAGATATGCCAATGCAGTGGTGCAGATGCACAAACACAAACAGGCAGACCCACACTGCACATCATACACAACAGGTGAGGGGGGTGCCAGTGTCCCCAGGCAACCACACAACACATGAGGAGGCCTGAATACCAATCATACAGATGTGCATACAGTGCCACACAAAGGTAACTCATGGATCCAAATCCCCTATGTGGGCAAGCAGGCATTGTCAGATGAGAGGGAGCACAAAGCACACATGTCACACAGGCACGTAGGAACAGCAACTGACACAGCAAGACACAGACACACCACAGCTCTATCCCCAGGGCCCCCACAATGTGGTGACCCTGGGCTGCATTACAATCCCACTGTGATGACAAAGCTGAATGTCGTTCACACTGTGAACCACAGTCATGTGTCCTGAGCAACAAACTACCATCACACCTACACAAGCACAAATCAATCAGCACGGCCAGTAAGCCAAGGCCAACATGGAGGCAGGGGTCTAGCCGGGCAACAACTCTCATCTGCACACACTCAACACCACACACCTCGACCTCCAACAATGTGCAGCAGTGAAGCACACATGCACTGGTGACATTGCACATGCACCCATGACTATTGCAGGGTGGTGGGTGGGAACCAAGGTGCAGAAACACATCACACATGGCCACTCAACAAGACTCCTGAATGTCTGACACACTGCACACTACGCTGTACATGGACATGACGGCAATACCACACCAACCAATGGGATCCCAGCCACAGTCACACACCAATGAAGAAGCCAAGGTCACCCACAAAGAACACACATAGACAACAACCAACATTGCAGCCCGGACCCTGAGGAGTGCCAGCAGTCACACACAATGTGTCACAATCACTGAAAGATAACACAAACTGGAAATCACATGACAGGTGCAAACAACAAGTGCCAAGGGGAAACCTGACTGTGACCCATCTGCGTCTGCACACAAACTCAGCCCTGACAGCAAACACACCTATGGGTGACACCCTGATGACCAGTAATGTGCCATGCACCCACATCACAGAGAACCCAGGGAGAAGACTTTGGGGGAACATAGGTCAAGTCAGCAAGCATCACAAACAGGTACAACACTAGGGATCACAGCATGCACAGCTAAACGGAAGTGAACACACAGACATGCTCATACAACACACACCTTGGGCGCAGGCAATGTCACAGGAGTACACACTGCCATGAGGGGACTCCACTCCTGTGTGAGGAAAGCTGTGCCATATGTTGCCTCAGTAGGGCCCCATCATGTCAGCTGAGCACTTGGTCACACACTCAACAATTAGCACCAAATGAAGGCTCCTGTCACATCAGCCTGGTCATGGAAGTGCCAACGAAATCATCAGCACAGATCCAACACACTTGTATAGCAATGTTGCACTGACAACACAGATGAGTCCTTCCCCATTGATGCCCAAACCTGCATGTCCAGTGGAGATGGCCACACGGTCAGGGAAGTAGACGAATTGAACAATGGCAGGCACAACAGATGTGCAGGGGTGGAAGCCACAGATGTGAAATTGCTAATGTAAGTAGGAAATCCCATTGCCAAATACTGAACACATGACACCCTCAGATGCTGCTATGGATGACATGGATACACCACAGGATAGGACACATTCCCCCTGGACCACATGGGTTCCTGCACAGTAACACTTCATTATCATGAGACCAAATATCACCATCACTGCAGCAAGGGCATGGTTAGCATCATCAACAACATGTACATCAGAAGCATAAGCACTAGAGAACAGAAAGTTGCTTTATTCAGCATATGCGTTTTCAAAAGTGAAAGTCCAGAAAAAACACAAAGGCCAATGGCCAGTCCATTGTCAAAGTCCAAACAGGGTGACAGTGGCAGATGTCACCCTACGCATCCCTGCACTGCACAAAACCAGGGACAATCCACTAGGAGGGGCAACCGGGGGGGCAGGCCAGGCACCGCAGGGACAGGATCAGGGCTCACCAGGAGGAGGCAGGGAAGGGGTGGTGGGTGCTGGAGAGCCACTGACAACTGCAGTGGAGGTGTCTGACATGGTGTGTGCCGGCACAACTGGGGGCATGACTCAGATGTTGTGGGTGCCGGCACGACTGCAGTGGACCCTGCAGATGGAGTGGACAGGTCCGCCACTGCAGTGCCCAAGTCAGACAGGGTGGTAGTGGACTCCACTGCAGTGCCTACCACCAGGGGAGGAGAATGGGGAACAGGCAAGGTGGGCTGGACAGAGGGGGAGGACACCCTCACCACATCAGTGGCACAGACAAGCGCAGCGGGGGTGTGGTGCCGGGAGAGCAAGTGGCAGGGGGAGAAGGCCGGATCCTCTTGGGGATGGTATATCTGTGGGTGGGGGACCCTGGGGCAGGGTGTGGTGGGGGCACCTGTGGAGTGGGGGCCTGAGGGAAGGAGACCTGGTGCCTGAGCTGCAGGGCGGCGGTGGGGTCTTGCTCTTACGACTCCGGGGGACTTGCGGGTGGGGGCCTCAGTCTGTCTGCGCCTGGGGGAGGGTGTCCGGGGGCGAGGGGCACTCTGCTCCATGTGGTGGGCTTCCTCTTCCCCCTGAATGCTGTATCAGCTGGATCGGAGGGGAAGAGGCCGAGGTCACTGAGGAAGAGCCGCTGGGTCTTTGGGGTTGCAGGTGAGGCAAGGGAGGGTGCTTTGGAGGGAGAGGCAACTGAGGACTGCGCAATGCTCGTGGATGCGTGTGTGTGTTCCAGGGCCCCATCCCCTGAGAGTCTGGTTTCAGTCCCCTGACTGTGCGTGCGTGTGCGTTTTGTTTGTGGCGTGTGTGTCTGTGTGCTGGACGTGTGTGTGCTGGTGTGTGCCTGTGCCGGTGTGTGTGTGCTTGGGACGGGTAAGGTGCTGGGGAGTGTGGATGGAGCAGAGGCAGGAGGGGTGAGGGACTGTCTGAGGAGGGACACTGCTGCCGTCAGGGAGGAGTCCATGGACCTATTGCCCCTCTGTAGGTCAGACATGCCCGATGAGATGCCCTCCATGAATGACACCAGCTGAGTCAACAGAGCGGTGTGCGCATGGAGGACACTCAGCATGGCTGTCTGCCCTACATGGATCTGGCGAAGGAGGTACACAGACTCCTCACTCAGGGCAGCAGGGGACACAGGGGCAGGGGGTGCGGTGCCTGGCCCAAAGGAGACACGCTCCCGAACATGGGAGCCTCCACGGACCTGGGGAATGGGAGCCGATGGGAGGGCGGTGGTGGTGCTGGTGGTGGCGGGGACAGCAACACTAGCTGGGGTGTGGTGGCTGCTGACACCCGCCTCCATAAGGGAGTCATCCTCTGAGTTGCTCTGGTCCTCAGCTGAGGTGGATGGTGCTGAGGACTCCTCGGTGTGGCTCCCCTCGCCCTCCGTGCCACTGGGTCCCTCCGACCACTCCTCGGCTGCTGACCCAGTCTGGCTCTCCGGCTCCTCCTGGTCCGTGGAGCTGTCCCCTTCCGTGGCCGTGGATGTATCTGCAAACAATGGGGAAACAGACAGACATCAGTCACCTGCACCAAACGCACACACCACTGTGAGCACAGCACATTACAGAGCAAGCCCTGGCATCATTAGTTGAACATTGCTAAAAGTGCCCTAACTGAACAGGAGAAGCCAATTGTCAGTCTGATGCCAACCATGGCACTCACATCCCACATGGCCTTGCACCCATCTGTCTGGTGTCTGTTGGATAGCAACACCCCAGTGTGGACACATGCACCACCTACACAGTAGTTGGACAGTGCAGAGGACACGGTGTAGCATGTGGACATGCACACATCACAACTCTTGCCACTGAGTCAGTACAGGTTTCCGGATGAAAGGGATGCCCAGAGTCAAATAGGAAATGCATGTGATGCATACCAGCGACAGACACCATGATGCACCCATGTCCTGATAGCCATCGCCACAATGGTGTGCATGTAGCACATGTCACTCCCCTGCAGGATCACCAATAAGTAGACACATGCCATGGCGGAGACATGACTGCTAAGTCATACATCACTGTCTCAGTGATGTATGACTTGGCAGCCAGACAACAACACTCTGCACTGTGTCACAATAGTAGGTCATGGGGAATGCAAGTCCTGGAGCTGCACAAGTGTACATGTACATCCCCCACACAACACATCATCTTAACCCTCATCTGTCCAGGTCATACCGATTGGACATTTGGGAGACCTGTGACACTACCCTCTGAACCTGAGCCCCTCACAATCTGCTGTGAATGGGAAACAGCTGCCTGAACTTCACATTCGCATACCCCAGTCTGCACGGGCAGCTGATCAAACACCTATGTGACACACAAGTATCGTCTCCTATGGTCACATCTCCAGTGGCATGCTGAGCCCCTACCGAGAAACACCCCAGCAGTCCTGGCAACAAATCCACAGCACACTGACACAGAGGCAGACACCTGAGGGTCAAATCACTGCGCACAATGTGTCAGCTGATACACGGGAGTGGGAGTACAGGTGTATTGGATGGGCTGGAGTAGGCATGACTGTCCTGCCCCACATGAATGAGGGATGAGCCCTGGACAGTGGATAGCTGGCTATGTATGTGTGACACACGTAATCTGCACACTCCTGGGGCCCAAACATTGTTCCCACCTGCTGCATGGGTGTGTGCCAGATACCCCAGGCACATGTGGTGGCTCAGCTCAGCAAGTGGACCGCATATCAAAGCAACACGCAGATTACATGTCTGAACACAGGCGTTGTGTGAACAATGGACCCACCCATGATGCCCACAACAGAGTCAGGGAAACAGATGCTGTCCCCCACCTTGAGTGAAGCAAACTGCAAGGACACAGTCCCAAGTGACACAATTCCCTGAATGTAAGGGCCACACCTGGGTATCAGATGAGGAGTGGGCAGTGCACAATAGAGGGACATGGCTCCTGGACAACATGACTGCTGTACTGTGGCAGTTTAACCAGGCCAGAGGAGGGCACATAGCATGTAATACAGAGTTCACAGTGCAGTCTTTGACTCACCCCTCCTTGCTGCTGTCTGGCCTTCAGCTGCCCATCCAGGTCTGGAAACACCACCGCCAGGATCTGGAGCATGTGGGGGTCAGGGTCCGTGTTCCGCCCCTCCTGCGAGGAGGCGACAGCTTCAGCTGGACCCGTGCAATCCTCCGGGTCCAGCCCCGAAGGTCCTGCCACCTCTTCTGGCAGTTGCGGATCCGGCACTTGTAGACCCCCACGGACCGGACAGCCCGGACGATGTCCTTCCAGATCTCCTGCTTCCGATGGGCATTAACCTGTCAGGATGACAAAGTGAAAAGGCCATTACTACACATGCAACATATCCGTGCATGACACAGTTGTATATACATGTCTCAATCACAGGGGCACATGATGTACACAGGCAGTGCAACGCTGCCCATGGACAGTTTGCCAGAAGTCACTACATGGTATCATTGCATGGGAAGTAAAACCTTGTTCAAATGCACTGTCACTGCACCATACCTGTCCAGTGCATGTCACTACACACTATGGGGGTGACAACTACTCAGTGAGCCTGCTAGCCAGTGGCGGGCAGACTTTCAGCATTGCTAGTCAGACAAAATGCACATTCAGAAAGGCAGTGCACAGAACACTCACCTGCTCCCCTGGTGTCCCATACAGCTTGCTGTACTGTGGAAGTAGGCTGTCCAGCAGGGCCTGGTTCTCCTCAAGGCTGAAGGCTGGGGCTCTCTCCACAGTACGTGCCATTGCAGGGTCCAAAGGGGGCAGAGACAGCAGCAGTGCAGTGGCAGATGTCGTCCTGGAGCATGTAGTGCAGGCAAGTGAGCTCTCAGGGGAACAGCCAGCAATATATATGTGCTGGAGAGGCAGATACTGTCCCATGTGTCCAAAGTGATAGGTCCAAGTCGTTTGCATCTTCTGAATCTGGCCAATCCATGGAATAGCAGCACCAATACACGCCCACAGCATCCTTCAAATCTTCAACTTCATGACATACATGATTTTGCAACATTGTTGTGAATTTCCAGCAACCGACTCGTTCGAATTTCGAAAACGCGTCCGTTGCCAGGCTAGGCCATTGTCAATGGGTGCGCACCGATCGGTCCATTGCTGTTCAACGCGTACAGGGGTACAACGCATACCCGCACACATTGAATGCAATGGGCCGGCCGGGGCACCGATCGGTCCATTGCTGTTCAACGCGTACAGGGGTACAATGCGTACCCGCACACATTGAATGCAATGGGCCGGCCGGGGCACCGATCGGTCCATTGCTGTTCAACGCGTACAGGGGTACAACGCGTACCCGCACACATTGAATGCAATGGGCCGGCCGGGTGCACCGATCGGTCCATTGCTGTTCAACGCGTATAGGGGTACAACGCGTACCCGCACACATTGAATGCAATGGGCTGGCCGGGGCACCGATCGGTCCATTGCGGTACAACGCGTACAGAGGTACAACGCGTACCCGCACACATTGAATGCAATGGGCCGGCCGGGTGCACCGATCGGTCCATTGCGGTACAACGCGTACAGGGGTACAACGCTGTACTCTCACACATTGAATGCAATGGGCCGGCCGGGTACACCGATCGGTCCATTGCGTACAACGCTGCACAGGGGTACAACGCTGCATACCGCACACATTGAATGCAATGGGCGGCCGGGGCACCGATCGGTCCATTGCTGTTCAACACATACAGGGGTACAACGCTGCACCGCACACATTGAATGCAATGGGTCGCCGGGGCACCGATCGGTCCATTGCTGTTCAACGTGTACAGGGGTACAACGCTGCATCTACACACATTGAATGCAATGGGCCGGCCGGGGCACCGATCGTCCATTGCGGTACGACGCTGCACAGGGTACAACGCTGCACTCGCACACATTGAATGCAATGGGCCGGCCGGGGCACCGATCGGTCCATTGCTGTTCAACGCTGCATAGGGGTACAACTCGTACCCGCACACATTGAATGCAATGGGCCGGCCGGGGCACCGATCGGTCCATTGCGGTACAACGCGTGACAGGGGTACAACGCGTGCACCGCGACCATTGAATGCAATGGGTCGGGCCGGGGCACCAATCGGTCCATTGCTGTTCAACGTGTACAGGGGTACAACGCTGCACTGCGACACATTGAATGCAATGGGTCGGCCGGGGCACCGATCGGTCCATTGCTGTTCAGCGCGCATAGGGTACAACGCGTACCCGACACATTGAATGCAATGGGCCGGCCGGGGCACCGATCGGTCCATTGCGGTACAACGCGTACAGGGGTACAACGCGTACCCGCACACATTGAATGCAATGGGCCGGCCGGGGGCACCGATCGGTCCATTGCTGTTCAACGCGTCCCTGTACAAGTGACTGGCATATGTCACCATGCCTGTCTCAGATTAACATATGCCAGCCACAGATAGCTCCCAGGGAGTGAGGGGCACACCTACAACACGACAGCCTGTCCAAACTGTATCATAAGGCATGTAAGGCTGCATTTCCTATTGTGTGTATGTTGGTGTACATGTTTTCCTGTGGGTGTCACCTGGGGGCAGCAACCCCCAGGCTGTGCACGTGTTCATGGGGACAGGATCCTGGGTGTTACATGTACATGACCACTGTGATGTGCAACTGTTCATATCTGTGCATGTGCCATGGTCACATTTCACGGTGGTGTATGTGTATGTCATGTCACATACCCCGTGAGTCCCATGTGGGACGGTATGTTTGAGCCAGGGTGTCCCAGTAGCACAATAGTGATGGTCCTCCACAGTCTGTGTGCATGTAGTGTTTACAATGTCTCTGATTTCATGTGCACAATGGGAGACAGTCTCCACATCCACGTTGTGTGTGCATGGACTTTGATGTTGTGCGTGTGTGTGTCACAGACGTCCATGTCTGTCCTGCAGTGGCAAGTGGGACCACTACCTGTGGGGGTCATGGTTGTTTTGCTGTGGTGTATACATGATACTCCATGTAATGCCAGTGTCCATGTGGCAATACAGGGTCCCTGGGAATGTACCTGTCGTTGAGCTGTGATGCCTGGGGCACATCTGTCCTCACATGTCACTGTGGGGGTGATTGTGACACGGCAGCAGGAGATGGGAACTGTGACACGGCCTCATGATATCCAATGGGCCAACCTGGGACTTATTGATGCCACTTGTTGAACCGTGATGACAGATGTTGGCCATGTATGTACCATACATGTCCTTACGGAACTGAACACTTCATGTAGTTGTGCCTCATAATGATGTATGTTGTGATATTGAGTGTGTTCAATGCCGCATATGTGGGGTGACTGACAATCTTGCTTTCTTCTCCTCTGCACTGCAGGGCTCCTGCTGTCCATAGACCATTCCCAGACCTGGCAATGATGGTGGAACGGGACAGCATCCGATGGTACCGCTTCACCAGGCAGCTGATTGAGGATTTGGCAGTGCAGTTGGCCCCACATTTGCAGCCTGGCCGGCCGTATCCTACAGCGCTGACCCCCAAGGTGAAGGTGATGGCAGCCCTACACTTCTTTGCCACCGGTACCTTCCAACATACTGTGGCGACTGCTGGTGGGATGTCACAGACCATGTTGAGCCGTGTGCTCCGCAATGTTTTGGAGGCAATGGTGCTATTCCTGAACCGGTACATCTATTTCCCTAGACTGCAACGACTCACTGACGTGAAGAGTGACTTCTATGCCCTGGGGAGGATGCCGCATGTCATTGGCTCCATTGATGGGACACATGTGGCTTTGGTACCACCACAGGCCCAGGAGCAGGCCTACCGTAACTGCAAGCACTACCACTCGGTCAATGCACTGGTGGTGTGTCTTGCAGATATGACCATCACACACGTGTGTGCCCGTTTCCCTGGTTCAGCACACGATGCCTTTGTGATGAGGAGTAGTCGCATCCCCAGGATGATGGCACAGATGCAGAACCAGCGTGCCTGGCTTGTCGGTGTGTACTGACTTTGTGCCATTGTGTGTGATCTGATCTGTAGTATTCCGCCCACTTTTCCAAGTCAGCTAATGTGCACTTGTCTGTCCGTAGGTGACTCAGGATACCCCAACATGCTGTGGTTGCTGACACCCCTCAGGAACCCTGTGGCACCAGCCCAGATGCGCTACAATGAGGCACATGGTCGGACCAGGAGAGTGATTGAGCGGACATTTGGTCTCCTGAAGAGCCGCTTCCGCTGCCTGGACAAGACAGGAGGGTCCCTCCCATATGCTCCAGCGAAGGTGTGCAAGATTATCATCGTCTGCTGCATGCTCCACAACCTGGCAGTGCGGAAGGAGTTGCCTCTCATCCAGGATGACAATGACCAACATCCGCCACCTGTGGAGGATCCTGGCCTGGACCACGATGCCAGTGATGATGATGATGATGATGAGGGTGATGTCCGCACACAGCTCATCACCAACTTCTTTAGCTGAATGTGAGTATCCTGAGGTGTCATGTCAATGATGTGAGTTGGCATGATATGTGTAGGTGGTGCTCTGGTGCTGTTGGAGTGTGTCCATGGGCTACTTGACTGGATGTGTGTAGCGATGTGTGCTTACAGGTGGTCTGTACTCCCCAACAGTGTTGACATGCTAACTTGGTTCTGGGTGGGTATCTTGTAACATGTATTGTGCATGAGTTTTGCTGTTCTGTCCTGTTCTCCATTGCTTTTGACTGTGTGTCATTTCTGTCCTTCACAGGGTACTGTCAGATTCGTTTGGTCAACTGTGTCCACCGACGACGTGATTGTACTTCCAGGGTGGTAGCTGTTGTGTCCCTACAGGTGATGTGCGCCACACCCATGGACTTCCTTCCTTCTACAGTTGTTGACTGTGTGCCCGCTGCCAGGTGGGATTACCTTGCATCTCTAGTGGTTATGACATGTTGCAACTGTGTAATAAACCTGTGCTTCACTTTGTGATGTGCGTTGTCTGTGGTCACACATTTGACTGCCATTTGCTTACTGCACCTGTGGGCTACTTGACTACAACTGGGAATAGGTGTGGTGTCTGTGCATTGCACCGTCTTCCCTGGCAACATCAGTGTAGGCAATGAGTCAGATGGCCTAGGTGTGTATGTGGTGTGTAGCCCTGGTGGTGTGTCTCCCTCATATGTGTCACGTTGCCTTTACTCACATGCCTGTGTTGTACTTGCTGTTGCAGTTCGCATACACAGTGTAATTTTGCAGTTCATCATCCCCATGACAGCACCCACGTTGGAATCACAACAGAGGCAAGTATGGTGTATTAGTGTGTTTATTGTGATACATTTGTGTGAATAGTGAATAGGATGGTTAGTGCTGTACATATATATTGCAATCAGAAGTTCCTAGGTGAATTGAAAGTCCTGGTAGACAAAATCCCCAGTATCGGGCCACAGTTGTCTGAGACATTGGTCCAACTTGTAATCCCCATGTCATGTGTGGGAGTTGTGTTGCCGTCAACAGGGTGAACAGTTTGTGCACAAAGGTGAACATCCAGAACAGGTTCAGGCTTCCTGGGGGTTGCACTTGGCCATCGGCCTCTCACTTGCCCCTCCTCGGACGACCCCTCTTCTTTGGGGGGCCCCTCAAGTATAGGCTGCTGCGGTGCAGGGGACTCTCCGCCAGAGTCATCCTCCCTCCCTGTGGCAGTTGCAGTTTGTTCAGCACCAGATGTTGTTGGCACACAGGGAGGTGTGGACTGGTTGCTGTTCATCTGGCGGAGGCATTGTAATATGTCCCTGTGCACCGCCGTCATCTCTTGCAGTGCGTCCCACTTGGACTCCACGCGGGACATGTGTGAGTCCAAGCGGGCATGATGGGCAGCCTGCTGCTGTTTCATGTCTCTGAGGAGCCCCACTACCTGGCTGAGATCTCCGGTGCTGGACTGGTACGCATCGGCTATGCGTACCAGTTGTGGGTCATCAAGCACACCAGCAACCTCTGCAAGCAGCGACCTCTGTCTCCCACCCCTCCCACCACCCCTGCCGACATGTGCAGTGCGTGCAGTGGCACGCACATACGACCTTGGTCCCCCTTGGGGGTTGGTGGTGGTGGTGGTGTCCATGGCCCCATGTTGGTCCAGGGTCCCTGTGCTGGTGGTGCTCCTTGTTCTGTCCATGTCGGCAGGGATGGTATTTGTGGTGACAGTCGTTGGAGGCGTGGGTGCAGGGGGTGCAGCTGGTGGTCCTGCTGGTGCTGCAGCTGGTGGTCCTGCTGGTGCTGCATGTTGACTTGCACCGGATGTGCCAGGTTGGTCTTCTTTGTCCGAGGAGGGCAGAGGCTGTACGACACCAGTGAGCTCCGTATCCTCTTGAGCCTGGGACTGGGACTCCTCAGCGTCTGCTGCTGTGTCCCCATCATCACCTGTTTTTGGGAGACACACACAATGTATGTTATGTTTCTGCAGGCATCAATGGTTGACACACCTGACAGTTGTGACTGTGCCTCTGGGTGCGGGCCTGTACATTGCATTGTCCTAAGTTGTCACAGTCAGGGGTTGATATTGGTGTAGCACATTGTCCTGCATTATTTGGGCATTTCTATGTATTTGTTGGGGTGTGAACATGGTCTGCATTGGTTGTATTTGGTTGACAGCCGGCCCTGCTTCCCACCCAGCCAGTCAGTTATCCCACCATGGACTGTGCTTGCATTGCAGGGAGTGAAAGTTGTCTTTCAGGATGTCAGTCAGTGGTGTCCTGCTGTTGGTTGTTGCACAGTTGCCAGCAGGGCCTTGTGCTCCCCACAGCAGTAGCCAGTGTCAGCCATCTTGTCAGTTGTTTTCCACTCCCTGTGATGTGAGCATGGTTCAGGGTGGTGTTGATGGGACAGTTGTGAGGCTGAGAAATATCTGTGCCTACTACTCCCATCATGCTATTGCCTCCACCCCCCTTCCCAGCATGCCCATGCTTCCTTCCTTTGACTCTGCTTCCCTGTGGGGTGGGCTGCCTGTGCTGACAGGATGGCTGGGAGTGTTGTCCTGGCAGTTGTTTGGCTAAAAGTCCCAAGAGTGTCCCTGTGCTTCACACAACATAACCCAGGGTGGTGGTTCTTTGTGGGATCTTGAGTTAGGATGTGAGGCATTGCATTCTCCCAGGTGGGTTATGTGGAGTATGTGTTGAGGGGGTGTATGAGGGGAGGTGCTTGTGACTATGGTCAGTGCTGCAAGTCCTCCTTCCCACCCAGCCAGATATCCCACCATGGAACGTGCTTGCATTGCAGAGAGTGCAAGTTGGCTTTCAGGATGTCAGGCAGTGGTGTTGTGCTGTTTGTTGGTGCACAGTTCCCAGCAGGGCCTTGTGCTCCCCACAGCAGTAGCCAGTGTCAGCCATCTTGTCAGTCCTTATCCACTCCCTGTGATGTGAGCATGGTTCAGGGTGGTGTTGATGGGCCAGTTGTGAGGCTGAGCGATATCTGTGCCTACTACTCCCATCATGCTATTGCCTCCACCCCCTTCCCAGCATGCCCATGCTTCCTTCCTTTTGACTCTGCTTCCCTGTGGGGTGGGCTGCCTGTGCTGACAGGATGGCTGGGAGTGTTGTCCTGGCAGTTGTTTGGCTAAAAGTCTAAAGAGTGTCCCTGTGCTTCACACAACATTACCAAGGGTGGAGGTTCTTTGTGGGATCTTGAGTTAGGATGTGAGGCATTGCATTCTCCCAGGTGGGTTCTGTGGAGTTTGTGTTGAGGGGGTGTGTGAGGGGAGGTGCTTGTGACTATGGTCAGTGCTGCGAGTGGTCCTTCCCACCCAGCCAGATATCCCACCATGGAACGTGCTTCCATTGCAGGGAGTGGAAGTTGTCTCTCAGGATGTGAGTCAGTGGTGTCCTGCTGTTGGTTGGTGCACAGTTGCCAGCAGGGCCTTGTGCTCCCCACAGCAGTAGCCAGTGTCAGCCATCTTGTCAGTTGTTTTCCACTCCCTGTGATGTGAGCATGGTTCATGGTGGTGTTGATGTGCGCATTGTGAGGGTGGGCAATATCTGTGACTACGACTCCCATGATGCTATTGGCTACACTGACTTGCCCAGCATACACAGAATACCTTTCTTTCAGTGGGCTTCACTGTGTGGTGGTGTTGTAGTAGTGGCTACATGTCTGGATGTGTTTGTTAGTTGTATTTGTGCCACTGCCTAGCTGTAGTTGTAGTTGTGTTTGTACATGTGATGAGACAGTTAAATGTAACTTTGAGATGGCATGTGTTGTGTTTATCTGACTGACATACACATTTTGGGATGATTCTGTTCTGGTTGCTGTGTAATTGCTATGAGTGCATGGTTTGACTCTCCCCTTGACAGTGATGTGTGTGTGTATTGTGGCAGAATATTGTGTACATTTGTTGTGTACTCACCAGGCCCTGGGATGTGCTCTAGTCCATAGACGCTCACTGGCGGAAGGATGGCCCGCACCTTCTCCTCCCAGGGCCTGAGGTATACTGGCTTGGCAGGAGGGCCACTGCCGGTGTATTGGCTCAGGAGGTAGTCCTTCTTGAGCAGCTCCCGTACCCTCCTGCGCACGTCATACCACCTGTTCTGGATGTCAGTCTTTGTGCGCAGACATGGTGATTGTGCGTTCACCCTGTTGATGATCCTCTCCCACATCTTGGTTTTCTGGGAGATGGGTGTCTGTTGGACCAGTGTGCCAAACAGCTGTGGCTCTACCCTGAGGATCTCGTCTACCAGGACTTCCAATTCACAATCTAGGAACTTGTGATTCTTCTTTGGGGGCATGGTGATGGGTGGTGATGGTGAGTGATGTGTGTGTTGGTGTGCAGGTGAGGGTGTGTGAGTGTGTGTTTTGCTGGGTGTATGTGAGGTAGCTATTTGTTGGTGTGCTGATGGTGTGTGGCTTGTGTGAGGAATGAGCTGTGGGTGTGTGGTTGCTGTCTGTTGAGTGCTGGCAGTAGAATAGCATTTGCAAAGGATCATGGTTGGGATTTGTGTCCTTTATATGGGTGGATTTGTGGGTGTGTCTTTGTTCTCTGACCCCACCCCCCCCAGTATTTATTGGCTTTGTAATTGCTTGTTTGGCCTTTTTTTGTGTATTTTTCCTTAGTACTTTCTGTGCATGTTGGAAACGTTCTTGTGACCGAGTCGGACCCTGCATTTGTCTCGTACGGTCTTCTCCGCTTCGCTCACGCTGTGTTTGTGCAGTTTTCAATGCTGCGTACGCGTCGGTCGCGGTGTTTTGTGTTACTTCGGCTCGGTTTTGTATGCGTGTCGGTCGTACGGCTTGTCCTCCGTACGACTCGGTCGTGGTTTTCGCGCTTTGCATCGTACTTAGCGGTTTGGAGTTCGCGTGTACGTTTCGGTTGGATTTGTTCCGGGTGCGTGTCGGTCGGTTCGATTCGCGTGTTTTTCCGGCCGGATTGCTGTTTTCCGTGCGGCTCGGTCGTTCGGCTTGGGTTCAGTACGTGTCGGTCGGATTTTGCACGCCTTGCATCGTACTTGGCGTGTCGGGCACCACAGGTACGTGTCGGTCGGAATTAATTCCGGCTCCGAGTCGGTCGGTGCTTTTTCCGGCCCGAATCGGAATCGACCCCATAGTCAGTACCAAGCCAGTCACATGGCTCTAGGATAGCGTCTACCACCCTTTCATCAAATATCTTGTTTGTTGATAGCACAATACCGGAAAAATAATAATCAGGTGCCCACGGTGCCCTCAGCTACCACCACTTAATTGGAAGGTTAGTGGAACTCTGCTGTGGCTGTGAAGAGGTCGGCAATGTCTTTCTTGACAGTACATTTTCTCCTGGGCAATAGCTTCTTACACATGGTGGCTTAGTTCATGAGTCACAGTCAAGAAATAACATAAACTCAAACACAGTGAAACACTAGGGATACCCTTTTACCTTAACAACTAATAAGTCTGGTGGTCTATAACCGGGAGCTTAACTGAGTTATCAAATATCTTGATCAGTGCCAACACCCAAAATTCCCAACAAGTGTGAAGTAACCTTTACAAACTAATCGGATTTCCATCAACTACCAAGAGAGTCAGTGTCATCATTTGGATATCCTTCCTTCCTACCACTGCTCCTCTAAATCACAGAGGAGAATCCCGTGGATCGGATTTTGACCAGGTCACAAACATCCCAGCAGAAGGAAAGGAACCAAAGAACGGGGACTCTATATTCACCTTGTAACAGGTCTCCCAATAAATATAGATTACTACAGGGTGATGGAGTTAAAGTGCAGTGCAAGTGAGTGAAAAATCAAAAGATTTGGAAGAGAAAACTACTTTTAATGCTCATATCTCTGCCAGTCCTATTAAAAATAGTGCAAAAGCAGCTTTGAACACATAGGCCACTTTTCAATGGTCAACTAGTTTCAGCCTGTGGCCAATCGCCCAGGCTTTCTTAGACCTAACAACGTATTGTGATACTACTGCCTTATCGAAATAACCATGTGACTTTTATATATATATATAAAAAAATAAAAAAAAATACGACCTTCTATATAGTCAATCCTCATGACAAGCGGAGTATTCTTTGCACCTGTCTTGTATGAGGTCAATACCTCACCTCACCTGGTAACAACTCAGGTATGGGAGACCCGCCCTTTCCGTCGGTACCTCGGGCTCTCCTGAGTAAGTGGGAGGTGCACCACCGCCTCTCTTTTCCGGCTTTGTATCTAGCATGGCGCTACCGGCAGTTGAAAATGACGTATTTAAACTACAGAATTCCGTCACACTATCCGGAAGCTGTAGTTCTTCATTTCCGAACTTGGGAACTTAATATAATTGATCCTGCTATTTCTTCTGTGTAGATGTATACAATCATATGTTAAGCCTCCTAAATACATATATTCACAAAAACTATTCAATGAATATATAAAAACTATTCAATGAATATATAAAAGCCACACAAGGATAATGCATGATTTTCACCCACATTACAACATTTCTGGTAGCCAATATATCAGACTAAGGGCTACTTATAATCACTAATGATGCCATTCTTGATTGTAAATAAACGCCATTATTCTCGATAACTGTTTTCTAAATATAACGGAACTCATTAGTTAGTAGTTCTTCTAAAGTGCTCGAAACTTCTTTAAAGGGATGCATCTCACTATCATATATAGCTAGCCAAACTAAATGTTATAGAACGGGGACTCATTAGTTTGTGGTTCTTCTACAGTACTACTGAGACCCATTTAAGAAAATACATCTCACTATCCATGTCTAGCTAGTCAAACTTGATGTTATAAAATGAATCATTGATTGTGATTCATTTTATAACATCAAGTTTGGCTAGCTGAGACATGGATAGTGAGATGTATTTTCTTAAATGGGTCTCGTGTACTGTAGAAGAACCACAAACTAATGAGTCCCCGTTTATAACATTTAGTTTGGCTAGCTGGTATAGGGATAGTGAGATGCATCCTTTTAAAGAAGTTTCGGGCACTTTAGAAGAACTACTAACTAATGAGTTCCCGTTATATTTAGAAAACAGTTATCGGGAATAATGACGTTTATTTACAATCAAGAATGACGCCATTAGTGATTATAAGTAGCCCTTAGTCTGATATATTGGCTTCCAAGAAATGTTGTAATGTGGGTGAAAATACGTACATTATCCTTGTGTGGCTTTTTATATATTCATTGAATAGTTTTTTATATATTCATTGAATAGTTTTTTGTGAATATATGTATTTAGGAGGCTTAACAAATGATTGTATACATCTACACAGAAGAAATAGCAGGATCAATTATATTAAGTTCCCAAGTTCGTAATGAAGAACTACAGCTTCCGGGTAGTGTGACGTAATTCTGTAGTTTAAATATGTCATTTTCAACTGCCGGTAGCGCCATGCTAGATACAAAGCCGGAAAAGAGAGGCGGTGGTGCACCTCCCACTTACTCAGGAGAGCCCGAGGTACCGACGGAAAGGGCGGGTCTCCCATACCTGAGTTGTTACCAGGTGAGGTGAGGTATTGACCTCATACAAGACAGGTGCAAAGAATACTCCGCTTGTCATGAGGATTGACTATATAGAAGGTCGTATTTTATGATTTTTTTTAATTTTTTTTTAATATATATAAAAGTCACATGGTTATTTCGGTAAGGCAGTAGTATCACAATACGTTGTTAGGGTCCTGAAGAAAGCCTGGGCGATTGGCCCACGAGGCTGAAACTAGTTGACCATTGAAAAGTGGCCTATGTGTTCAAAGCTGCTTTTGCACTATTTTTAATAGGACTGGCAGAGATATGAGCATTAAAAGTAGTTTTCTCTTCCAAATCTTTTTGATTTTTCACTCACTTGCACTGCACTTTAACTCCATCACCCTGTAGTAATCTATATTTATTGGGGAGACCTGTTACAAGGTGAATATAGAGTCCCCCGTTCTTTGGTTCCTTTTCCTTCTGTTGGGATCTTTGTGACCTGGTCAAAATCCGATCCACGGGATTCTCCTCTATGATTTAGAGGAGCAGTGGTAGGAAGGAAGGATATCCAAATGATGACACTGACCTCTCTTGGTAGTTGATGGAAATCCGATTAGTTTGTAAAGGTTACTTCACACTTGTTGGGAATTTTGGGTGTTGGCACTGATCAAGATATTTGATAACTCAGTTGAAGCTCCCTGTTATAGACCACCAGACTTATTAGTTGTTATTATAAATTGTAGTGGGGATTGAGTCTGTTGTTTGGTCGTTAAACTTTTCCCTAGGACCCTTTCTCCTTTGGAGTTGTTGTTAATACCCTTTTACCTCCCATCATGACAGATGAGCATGTGACATGTATATCTCCAAAGAGATTTCTGTGATGCAAGATAGATCCAGCAGGAAGGTTCTGTATTCCTTAAATTATGTTTAGTCATCTTGGATGTTCAGTCATCTGGGTTTCCCAGTGCATTTGATCAATGGGCATATTGCCAATATATTTAGATATCCTGTTACACGAGCCATTTAGTTTTGTGATATCATTGCTGCCAGCCTACAAAGTCCACCATCTCACAAATTCTTACATTTAGAAAGTATCATCAGAAGAGTCAGATGTTGCACTAAACAAAACATTATTTTGGCATCAATTGTTGCACTATCTTTGCGCCCCTTGGGCATCACTTAACACCTTTGGACCACCAGGTAAATTAAAACACACTTGTCTCATCTATACTCAAACAGAACTCGAACTCCATCTTGAAAATCAAAAACCAACATATGCATAGACAAACAGAGGCGGCTCCTCCGCAATGGTGGAGGAGCGCCACCCCACTGCCTGGCTCAGAGCCAGTAAATGAAAAATAAAACAATGTCATTGTTTTATTTTTTATTTTCCGGCTCTGAGCTAACTTGCACAGGGAGGGGCGGGGCATGGGGAGGAGGAGTGCTATGTGCACTCCTCAAGTGCGCATAGGAGTTTGGCCGGCCTTCTCAGGCGGACCAAAACACACATGCGCACTTAGGTTTCTCCAGCCCGGCTGCATTGAGCAGCTGGGCTGGAGAAACCCCCACAGACTCCATGGTTTGAGCAGGGCATCTTTCCTGCCTGCTCAGACCAGTCACATGAGAGCAGCGCGGGGATTGCAGGGAGTCCGTGACGTGGCCCCAGTGCTTTCTGGGACCAGGAAGAAGGAGGCCACGCGCGACGCAGGCGGCAGCTACAGGTAAGTTTTTTTTTTTTTTTTAAATTATAACCCCCCTCCCACTCTCCCCTGCAGCCCCTCTACCCACCCGCCCACCTCTTTATTATGGCGCCCGCCACTGTAGACAAACACATACATGCTCAAAGGGCCCTAGCCGCCCTGGTTGACAAAACATTTTTCTAACAAAGCCCACCAACCATTAAATATTTAATTTCCATTTATATGACCTTGCCCATATATTTTCTCGGTTCACTCTCATGTCTAGTACCTTTAGCTGTAGAAGAATCAGCATAACTTAACAGAACAAGGAATTTTGGCCAAGGAAGAACACGATATCTGGTCTACAATGTGGAAAGTATGAGGAGTGAGTGAAACTTTTTCCTAGTCCTCTGACCAACACTAAACTAACACTTGACAAAGAAAGTCGTTTATTACTGTACAGGCGGGGAACACATATTACGTACTTGAAGGGACTCAGAGTTTGAGGCTCATGAGCCATGACACCCGTCTTTATATTGTAGTGATTTCATTTTGAATTTGTAGAGCGCTTTGTTACACCAACAGAGGGGTAGATTTGTCATTATTTTATGCAGCGCAGCAAGACACCTCGCTGCGCCTAATGAAAGGGCAGGAATGCACAGTATTTAACATGATACAGCACATTCCTGTCCTTTCCTTGCACTGGCGCACAATGTGCTGTCCAGCGCCAACGGAGTCGCCCTTGCGCCATGGTGCTAGAATGCCTGCGTTGCAGACGGGATTGTTTTTGTGCAGGAAAGGCCACCTTGCTGCACAAAAACAATCCCCTGAGGCATTTCTCTCTCTCTATATGTGCTGTAGAGTGCAGTGCATATAGAAAGAGGAAAAAACAAGGAGAATTAAAGATATTTCTCCTCGTTACACCTCACCTGGGGTGGTATAGGATTTTGATGCATTCCCAGGTCTACCAGTAATGGTAAATATGGGAATGTGCCAAAACCCATGGGTGGATGAGTGGGAACACCCATACTTCACCCATGCAATGCCTCCCTGGGGCAGAGTAATGCAACGCAGAGAATTGCGCTGCTTTGCGTTTCTCTTGATTTATCATGCCACGCAGGGCCACGCAAGGTGGCCTTGCATGGCATGATAAATTTGACTTAGTATATGCCTCGCCCTTGCACCCCATTGCGTGGCGCAAGAGCGATGCAACTCAATGATAAATCTACCCCAAAGTGTCGTCAGCTAGCAGAAAGGACCAAAGAGTTGTGTCTACAATGATACTCTGCAGCTTCGGGACTACTTGACTTTTTTTTTTTTTTTTTTAATCTGTGCGGATGAATAGTCATGCTGGCTTTTAGAATGCTTATTCTTGCCTGGGTTTGTGGATTGCACATCAGACATCTGTAACAAGAAACTCCCTCCCAATACCGCCGTGTTTCGACATCTGCCCGATGCAGGCTTGTCCTTTGGATGACGGCAGCATGCTTTTTTAAACCCTCTGTCTCTTTGGAGTCTGTGACTTTGCCGTCCGTATCCTTTCCCTAGCTCTGTCGCTTGTTTCATGTAAACTAATTCATCTAAAATCCACTAGTTGGTGCTGGAAACTGGAGCTACTGTGTTTCCTCTTTCCCATAACATTTTTTTAATCTTCAAAGCAGGCCCATGTGGCATGTGAGGATCAGCATAGTCATTTGTCTAGGCCCGCAAAAACTGCTGACATGCTAAATGCTCCTCATCCTCTGCCGCCTTGTCCCCCTCCGCCTTGCACCCTTGTCCTCCTCCGCCTTGCACCGTTGTCCCCCTCCTCCTTGTACCCTTCTCTCCCTCCGCCTTCCACCCTTCTCCCCCTCCACAGTTACCCACCCAGTATTATTCTTCCCGGTGAAGACATTTGGTAGTGTAGATGTAGGCAATCCGCAGACGCACGCACAGTATTAAAAAAAAACCAAGGTGTTCTTATTATTTTCCATCCCAACCAATGATTCTGCAGCTTTTGGAAAAACTTCTCTCTCCACTTTATGTCATGTCCATCCCTCCTACTATTAGGATACTAAAGTCTTCAACACGCAAATGATAATCACGTGAACTAAAATAGACACAGACACATACACAGCTAGCGCACAACAGCCTTGTGGCAGAGATTCTTAAGCATCCAAAAATGTTCGAGTTCTAGTGTGCGTATTACAATTTCATTTAAATATATACATTAATAAAAAGAACAGGAAAAAAACCCAGAGACTAGGTAGGTACAATGTTGCGCAGGGCCGGCTCTAGGGGGTGAGACCGGTGCCACGCACCGGGTGCTGACTTCAGGGGGCGCTGTGTTTGCAAATTAATTTTGGGTTTAAAAGCACCTGCTGCCACGTTCCTTGCATCCAGCAATTTCCAGGCTACAATAAATATGTCAAGATAACTCAGGTAATTAATGTTCTTCCTGGAGAGAGATCAGAGTTTTATCTAGTTGATGTATGGACTGACAATAAAATAGCACAGATGATTATTATGCCTGCTGCAAAGAATGTGTAAGTACCATGCAGAACACAAAGTGCATATAATGTAAATAGGTCAGTTGATTACTGCTTTTCGAGGGGCGTAGCTAAGCGCGCAATGAAGATGGCGGCACTTCCTTGAGCTCCGCGATATCAACAGTGCGGAAGCTCGTTTTATCATGTCTTTTGGGTGATTTTCAAACACCACTAGTCACCGGACAGGGGCGGAACGACCCGTGAGTTTGGGAGACAGCTTAAAAGTGTCTGCACTGCCTCTTTTGGTGCTGTTTCTTGTGAGGCATTTCTCGCTACGACGCTCCGAAAATGGCGCCCGACACCGTAGTCCCGATTTGACGTGCTGAAGATGGACACTGTTTATCCACGCATATGGGTCGCTCATGTCTATCGCTGAACATGAGGTACTGTGTGCACAACTTTGCCAATATTACACCACTGGTCTTTGAATTTCCACCTTTCTGTGAAGGGTGTATTTACTTCTGGCATCACTAGAATATACAAGATGGCGGCCACTGACAGAATCTCCTTTGGGTGATATAATTCCAAATCACAAGTTCCAATAATTTTGTTGGCATACTCTTCAACACTCGCCACCACAAAAGGGTATTTTAACAGTGGCATTGCTCTCTAAGAATATCTGCTATTATAGCTGTTTATCGCTACAAATTGTCTGCTGTCATCATGACCCTCATTGTGTATGCCTGCTGACAGACTCTGTTTCAGTAGAGAGTTATAAATCAACGCTTGATTTATTTTTTGCCACGTTTTCTTCAGTTGACTCGCCTCCCTAAAGTCCAATATTGGTATCTATTTTTCTTCTCACCTGTGTGCTACAGTTAAGCTTTTTACGCACAGCAGGTACACTCTACACCTGAATCTCTATGGACATACATTTCCTTACCGGCTCCTCTTATCCATACTAAAGCTATCTGGTTGCGGTTATTACGAACTTATCCAATGGGGGAAGGCATGGGTGTTAGTATCAAAGACAGAGATTCCAAGGGGAATCTGAAGTGCTCCAAACAGACCTCACCTTCTCCGGAATCACCATCTAAGGGTAGTCTTGAGTCTGCTTCAACTTTGGATGCGATATTAATCAAACTCAATACTGTCCACGATATTGCACAAAGCACCAAAACGAATACTTCGGCAATTCGTAATGATCTCAAATCTCTTTCATTGCGTGTTTCTAATGCGGAAACGAGGATAAGTAGTGTGGAAGACTTTACAAAGAAACAAGCGAAGCATATTCAAAATCTGGAACGTTTCATTGCTTCATTGAGGAGAGATCTCACAGAACAGGAGGATGGATTCGAAGAAGTAATCTTCGTATTTTTGGATTACCAGAAGATTGTGAAAAGTCTGCTCCTTCAGTAATTGATTTCTTGCTTACATGGATAAACAAATACCCTGAATATCTCCTTTAATAAAGACTTTGAGATAGAGCGCGCTCATAGAGTTCCAACCTTCAAACCAAGATCGATGTCCTCTCCAAGGCCCCTGATTTTTAAACCTTTACAACATCAACATACAGAGGGAATTCTGGCACAAATGGGGAAAATTAAGTCAATACTATGAGAGGGTCACAGAATATCCATTTCACAAGATTTTGCTAGAGACACGGTGATCCCCTGCAAAGGCTTCCTAAATCTACGCAAAAGACTCACGGATTTAAATATTCCATTCTCTTTTCCTGGTCCCTCAAGATTTCGGATCACTTTCAAAGGTCGCCCTCAGATTTTTTACGAACCTTCAGATCTTTCGACATTCTTGGATAACCAATCTGACTCGCAAATGGATTCAGAGTCTTTTCCTGGTACTTCTTGTCTCTAATGTTTTTGTAATTATTGACATGATCTGTACCTAATATCTAGTATATATGCAGGTGCCTTTCATCAACTGTTATTCTTTCTTATGTCAGTGCAAATCTTTGTATTGTATTTAGTTCTACTTGGGATTACATCCCTGGTTTTGTTCTGTACAGTGCCGGATGACCGAATTCATATGGCACTTTGCAGAATTGATGAAATTTTTCTGTTCTACATTTAGTATTATTTGGGTTTACATTCCTAGTGTTGATCTGTACTACAATGGCTGATCTAATTTATATGGTTCCTTGTAGATATGTTGTTACAATTGACTATTGCTAATATATTTTTAAATTCTTATCTTACCTGATAGTCGTGCAGTTGCCTTATGCTATAGTTCTGTGTTTTGTATTTTCCCTCTTGGGGATTACTTCTTTATAAGTTGTACGGTTGTCTGTTTCTCTTTATTCTTTTACTTATCATTAACTTATTCTCTCATCATTCTCGTAATAGGTTAGTATTCTATTTTCTATTTTCTGTATTCTGTATTCTATTCTCCTTTCTTCTTTTTACCCTACCTTTTGTCTTTCTGTTTGGCTCGCTTATTCTAACTTTATTCTATCTTCTATCTTTTCTCGATCTCTACGTTGATGGTAATTCATTTATATGAATATACTATTTTTTTATATTATTGATCTTCATTGAAATATCACATTATTTGTGATGATTTGTGTCATTATATGCTCCAACTTAATATCTATTTATTCTCTTTCTGCTTTACTCTTTTTTAATGTATATCTAACCGGAAGTCCTATACTATTGTTGCCATGATGATTTGCTTATGAATTTCATTTTATGTTGGGTACCCTACTTATATTTAATTCTTATCTAATATGTGCTTTATTTGTATGAGATTGTATCTGATTGTTCTTATTCCATCATTTTAAAGTGGTTATTTATTTCATATGTTATATTTATTCTCTTTAGATCTTATTTATATAACTTTATGGGCTGGTTCATAGTATCTTAGATTGATATTTATCTACTAATATAGGCTGCTTTATTTATTTATGAAATGTTATCTATCTCTTCTTTTTCTCAAATGTTAGAATATATTATATTTATTGAATTTACATTATCTATTCTTAGTAGCAAGATGTAGCAATATAGTAATCCGTCTGAGAATTTTATGCTTGTTTTGCCGCTCTGCTCTGCGATTTGTTTATTCTTGAGCTGTCCATACCGAAGTTGATGGCCTCTGTTGTTGCTCTTCCACGTTGTTCCCCCCATGCAATTTGTCTTTTGTTCTTTCTTTTCTTTCTCCTATTCTTCATTCCCTTCCTTGCTCTTCACCCTATTTTTGGGACATCTTTTCTCCTTTTATCAGATGCATTTACTTATGTTGTTTCATACATATCTATGTCTGGTTTAAATGTAGTTTCCCTTAATGTACGGGGGTTGAATCACCCTGTTAAGAGGGCCAAAATTTTAGATTATTGCAAAAGTTTATCTGATGATGTGGTTCTACTTCAAGATAGCCTTTAAAGAAGCTCATCTTATGCGGAAGGATTGGGTTCTTGATGTTACTTGTTTCAAGGCCTCTGGTAAGAAGAATGGGGTTGTTACTCTTATTTCCCAAAATTCTGGTTTGTCTATTGTTACAGCTGAACATGATACCAGCGGCAGATGGCTACTTACTCGTTTGACTAATGGTTCGGACGAAATATATGTTATGAATTTATATGCCCCAAACATTGATGATCCACTTTTTTGGCATACCATAAACAAAAAACTTTCTGATATTCCACAGAATTCAAGAACAATTCTTGGCGGGGATTTTAATCTTCCCCTTAATCCTATTCTAGATAGACATTCTGCTTTTAAATTTCGACCCCCTAGGGCGCATAAACACATGCTCAATATGTGCTTGTCTCATCATCTTGTTGATGCATGGAGATTGCATAATCCTACGGGTAGTGATTACACGTTTTTCTCCTCTCCACGCACTAGCTTCTCTTGTATTGATTATCTTTTGGTAGTTGCCTCTCTTTTAAAACATACTATAAATGTTATGATTCACCTAATAGTCGTTTCTGACCATGCTGCGGTTTCTTTAACTATCCATAATCTCACAGAAACGAGAGGCCCTCGCAATTGGCGACTCAATACAGAAATTTTGGAAGATAATGATGCAGTTAAAGAACTTAATGAGGAGATTGATAATTTCTTCATAGATAATGAGTCTTCGGTCAACTTCCCAATAGTTTTGTGGGATGCATTTTAATGTACTATACGGGGTCACATTATTAAAAAAATGTAAAAAAGAAACAGTGACATTAGAAGATCTCTTCAGTCTCTGGGGGATGATATCAAACGCAAAGAGGAGCTATATAGACACTCTAATGATAAGTCTCTCCTACAGGATATTAAGCATTTGAAATACTCTTTTAACTCTATAGTCACAAAAAGAGCTTATATTGGTGAACACGCTCAAAAATCCCGTCATTTATTAATACGAAATAGAGCTGGTAAGTTGTTGGCCGCCACCCTAAAATATCAAAATACGAATATTAAAGCTACTCATATCTCTCATATTATTGATAAAAATGGATCAAAGAAATTCCATACTCAAGAAATACTTGGAGTCTTTTGAAACTTCCATGAAACATTATGCACACCTAAAGATCAATGCTCCAAGTTTACTTGTCAACAGTTTCTTAACTCGATCCCTACTAATACTATTTCGCATTCCAACATGATCAAATTGGGGAAACCGATTGATACTGACGAGATCATTCACGCTATTAAGAATACTCGTTCGGGAAAGGCTCCGGGACCAGATGGATTTCCTATTGCCTTTTATAAAACATTTACTCCCTCAATCGTCAAATATCTTAAGAGGATTTTTGATAATTTTGTTCTTTCTAGCAAGGTTTCTGGCTCAGCTGCTGAGGCTACTATATTAGTGATTCCGAAGGATGGTAAAGATCATTCTGATCCAAAAACTTTTCGCCCAATTTCATTATTAAATATGGAATCGTTGTCAAGATTTTGGCTAGGCCCTTAGAGGGTCATATTCCCAATCTCATCCATGACTCCCAAACTGGTTTCGTCAAGGGGAGACTAGCTAGAGATAATATTCAGACCTTTTGTCATATTTTAGAAAAAGCAAAACTTTCTGTGTTACCATCGGCGGCGATCGCCCTTGAGGCCGAAAAGGCTTTTGACAAAGTCTCTTGGCCTTTTTTACAAGCAGTATTAGAATCCCATAACCTTGGAGATTCTTTTATTAATATGGTAATGTCTCTCTATGCGCAACCAAAAGCTAATATCAGAATTCATGGTGCTACGTCTTCCTTTTTTAATCTTCGTCAGGGCACTAGACAAGGGTGCCCTATCTCACCCCTTCTTTTTCTCTTGTCTATAGACCCACTCCTTCGTCTACTAAATTTGAACCAGGGTATTAAAGGTTTTCAATTTGGATTGCATACGCTTAAAACAGCCGCCTACGCTGATGACGTCCTTATTTTTTCAGAGGATATTGCAACAGCTATTCCTATTATTTCTAACATTATTAGGGATTTTTCGCTTGTTTCCGGGTACACTCTTAACAAAGAAAAGACGGAAATGTTCCCCCTCAATTCGTTGTGTTTTTCTTCTCATATGGGTGACTCAGGTTTTAAATTGCAATCGACTTGTATTAAATACTTAGGGATTTGGTTTTGTAAGGACCTTTCAGATACTATCACTTATAACAAATCCCATATCATAGCTAAAGTTAAAGATCTTTTGTCTTCCTGGTCTCCTAAATATATTTCTTGGTGGGGAAGTTTACAAACTCTTAAAATGATAATAACCCTGATTATTAATTTTTTATCCTCCATGTTACAGATAAAGCTTTCTTCTACCTTTTTCCATGAACTTGATTCAATCTCTTAAAAATTTTTATGGAATGATACGAGAGCTAGAATTGCTTATAAATACCTTAGAAAGCATTATGTCCTGGGTGGCTGTAATCTTCCGGATTGGAACTTGTATCAAATCGCCTTCCTAGCGTCTCAAGGTGCACTTTGGTTTTTACCGGACTCTCAACATGTACCCCCTTGGATTTATATTGAACGTGAGCTCTGTACTCCTTTTTCAACTTCTTCCTTGCTCACAGCTTCTAAGCTTGTCTTTGATCATGATCATCGTATTATTTTAGACACGATTAATGCATTAAAATATATTGATAAAAAGTTTCCAAGCCTATTCATAAGACAAGATGGTCTTCTTTATGGTACAATCCTAAACTTTTTACTGACATTGATCCTAGTACGGCCTCTTCGTGGGCTGCCAATGGTATCAGATTGGTGAAAGATCTTTATGATTCTAATCATGACCCGCTTCCCTTCTCTTTCTTAGATAGAAAATATAATCTTAACAACATGGACTTTTACTCTTTTTTGAAACTAAAGGTAAAACTTTCTAAAATATCCCTTTCTGCAGATTTGGCTACTGTTTCACTTCTTTCTCTGTGGTTATGCTCAGGTCACACTGCATCTAAAATCTATAAATTTTTATCTGCTCCACTCCCTTCACAGTCTACAATTACTTATGATAAATGGTCTCATCATTTTGAAGATGACATTTTTAAACATATTTTACAAGATACCTGGCAATTGATTGGTAAGTTATCCTTACGTAATAAGATTGCTCCTTCACTTATTCAATCCGAATTCTTCACATTAAATCTCCTTCATTGGACCCCTGCTCGGTTACACAAGGTGAAACTATGGGATAGCGATCTTTGTTGGAATTGTAACTCAGTACCAGGCACCCATCAACATATGTTTTTTGAATGTACACTATTGCACTCTTTCTGAGGTCTGATACAGAAACACTTATTCATTTTTAACATATCTATTGATCTTTCTTCACCTATGATTTTATTGGGTCCATGGGCTACAGCTATTCCTTTACCCCTTGACAATACAGATCTGGAACTTTTAGATTTACTTTTATCCATTGCTGTTAAAATTATATTAACAGAATGGAAATCTTTTCATCTTCTTTCTTATCATACCTGGTGGGCATGGGTCTCATATCTTCGTGGAGCTCATACTTTTGTTGAGAAAAAACATTACTCGCCTTCCATTTCTAGTATTGTTTGGCGGGCTCTGGATAACTATATGAATTTATCCTCTCAGGGGTTGGTGACTCAGTATCCTTTTGATTCCATTTCTTAATTTATTTAGTTTTTCCATTGGAGCAGATGTCCCCTCCCATCTCTTTGACTCCTTTCTTTTCTTTTTCTGTCTTTTCCCTAGTCTTCTTTTTTCTTTTTCTTTCTCCCGTTTCCCTTTGCTGATCGTTCTTATCTTTTAAACAATACAAATGGTAGGTGTTTCTGTCATGATATATAAGTAGTTGCTTTGCCTGATCCATATGTCTGGGATTTATATTACTATTTGATGAATTTGTTGCATATTCTATGTGTCATATATTTATTTGCTCACCTTTTTAAATAACGATCTGTTTACAACTCTTTTTATCCCAGTTCATTGACTCTTGCTATGAAATCTTTTTTTTTATTACTCTTAAAATTCTTTGGTACTAAGTTAGTATATATTTGATTCTGATCTGTTGTATTGTTATGATATTACCAATGTATTTCTCTTTTAAATATGCAATAAAGATATTTGAACAGAAAAAAAAAAAGTTGATTACTGATTTTCTAAGGGTCCTCCTTTTGTTACTTGCAGTTTATAAGTTAAAATCCTAATATAGAACAGTGAATTATTAACTGTCATCAAACAACTGCATGCACACTACAAAGTATAGATTTGAGCATAGATAAATATTGCAAAAAACGGTTCATTTGGGTAGAAATCAATTCTTATTATCAAAGAGAACCCCCAACTATGGTATTCCGTTTTCAGTTCTGTTTGTGCTGCCCCAGACCGAGCACTCTTAAACTATACTGCCTACCAGTAAGGATGACATGTCACTCCTACACCTTGTAGTCCTCTGGCTTATGTAACATTTCCTATAGCCTGATTTACACATGTATGATTTTCTCTGTGTAATGTGTGTGTGTTGTGCAAAGTACTCTGACACCCTACACTGGTATGAGTGGCGCTATGTAACTAATTGAATGCATCTAAACGAGAGTGGTTATGGAGCCTTGAGGAGCACTGTTAAAAGGTGGTGGTGAGGAAATCCATCGCGGAGGGGTCATCACCTACACCATAGATGGTGGAGGCACCAACAAACATTATCGCACAGGACGCCACCAGCGCTAAAGCCAGTTGTGGCCGGTGTAGGTAAGAATGGTGGGGAGGTGGGGTGGGAGGAGAAAGTCAACTGACGATGGAATAGGGAAAATAAGATAAATAAATAAAACCACTTACCTTCCGTCATCTGTCGCCTTACCCCCGCCCCACCACCCCACCGTCCTTACCTGCCCCGGCCTTGGTTGCTTGCTAGGCTTAAACAGGGACGTGCACTGATTGGATGGCACTCCCCAATCGACACTTTCCATGTTTCTGTGTTTTACTGACTGTGTTGGAGAAGAATGTATGCACTTTTGCGAGGTTAACATCGTGATTCACCGATACTGATTTGGTTGGCTGCTGTTTGTGATTAGTTTTAGTACTGCTATCGTTACGTTGATTATGGCTGGAGGTTACATATACACCAGGGAAACAGTGACAGGGTCCCTCTGTGTCTTTTTCTTTCTAAAAAAAATATTGTCAAATACATGCTAAAGAAAAAAGCAATTCTGTCCAGCTCCACTTAGTTCATTTTTGCCTCCCCCTCCTCGCCAACATCCTGCTGCACCTATTGCCTCTTTGGCTGCATAGAAATGTGGCTGGAGGTGTTCGAGCCTTTGGTGAGGACTTTGCACGAAGAGCCTTGCATTTTCGTTGTGCTTGGGGAAGGAGCACATGTCTTTGGAAAGGGCAACCGGTGCAGCCCTGTGGAGCTCATTTGCACGGCTCTACTGTCCCGCGCTCCCGCACTATGAAGAAACCGCACCTGCAATCAAATCGCATCACTGCGGCCTATCCTCAGATTCCTGTCTGGTGCGGAGCTGGAGTGCCCTGCATTTTGATCTTTTTCTCCCTGCTACAACTTGTTTTTTTTATTTTTAAATATGCAGGCAGGGTAGACGCCTGTGCTAATTTATGTTTGTTTTCCTTCTTACATTGTATATCCAAGCCTGGCCGCCACAGCCTTATCAATGTGTCCATTGTAACAGTTATGCTGTTTGGTATACTGTCAAGCTATCCTTGGTGCGTGTTGCTTGGCCTCTCTTTATTCTTTCTTACTACAGCTATGCCTATTTGCCATTTACCTTTTCACTTTCAGGCGTGGTACACCCACCTTATACCCCTCCTACTCCCATGTCCTGCTACACATAGGTCTTGCTTGTGTCTCGTTTTGATGGTTTTATCCCAATGTCGCAATGCATACGACAATATTGGATTGTTTTGCATGTTAGTTTTCTTTGCTTTTAATTCCGTTTCCTGCTTTGTGGTGAAGCTGTGCTGTATGCTCTAAACACAGTTACAAAAAAAAGGCATTGGCAAAGCCAATGGGTATCGGCAGTCCAGGAGCAATAGGCGTTGGCAAAGTAAATGCATTTGTGTACAGCTCTGGGGCTGTTTTTATTGATATACACAAATCTAATAACATTGCCAACGCCAGTAGCTCTCAGATTGCCGATAACTATTGACTTTGCCAGTGCTTGTTTGACACTGTGACAGGGAGGAGAGTAAGTGCTGTGGGAGAGTGGCAGGACACCAGGCATTGCTTTTCTGTACATAGGCATCAACACACTCATTTGGGAACAAAGAAGAGGGAGATTTACTGAAATAAGTGGAGGAAATCAATTTCTCCTTTGACTTGCAATTAAATAGGGGCTTTCCTAAGTGGTAGAAAGACAAAATAAAGTAGTGATTTTACTTACAAAATCTAGAGTATTCCCCCTCAATCTGAATTGCTGGCATGCATGCCCAGGGGCGGGGAGGGTGGTGATAAGGGTGATGGGGTATTAGGCAATTTACCAAGTCAATCCAACTGAGGAAGGGGCCGTGTTGGGTATGACTTCCCCATGACTCCTCTACCGCTGTGCAGCTGGTCAGTGGGATTAGCTGAACGGAGGAAGGGCATTTGGGGTCCATATATGACATAATTATAGATGGGTAGCTGTCAATAATGTGGAGTTTTCCATCCCAGGGCTCCAAATGACGTCGTAGACAACTCAAGTTTATTTCTGTGTCTATGTGACATGACTTGGAATCCCTTGTTGGAAAATAAGTACCTTATTGACAGCTAACCGTCTACATGTCTGTGTACAGCCCACTAACGTAGAAATCCCGACACCAGAGAAGAATGTCATCTTTAGTATCTTAGTAGTAATATACCTCGTCTAAACCATCGAGTCTGCCATTTCTCAAAAAGAATAGAAGGTATAATAGATATGAATATCGTGTCTTCCACGTGACAGGAAATATGTGCCGAGTCAATAGCATGAAAGGAATTCTTAAATATTGTTCAGCCAATGAAATAGATTCTTCTGCTAAGAATTAGATAAATATCCGCCACACTATTACCCGTCCCTAAAATATGCGTAACTCATACCGGGAATTGGCACACTAAAAGAGCTTGTCAATTTTTACCACATTGATGCTGAGGTAAAATTTGAAAAAATCATGATATCTCTAACTGTGCCACCCAAAAGGGTGCCCACATACCAATATTGTCATAGCTTGATGCAAATCAAAAATAAAATGTTTGCCTCTTACATCAAACAAACACGTAAACAATTTTCCTTCCAGAGCATTTTCTAAAAATAGATTCTTTTACAGGGAATAGACTATTAACATTAAATTATGTACATTATGTGATAAAGTCTTCGAAAATGGAAATTATAATTGCAGTTAGTTAATTACTTTTTCCAATTCCTGCATCGTCCTGAAGAAATCCCTTTTAAAACAAATTAGAAAGTTGTAATGCATGCCCATTTAAAATGGACTTCTTAGACTCTTAAGTGACACCATTTTTTGGGGCCCAGCATTTTAAATTTAGATGTGGTTGAGAACCAAGGCACCTAGGAAATCTCATTAAACACAGCTACAGAGAGGGCGATTTAAATACACATTAGTTTATTATTAGTCGGAGTTACCTGGCAACCGAACAATAGAAGTATCAATCATTAGCCACCGTAACACTGGGATCTGCTCTGCTAGCCACAATCAATCTGTTCTCCATTAAAATTCACTCTTCAAATCATCTAATTGAAACCAAAGCCATGCAAGATAGTTCCCTAAAATTGCATAGTTTAATTTTAAATTAAATTCGACCATGACACAATATAAGTAATATATTTCTTGGTCATATTGGCCATATTTCGTTAGTTTGCCGTTGCCAGCGTGCTACAGGTTTTTGTTTTACAACTTCTCTTATGCATTATTTACGCCTCATTCAACGCACATCATAGTCAAACGTAACTCTTTCTGCCAAAACAAACCTTGTTTTTAAACTCAATCCCTGTCATATTTACCAGGAAACTCAATAATGTCATTGTGGACAGCTGGGAATTTCACTGAAAGGTATCATGAAAATTACCCGAATATTAACGTTAAATTGAAATTACTTTAAGTGTTATTCATGGCAAAGTTTAAAGAAAAAATGGCAAACGCTGCTAACGTGCTAATATATTAAGTGCAGAAATGAGCTAAGACTGCTAGAAGATTTTGCAGAACTAATAATGCCATCAAGTAACTCTGGAGACCCTGGAACTTGACTTGGCCAAAAGGAAGATGGTAGCCTTTCTGTATTTTTTCTGAGCTATGCTCAGGTTTCCACTCAGGCTCTCCCTCTGTTCCCCTAGCCCTCTTTGTGTTCCCACAGTGTGGAGATCGATGCTATGCCTTTTGGTAGAGTGCGACATATATTGAAAGCTGTGTCTTCCTAGCATGCCATGCCTGATGCAGCTTACTACTCTGACTGGAAGTAGCCCCTCTTACTTGCCTCAATTCAACAACATAAAGGCAATGAGAGTGGAGACTTACCTCAAATCAAGATTTTAAGGCTGATGATGCAAGTGCTTCATCCATTTCAAAGCCTAAAGCGGGTGGTATCTATCTCACGGCTCTTAGTTGTGGTGAAAGACATAACCATGCTTCAAAACATGACACCTTCCAGTGCCTGTGTCCGCCATGCACGCACTCAGCGCCTCCTCTATTCTGCTGTCGCTTTCTTGGTGGCCTTGGCCTCCCCGTGGGTTTCTTGGTTCTCCTGGCGTGCTCTGGCTTCTTTGTGGGGAAATGTGCACTTGATGAATGTACCATCACATTGCCTGCTGATCAGTCATGTGCAAAGAGGACATATTGGATAAAGACACACTTCTCCATTGCACCAAGGTTCAAGAAGAGCATGGCGAAGCCGCCTTTTCTCTGTTCAGACCACTACCTAAACAACATGGACAATACTGTTTGTAAAGTTCACCAGGTCTCTCTAAAGGCATTATTGCACCACAATAATTGTTACTATTAATAATTGTACACGTTCAATGCTTTTTCAAACATTTAAATGAGCAGTGAAAGCAGTCCTGCGACTGCTGTAGTATCTTAAAGCATTCAATCTTTCAGACTTTCCCATCACCCCAAGCCATATGAGGTAATTGTCACATACTCTGGAAATAATGAGGCGCACTCAGAAGTTCCCAAGAGCAGTTTAATTTTTTCAAGAAGGTATGGATGCTTACTGGCAGTAAAGGAATAATTAATTCCACCACATGCTACTGCAGCTTCAACATCCTTTTCACAGATTCTACATTAGGAATAACGTCCTGCCTGTAAGTAATTTGCATTTGCATCCTGTCTTGCATCCATTGTTTTGCAGGTTGGTGTACTCAAGTACTAAAAATGCTTAACTTGGAGCGGAAATGTTTTTTTTACAGCTTTTCTGCACACAGTCAATCAGATGTCTAGATAATATCATATTTTGTGATTTGATTTAGCTTGAATGGGACACCCTACCTGGGTGTACTTTGCTGCCCCTTGAACTCTGCTCTTGTGATTCAATCCCTGCCAGAGGCCAGGCCCAGGGCCTCATCCCCGCTGTACATGGTCGAACGCAGTGTGTAGTACATGTTGGCCATCTGACGAGAGTTGAGCATAGGGCCTGGTCGAAGGCCATTTGACCAGACCCTGCAGCCAATCCCAACTGCGCTTGGAAAAAGGTAATGTGCAGCCAGGGTTGGTCACCTGCAGAGGATTGGACACAGGGCTTGGCCAGTGGCCAGAAACTAGAGCTAACCCCTGTTGCGCACAGCCAATGGTTATGTGCAGTAGTAGTTGGTTGTAAGGGTCAAAACTACCTTTTGCCTTATGCACTGGGCAGGTCCCCGCTGGATGGCTGTGCAGAAGTGGTCCTGTACTTCAGTCTTATGCTTATAGGATTAATGGATTAGCTGCATTAGATTAATATATTTTGGTTGTATTTTGTAGGATCGGTAGATCATCTTTGGAACCAACAAGGGAGCTACATCAAAAACCGTGTAGTAAAATTAGATTTTGACAGAGATTCCAAAAAAGAAAAACCTATAAAAAAGTTTTAATTACAAAAATGAAACCTATTGATAAAGAATGGATAGTTCTAAGTAGAACCTTTGTGTTCATGGTGTGTTGTCCACACTTATAGATAAAACTGAATACATCTCTTTAAGTTGTTAAGGTAAATCCTACTGAAATGCACTTCATCTCTACAAAAAATACCAGGCATGTCCAACTGGGTGTTGCTGTATATGGACCCCACACCGTTATTGAGGACTAAGACCCCGGAGGAATGTTTAAATAACTTTATTGACATTTTGTCATTTTGAGGACTACTTCTGCCTATGACATATGTTGGAATAGACTAAGGTTACATGGGGATTCCAAAACTGTCTTTCATTTCAAATGGTAAAGCAGTCTCTCTAACTCTGTCTTAATCATTGCCTCCTAAATGCACAATTGCTGTATGCAATGTTGATTCTTTCCACTGTCCCCAATCCATATTATGTCCACGTTAGGAAATCCCAGATCCATGTTAATTAGTCTTGGTTAAGTGGAACGGTTATGCCAATTTTAAAGAGTTTGCTTGCAAGTAGTATATCAGAAATGTTATCTCTAACTACATTTATATATAACATCTGAAGATTGATATGTGTTAAGAAATAAATGTGACATCATTTCTTAAAATAGATGAACAGATAGGTGCAGTTCTATCTATGTAAGAGTTTGTTTCAGGGGGTTAATCAGAAAACATACACAATATGCGAGTCGATCAATATAGTGACACGAACAGTCCAAGGTTTACTGAAGGCTGTAAGGTGGATTCGACACTCACAGCACAGTTTATATAGAAATACTAGTTTATAATATCAATGTGCAGTAAGTGATTTACTTTTCAAAAGAAAAATATATGCATACACATATAAACTATATACTATTTATACAACTAAGGTGTACAGTGAATACTAGAACTCCCTACAGCCCTCTGGGCCAGAGCTGTGACCCCAACAGTTGTATAGTACATAGACACTAAGCACTATAAGACAGGTAACACAGGAATACACATACGATATTTTACAAGGTTGCTTTCAAAGTTAGAGCAATGGTACTAATAATTGTATTGCATTGATTTGGCTTCAGGAATTGTTACGCAGTCAAATGTTCCTGGTCTAATCACTGAGTCACCACCAAGAGAAACAGAAGGGCTCACTCTGCATGAGAGGGGACAGGGCCCTGACGCATCAAGGGTGTGCGTATGGGATGCCCGGTGTCGATGTACACTAACTGAGCCCCATGTGTCAAGTAGCCACTAGGCTAGCAGTTGCAGGGCAGTGGCTTGTGAAGGTGCAAGTATCCCTTGATACCCTTAGATGAGAAAAAAAAGGGTGAGGGCCTGAAACTCAGAGTCCACTGTTTAGGTTTTATTATGTAATGATTATTTGTAAAGCTCACATCTCACCCGAGAGGGCACCCAGGCACTAGAAAGAAGGGTCTGTGCCTGCTCTCACAGGGGCCTAACTTCCTTGTGAAATTTGAGGACTGAGCTGGCAGCTCTGATGTCCATTAGAGGTCATTCCAGGCTTTTGGAGTCAAGTACGAGAAAGCTTGGTCCCCGGCTCTGACTCTTCGGAAGCAGGGGATTCACTGAGCAGGTTGCCAGGCAAGTGTAGGTTTGAGGTGGATGTGAAAGCTATGGCGGCTATTAAGGTATGTGTGGACCAGATTGGGTAACACTTTGTGTGTGAGGAGCTTGAAGAGTGGGCATTTGTGAATAGGGAGCCAGTGGAGATCTTTCTGATATGTGGAGATGTGCGTGCGCAGTGGTTGTTTGAACGCAAGTCTTGCTGTTGCGTTTTGTATATTCTGGGGCCTCTTGGTGAGCTGAACGGTGATGCCGACATAGGGTGCATTGCCGGTGTCTACGTTGCTTACAATAAGAGTCTAAGTGATGGATCTACGGGTGTTGAGTGGGAGTTATTTGAAGACGTTATAGTCTATAGTTTTTATTAGTAAGGCACCCATGGGGACAGTAGTGCTTACTTTTAGTGTAGGATGACTATGGACAGAAATGGAGACTATTATAGTGCTGGGTTTAGGGAGCAAGGGTTCCAAAGCTAAGCTAAGGCAACATTCTTCTGCCATAGATGGTAAGTGAAATCTCCTATAGTCTGTCACAGCACAGGGACTTGTTAGGCATGATGCAGTTTCACCTTCAATAACAGTAAAATGAGTTTCCTGTATCAACTGGAGTTGTTCACCACCAATGTGGGCCACATTACTGTTGGACCCAAAACTACATAAGCAACCACTATCGTCAGGCACTTAATTCGTTCATGGTATCAACATAGAGCAGTCCCAATTATTAAGATGAAAGGGCAGTCAGTGCTTTTCTTTATAAAAGAAAAGTGTTTTAATGTACACATATACAGATGAATAATGTATTTTTAATAAAACTAAGGAATACAGTGAAAACTAGATGTTTCTATGACACCCTGAGTCATAAATATGAAACCAAAAACTATTATAGCAACGAAGTACTAAACACTAAAACCCTTGCAATATACTGACCATTTTAAATAGGATTACTGTTCAAATGTAAAGGTACCAATACTTGTATTGTACTGATTTGGCTTAGGTAGTTGATATGCAATAAAATGTTCCTGGTACGTCGACTGCGTCACAATCCTAAGAAACAGAAGTGCCCACGGCTCCTTAACGCTCTAGAGATGTAATTGGTCTCTATCTGGGGTGTCTACTGCAGCAGCAACAAGGGGATGAATAAAATATTTAACTGGTGATCACTCAGATCATGTTGCTTCCATTGTTTTTCACCCACCATGCCACTCTAGACAGAGACCCATTTTATGCAAATCTGTACTGACTTTCAACCTTAATGGAAAAGTCCCTGCTGAGCTACCGGGTGTGGACCTTTCCGCAAGAGAACACAAGAAACTAAAGCCTGGTTTCAGCTTACACCTACTGAGGTCCTGCTAGTTCAGTACTCAGTGGGCTAGTTGTAGCAAGATAGTGGGTGGTCAAGCTTCCAGTGCATCCTAATATCTTTAGATGATATAAAATGTCGTGGGGGCTGAACCTCACAGACCACTGATTACAGTTGATTGTATCCAATAGTAAGGCGCAAATGGGGACGGTACAGCCTGCTATTTATGCACGACAAGGAAGGACACATTTGGAGACTATGCATGTCTGGGATGGGAAGAACAGATTCAAATGGTAGGTTCTTCAGTAGGGCAACTTCCTCCAGCTATAGCTATTTACTGAAATCACCCATAGACTTCCACAGTATACGGATGATGTTAGGGACGAGGACTCACCTTCAACGACAGTAAAGAGATTCTCCAGGATCTTTCTAATAGTATGGAACCAATAATGATCATACTGCTTACTACTGGTGCTGGACAAACTAGGGCAAAGGGGGAGACCATGTATGTCCTGGGGTAGGGAACAATGCTTTAATTGGTAAGTTCTTCAAAAGAGAATTTTCTCTAGCTACATATGGTAAGTTGATTTACCCACACTCTCTCATTCAATGTATCCAGACTTGCACACAGGAATATGAATAGTCCTCACCAAGAGACTGAGGGGCTGACTCGGAGACAGCAACAAGTTGACTATAACTGAATTTGTGACAGTGCACTGGAGGAACAAGTACTAAGATACACCTAGAATCACACCAAAGAATATTTGTCAAGATACTGCCACTCACCCATGCACTCATAACCACACTCAGAAATGTGAACGAGGGTTCATGCCTGACAGTGTATTTGTGTAAAGGAGGCATCATTAGTAATGATGTAGTTGGAGTCACACTCATGGATCAGGTACAACACCACTACTATGCCTAACACTGTAAGGCATACTCTAAGATCACAACGAATATACTGGCATTGACGCCTGTGGTCTACATCGCATTGTGCATGATCAAAGTTTATGCACATCTAAGATTTCACGCCTACTGACTGTGGGGGCAGGGGGACTATTTGTAGGCCAGGCATTTTGTCCCATTCTCATTACATTCAGTTAAAGGCAATGCATACAGGAATAATCCTGTGTAGAGTGGTGTGAATGATGTGTTTGTTGAACTGTTTCTGTGGTTAAGAGCTATTGAATTTTTGATATTCCAAATTATAAATTTTTTCTAAGATGTTTTGGATCTTTTTATGCTCTGGAACTGCCAAAGTAGATACCTTATTTTTCCCTGGCATTCACAGTGGATCCCTGGATCTACAAAAACAAAAAAGAACTGGTACACTTAAAGTCAAGTAATAGGTTGTAGGTGAGTTTTGTAAAAAAAAGAAAACCAGGTTTATTTTCTCCGATATCAGTAAGGTACCATGCACTGTGAAATATTTTTTGTTCAGTCATTGGTTTAAATAGATAGCATTATTTCATGGACTATCACTGATTTTCACGTTCTATATCATGAAGAACAATTTTTACTCACTAGATACTGGGACTAGGCTATGATATGGTATCCATGGAAACTGCTGTACAGTAGACAGGCATTATTGGTTCTAGACAGTAAAGTTATGCTAAGGTAATCAAATGGGTTTGTATCCCAGTACAAATAAAAAAAACACTTATCTGTAATTGTATGTTAAACTATAACTCAGGAGATTCAGATAAGGAACACATTGCACTTTAAATCTGAGTTCACCTCTCAGGATAGTGGTGGATGTTTTTTATTCTCATAGTGCTGGTGCTGCAGATATCTGTGATTAAATCTTCTTATCAAGGCTTTCTTTGCATTAGTTTATGATTACTTTTAGCTGCAAAGGGTACGGGAATCTGTATTTTCCGTGGTAGTTATAATTTATACCAGTTATTAATTTTATTACATTACTATCTAGTTTATATACTGTACTTTTAATAATGAGATGGAAATTAACAAATTGAAAGGTAATATATGAGGAAAATGTAATTAAAAAGACAGTTAGTAATGTGCTTCCAGAGGAAAATCAGTAATATTCACCAGGCTGCTATTAATCAGCAACATCAATTTTAAATAATGGTGCAGTGAGTGTTAAAGATATTGTGAAGTTTTTTCAAAATTGTGGTTAGTGGCTGTACTGCAGGCGTAGTAAGCATTCTAGTGTTACGTCCAAAAGACATTGGCAAATTATTATAAGGCAATACCACCCTCCTTGTAGCTATGATTTAAGAGAAAGTGCTACATGCATATAGTATGCATGAGTGATGGTTAAACCTAAGTATTAATTTCAGATACACCAAAGATAAAACTATTGCAGGAAGTTGTTGTCTGATTTTATGGCAAGCACAGTCTTAAAAGTTGTTTACATATGTTGTTGTGACTTTTGTAGATGCGTTCATATTGATTTTATGTTGTGCCTCGTAACTCAGAGTCGATTGGAGGATTCACATCCCTGACTGTTGCGATGAGTGTATACTGAAATGTGTGGTGGCATACTTAAAGTTCTGCCTGTATCATATTCCCAGACACTGACTGCCCCTTTGCCTTCAATGTAGTGCTCAAATCTCTGAATCTAGTCTCAATTGTGTTTTGCACTCATTAACATGTGTCTGTTTTGGAAACCTACACTAACATTGTATCTTTCTCTCCATCAAAGTGTCTCTGAGTATAGCCATGAGTGTGTACCTCACTAATGGCCAGTGTGTGTAAACTTGTACCTGCATTATATGACTATTTTCTCACTGTAGCATTGTGTTTTTGAAATATTGGAATCCTTTAGTATACCTTGGAAAAGGCATTTCAGTAAGTGTTTGAATGCCCGCTGCCTCAGGATAGGTTTGCTTTCATCTGCATCTCCCTTTGATGCAATGTTGGGAATAGTGCTCCAGTACTGTTTCAGTATTTCACTAATAATATTTTACTGGATTTGCACTAGTCTGGTAGCCACTGTACTATCACTAGCAGGGCAGTGCCTTGTGAGGGTTTCAGTACACAGTGCTAAGCATAGAAGACACAAAAATGGGGGGGAGGGGCTGAAACTGAGTATGCTATAGCCCACTTCATAGTTTCTAATAGTAGGGCAACAGTGGGGATTATGCTACCTGCTACTGGTGCAGGACAACCAAGGAATAAGCTAGAGACTGTGCTTGTTCTGGAGCTGGGTGCAGGGGTTCAAATGGTAAGTTCTTTGACATGGCAACCCTCTCTTCCTATAGATGGTGAATAGAATCACCTAAGCCTATCATAGCCCTGGAAGGGGTGAAGGATGAAGCAGTTTCACCATCAATAACAGGAAATAGAGTTTCCTGGATCAATTGGAGTCTTTCACCACAGATGACAGGGGCTGGAGTACTATTGGGCCCCATGATGGATAAGAAAGTATGTTCTTCAGCACTTGCCTCTTTCAGGGTAGTCTTTCACCTCAGATGACAGGTGCTGCAGTATTATTGGGCCCCATAATGGATAAGAAAGTACTGTTCTTTAGCACTTGCCTCTTTCAGGGTAGTGGCCCAGAGCAATCCAAGACCTAATGAAGGTGGTAAGGTGGGCTAGATTCCCAGAATACAGTTTGTACTCAAATACCAGTCAATAAGGTGAATGTGCAGTTAGTTATTCTAAGAAACAATATACTATTCATAAAAATAAAATATGCAGTGAAAATCAAAACTTTATCCAGCCCTATGGGCCACAGCTAAGACCCCTAACAGCATTATAGCATCTAGCCACCAGGCACTATAAAAATAGATAACATTGGAATATACAGTCCAAATTGTATAGGAATAGTCTTTAAACCTAAACCAATGGCACATCTATTTGATTTGTATTGCAGTTATTTGGGCTTACTAGCTGATATGAAGACAAATATGTCTCACCCACCTATCATTACACACAGGAGCAGAAGTGGTCAACTTTCCTTGCAGGGGTTCATTCAAGAGAATGTAAAGACTAAATACAGTTGAATCCAAAAGGTTCAGTAACCACTGGGTTAGCTATAGGAGGGTTGTATGTGTTGAAAGTGCCAGTAAGACCTGGTATTAATAAATGACATTAAAAGGGGGACGGCCTGAATTGCAGAGCCCAGTGATCACTGTATAAATTTTCTAACGGTAGTGTATCCACGGTGTATCCATGAGCACAGTTTTAGCTGCAAATACTGTAGAACAAGCAGGGACAAAGCTATGGACTATAATGACCTTGTGAAAGGGGTAGGGGTTCAAAATGTTAGATTCTCCAACTTGTCAACCTGAAGCAGGGTTACTGCCACCTGTTACAGATTTTACAGCATAGGAAAGTATTTAGTTATGAAGCAATGTTACCATTATTGACAGTGAAAAAAGCTATTTCCACTCCACAGTCGTATTGTACCTGTAAGTGGATATCCAAACATTCCTCTTCAACACTCGAGTCTCCCAGGGCTCTGAGATTAAGCAGTCCAAGACTTACTGAAGGGGATGAGGAGGAGTAAACAGTCAGAATGTGCTCTACATCAGTTATAGTTTCTACAGGTTCGGGTTTACATTCTAAAGCAAAATCATTTTAATATAAATATAAACAATATACTACTAATGAAACTAACTTATAAAGTGAAAAACTGAAGTTTACAACAATCTGGGTCTGAGGTGTGACCCCAGTGTTATAGTGCCTAAAAGAGGTACCTGGTGTCCAGACACACTTTCTGGAGTTGCATTAGACGAGTAGCTACTGGCCTATCTGTATGAGGGTAGTACATGACAGAGGCACCAGTGCAGCCTGGTACCATTAAGGGGCCGATTCCGATCTCGCTCGGAAGGCCTCTGAACGGGATCCTGCCGGAAAAAGTACAAGCCGTACGCGTGTTTCCCGACCGATTCGTCCAGCTGTAAGAGCGAGCAAGTACAATGCGGGAAACGTGAAATCGCCGACCGAATCGTTTCCGGGCCCGAACCGCTCCGTACGACTCAGCCGTAAGCAAACCGTGAGGTGCAATGAAGGCGATTTCCGACCGAGCAAGTACGATGCACGATTCTGACAGCCGGATCGAGTCGGAGCCTCCGACACATAAACGCTCCGGGAAGCGGACTTCGGGGGTCCACGCTGGACCCCCCTACACCTGTAGTCTTACGAGTCGATCACAGGGGGGGAGCCAAGGGCCTCCCCTACACATGCATGTACGGTGCGGGTGGCACAGACGCGTCCCCACTATAGGGGGCGCCCTTGTGCGCAACATACCTTTTTCATCAATGGGAGCCTATGTATGCGTCGTACAACAGGCTCCCATTGACTTCAATGGGGCTCCGAGCGACCCGTGTCCGTCAGCGCTTGTTCGCATCATACTCGGGTGCTCAGAGCCCCAGAGCACGAGTTGGTCGGAAAGCCCTCCGGATCCGAGTCGGACGGAGCCTTCTCCCAGCGAGATCAGAATCGGCCCCTAAGTGATAAAAAAGCTATGAAGGACTGAATATCAGAGCTCACCACTCACAGTGCATACATAGTTTCTAACAGTAGAGTAACCATGGGCATGACACTCTCAGTTAATATTGCATGAAAAAATGTAAATACTATGCACGATCTGTGGGAGGGAGCACCTTCCCCAGATACAGATGTTTACGATGATCACTTACAGTTTCTCACAGCACAGGAAAGAGATGGAGACAATGTCTTTGTACCTTCAATGACAGGAAAGAAGCTCTACCCCATCAATTTGAGTCCTTGTGTGATGTTGTTCTGAGCCACAGTAGTAAGTGGATAGCCAAACACTACTCTACTACACTTGACAGTCTGAGAGTAATGAGACAAAGCAGTCCAGGATGTACTCAAGACTACCAGTAAATAGAATGAATGTCCATTTGCAGCTTTAGCTTATAAAAGGAATATATTTGAATATACACAACAGCAATATACTATTCATAAAACTAAGTTATACAGTGAAAAGTGGAAGTTTGTGCAATCCAGTGGACCAGACCTGTGACTTCAAACAATGGCATAGCGGCTATATGCTAAACACTGTAGAAACAGTTCATGTAATATACAATCTAAATTGCGTAGGGTTACTGTTAAAGGCTACAGGAGCTGAAGCTATCTTTCTATTGCAGAGATTTGACTTTAACAGTTGAAATAAACTTTAATGTTCTAGATTTACTCACCTTATTACTACCCAAAGGAACTAATGAACCCACCTTTCTTTACAGAGGAGACTGCTTTGTAGGTGTTAGGGGACTATGACCTGGTAATTGGTGTTTAAATACATTTACTATATTTCCATTAGACTAGCAGCCACTGGGTTGTGTACAGGAGAGTGGCCCATGGTACTAATACCTCAGTACAGTCTGGTACCATTAGATGATACAAATAGGAGTAGGGCCTGAATCTCACAGCGAATGGTCATGGTGTACATTGTCTAATAGTAGACTATCCATTTGTTTGGTTCTGTTTGTTAAGAGAACAGAACAAGAAAACAGAAAGGTAGAGACTACGGAAAAACTAGGACAGGAGCAAGGGGTCCAATGGTAACTTCTTCAACAGGACAATAATGACTAGCTATGGATGGTTACTGGAATCATCTATGCATTCTCACAGCACTGGAGAGGATTAAGGAGCAAAGCAGTTTCACCATCAATGACAGTTTTTGACATCACAGTGCTATTTGACCCCTAACTGGCAAACCAAGCAGTCCTAGCTAACACTTGACTCTGTCAAGGTAGTGAGATAGATCAGTCCAAAGGTAACTCAAGAGATTTAGGTGGGTTACACAATCAAAGTAACCTTTGTAATGGAATACCAGCTAATAAAATCAGCTTCCAGTTACCGCTTTACTTTATAAAACTGATATTTTTTAATTGACACACATCGAATTATTCTAATGATAAAACAAGATACATGGTCACAGAGGTTTATACTAGACCCTGTCTCACAGTTGTGAGTTCAGACAGTATTATAGCACCTAGACGCTAAGTGCTATAAATCAGCATTGAAATATACAGTCCAAATTGTATATTGCTCCCTAGCAAAGCTAGAGGATTAGCATCATTGCTTGTACTGTACTGATTTGTTATTAGTAGGCCTGGGCGGTGAACTCTGCTCCGCTCGCTGAGTTTTCGGAACTCCGCGTTACGCGGAGCTCGCGGAGATCTGAGAAACTCCGCCTCGCGTAGTGGCGTTTTTTTCCTCGCTCGCATTTGTCAACGTCAAGTTGGCGAGCGCGAGCAAGGAAAATTCACCTCCAGGCGAGATTTTTCCTCGTTCGTGATCGTCAACATCAAGTTGGCGAGCTCGAGCATGGAAAATAAACCTCCCGGCGAGATTTCTCAACGTGGGGGGGGTCAGGTTTCTCATTGCGAGTGGTCGCATATGCTCGCGTTGAGAAACTGCCCGTTTGCGTTGAGAAAGCTGCCGCTTGAGTAAGAATCTACTCGAGCGGCAGAAAGGAAAGCGGCGCCCGCTTGCGCTGTGCATGGTGCCATTCGCGGTTGATTGCAGTGCGGACAAGCATCCGGCACTGAAAATCACCGCGAATGGCATTTTTCTATCACACTCCGTCGCTTGCGGAGCTCCGCGTAGCACGGCTGAGTTTTTTTTCCACTTCGCAGAGTTTTGCGTAGCGCAACTCCGCGAACTCCGCCCAGGGTTAGTTATTAGCAGCTGAAATTAACTAAAATATTTCTGTTCATTCACTGTGTTGGCACCACCTAAAAGAACAGAACTGCTACCTTTCTTTACAGAGGACATCACTCTGGAGATGTCAAGCGCCCTTGTTGGAGTAGTTGGTGGTTAGGTTCAAATGCTACAATCCTACTAGTCCAGAAGCTACTGAGCCAGCTGTCGGATGATAGTGGCTGATCAAGATGCTACTAGACCCTGATTCACTTAGCTGACACACAAAAGAATGGGGGCTGGAACTCAGACCCAGTCAACACAGCTTATAGTTTTTAATAGGAAGTCCTACATGGGGATGGTGCTTTGTGCTAATAGTACAGTAACATTAACCACAAAGCTGAAGACTATGCAAGTTATGAGCCACAGAGGGTTCAATCTGTAAATTCTTCAACATAACATCCTTCTCCAGCTACAGATGATACATTTGATTCATTCTCCACAGGTGGTTTATTGTCATAGTAGTATTAGATACTGAATTATATAACATAATAATTATCTCCCCCCACTTAATTCTCTCAGGATAATGACACACAACGGTTTAAAAACTTACAAACATGGGTGAGGTGAGTTACACTTTCAGAATATAGTGTACACAGGTATACTACCCATCAATACAATGAATGTGAAGTGACTGTTTTACTTTATAAAAGAAAATAACTTTAATATACATACAATTAATATACTACATGTGAAACACACATATACACTGAGAACCATCATTTTCTACAAAACTCTGCCCACAACAGTGACACAAGCAATTGTAGAACGCCTAGATTCTAATCACTATAAAACAGTTAATATTGCAATATGATCACCATGCTTCACAGAGTTACTCTTTAAACATAGAGTAGAGTTATTAATAATTATTTTGCTTTCATTCACTTTCAGTCATTCATTTGAAGCCAAATGTTTCAGTTTCACTTACTGTATCACCAATGAAACAAACTAATCTATCCAACTTTTATTAGAGAGGACACCATTTTGTAGGCATAGGCGATCTATGTAAGGGTATATACTATGTTGGTACAGTTACTGAAGTGCTACTAGTCCAGTACCCACTAGGCCACATCTAGAAAGTTGACAGATGGCAATATACCTTTATACCTTAAGATAACATAAAAAAATAGTTGTCACTAAAAACATAAGACAGACTGATCTTAGACCATTGTTTGTAATAAAGAAACACCCATAGTGGCAGTACTGTTTGCTGGTGTTGCAGGACATAAAGGTTAAAGCTAGAGACTATGGGCCTGATTTAGAGATCGGTAGATGGATTGCTCTGTCATAAACGTGACAGACATCCTGTCCGCCATATTACAAGTGGCATTGGATATAATGCACTTGTAATATGGTGGACGGGATATCCGTCCCGTTAGGGACGGATGTTATCTGTCCGCCATACTCTATATCAGGCCCAATGTTTCTTGCCGACCAGTGAGCAAGATTTTAAATGATAACTTCTGCAACTGGGTACATTTCTCCACCTGTACATGGTAAGTGTATCCTCAGATTCTAACAGCAAAGGGAAGAGGTTAGGATGAAGCAGTATGATCTGCAATGACAGTAAGGGCATTACCTTATTACCTTCACTGCTGATCGTCAGTAACAATTTGATGCTTCCACTTGCTTTAAAGTGCTTGCCTGACTGCTGCTGCTGATTGGTGGTTCTCTGCTATAATTCTGCCAAGCCTTTTTCTAGATGATTTGAAGTCTAGCTTTGCCATCAGGTTGGCAAATTACTTTCTATAGATCATTTGTTACAGTGCTTCTAGTGTTGATCTCTATAGAAGATACAGCCACTATGTATAAACGTTTTGAAATAAAGTACTTCTCTGTATGCTTAGCTTTATCAGTGTGTATGTGAGGGAATGGATGTAATTGCAACCCCTGGATTGCCTCTTGAGACCCCCGTCACAGGCATTGGGACCCCTGCTATAAGATGTTGTAAAAGCAGAGCCAGCAACAAAACCCTTTTTAAACTTTTATATCCTGAAGCAGACGGAGACGTTTGACTGACAGGAATAAACTCAGCAGCGGTAAAACTGACACTGCAATTAATACAAATTTTACCACCATTTTGAGGGCCCTGTTATGAGCTGCCTCTGCAGGGTGTTGTGAAGAGGTGTTCTCAAACCAAAAATAACATTTGCAACATAATTGATTTATTTGTTGCTAATTGAGAGAACACCGGCAAGAAAGGAGTCTAAATTACGGAGTCTAAATTTCTCTCGCACGTTGTCAGGTGAGAGGGAGGGAAAAGGAAGAGTTAATAGATGACATGGGGCAGTAGAGATACTAGATGAGAGGAAGAAGACACACCACCCAGACAGGTGAGAAATAAGAGCAAAAAGCAAAAAACAGACTACAGAGGCAGAGAGAGAAACATGAGTAAAAATGTAACACGAGGAAAAATGAGAAAGATGTAGCTAAGAGAGAAAGAATTAGAGGACGAGACAGGTGTGACAAAGATAAAGTGAGCAGGAGGTAAGGAGACTGGAGTAAGAGTAGTAATAAAAAGAGGCTGGTGTGAAAGAATTCAGAAAGAGACAGAGGGAGCGAGTGGGAAACTTCCGGGAAAGAAAGTGCAATGAGGAAAATAGGATAGAAATCCGAGATGACATCTGGGAAACGGGGGAATGAACAATGAGTAGATGTTTTCAGGTGTTGCGGTTATGACCCAGGCTTTCTCTTTGCAATCCCTGGAACTGTTTTTGCGATCGCCCTTGCCTCGGAAGTGGCAAGATCAGTGCCAAGAAGAGTGGGCTAATCTGTAATCACCCTCTTGGGTATCAGGGCCGTACCTCTTTGTTTTCTGTCCATTTTTAGTATACTAATAATTAATAGTATTTTATTCACTGTTGCTGTAATAAGAAAATGTAGCACAACGAGCTGGGCATGACATTCGTTGAGAGCTGAGGTAAGGCAAATGCTTTCAAATGTATGTTGTTTCTGTGTGTGTGAGAGATTGCTTTTGTGTGAGATAGAGTATGTGTAAGCATGTGTTTGTGTTAAAGTAAGGTGAGTGAGAACGAGTGAGACAGAGTCATTAAGTGAGTTAGAGTGAGAGAGTATTAGTGAGTGAGAGAATTACTGGAAGTGAGGGTAAGTTAGTGAGAAATAATAAGAAGGAGTGTGTAGACTGTTAGAGAGTGTGAGGCAGTATTAATGGAAATTAATATGTGAGTGAGTGACAGTGAGTGAATGCAACTGTAAGTGAGAATGAATACTTCATACTGAGTGTAAGTGTGAATAAATGAATGAGAATAAAACTGCGTGCAAGTGAGCTTGAGGAAATGAGAAAGTATGAATTAGACTAAATATGAGTGAGAATGAGTGCATGAGAATGAGTGAGTCAGTGTGAGAATATGTGGGACTGAGTGAGAAAGGATGAGTGAGGCCAAGTGAGTGTGTGTGATCATTTACGATTGTATCCGAGTGAGAGTGAATGGGTTAGTGAATGTAAGTAAGTATGAGAGAGAATATGGTGTTATGCTTGCTGATCTGCAGTTGGCCCTGGCATTCTGAAGGTAATTCTTGGTTTATAGAGGCTCCTTTAACAAAATGCTTGTTTTAGTATACTAGAGACAACTCTTAGGATGATGCTGGGACTAACATGCTAGGGTTATACCTAACATATGGGTACAGCCATGGAAAAATGCTGTTACTACAGTACTGGAGGAAATTCTGGGCATAGAGGTACACATTCTAAAATGCTAGCACTGACTAATGGTAATTCCTGGCTTATAAAAGGACAACTGTGGTATACTGTGGGGAGGGCAACGATGACCAAATTCTGGTCCTAACGTACAAGACGTAACTTTTGCCATAAGGGTCACCCATGGTATATGGACAGCACTAATGGAAAAATTGCTGCACTGGCATATTGCAAGGTGTTTTTGGCCGAAGAAGGCACCCATGGTATATGAGGGAAGGGGCATCTTAGGGACCACTGTTTACTTTCTGCAGCTTTCTCTGGGAGTAGGGTATTACATTTAGGTTTTGTAAAATAAATAATTTCAGCAGTGCAATGAATAGTCTTCTAATTAAATGAAATTTAACTGCAAAGTAAACACATTTTTGTACAAGTTACTTTTTTGTTTCATTATTGTTAATACATGAAAAATTATGTGTGTGAATAAACCTTAACCTCTGTGAGTTGCACAAGTGATAGTGCCTCGTCAATGATCAGGAATCAAAATGTATTAGCAATGAAGAATAATATAGTGCATGTTCAATGTGAGGTGTATATCAATTTTTACATGTGAACTTAAATACTCCCTATGATCTATTAATAGATATCCCATTGTGCTATTCACTGGGGGAACCATTAAGCCATGGCTCTTTGTACTAAGGATACCCAAAAGTCGATTAAATCAGGGTCACCTCTTGACCCAGTCCCCCTAGACATTTTAATGATAGGAGGAACCATCATCCTACAAGAACTGACAGACCTCCTCAATCAGTCACTAGACTTCGGCATGGCCCTTTAGACATGGAAACATGCAATGGTGAAACCCCTTCTAAAAAAACACTGCTGACCCATTATTGGTGAGAAATTACCGCCCCATCTCACTTCTCCAAGGGGTAAGCAAAATCTTGGAATAATATGTGAACAAAAATCTTTCCACCTTCTTGGAAACACATCCTGCACCCTACTCAAACAGGGTTCAGAGCCAGAAGCAGTACTGAGACTGCCCTCTTATCACCAACAGAAGAATTGAGGGTTCTTCTGGATCAGGTTGGTTCTTCTGCAATGATCTTACTTGACTTAAGTGCAGCCTTTGACACAGTATCAAATCCGGTCCTTATCCAAAGATCAAAGGAGGCGGGAATAGGCGGAATCACCCTTAAATGGCTATCTAACTTTTTTTAGAGCCAGAAAAGTTTCCAAGTCCAGGATGATTCCTCAAGCTTCACAATCTATGCTTTATTATGCGGAGCGCCCCAGGGATCATCGTTGAGTCCAACCCTTTTAATGTTTATGTGCGTGCACTGGCAGATATAGTAGTGAGCCATGGGTTTGCACTAGTCTCCTATGCAGATGACACACAACTTGTCATCTCATTGTCTGCCGACATCAAGAACACCTCTCACCGAATAAATGCATGCCTTAATCACGTCACCAATTGGATGTCGGACAGCTGTTTAAAATTGAACGGAGAGAAAACCAGGTCCTGGTTGTAGGAAATAAGCCCTCCCTTTGGAATGAGCTCACCTGGCCAGCTAACTTAGGGCCCCTCCCCACCCTTGCCCCGGCAGCCAAGAGCCTGGTGTTTTTGATAGACGAGAGTCTATCCATGGAAATCCAGGCCAAGAAGTTAGTGGCTTGCTGCTTTGGACTTCTTCGTACCTTAAGAAAAATACTAAGTTGGCTCCTGCACGAAGAGTGGTAATGCAGGGTTTAATACATTCACAGTTGAACTATGAGAATTCCTTGTACTTAGGGAGTCTCAAATACATAACCAACCATCTGCAAGTAGTCCAGAATGCAGCAGCACATATACTTTTTAATATTACTACACAAACAACTGTGGTCTGTGCTCTGGCAGCACTTCGTTGGCTGCCAATCCAAAAGAGGATACAATTCAAATCTCTCTGTTTGGTACATCGTGTCATGCACAACAAAGGCCCTCAGCTTGTCCATCATCTTCTAACCCCCTATGTGCCGAAGAGGAGTCTGCGTTTGGAAGGACAAAACTGTTCCTTGTCCCTAAGATCAAGAAAGCAAGAGGGGGCGGGGGGAGTTCGTTTGCATTTCTGGCATTTCCCTCTTCTTGTTCACATTAGGCTTGATAGTTGGGAAGTCAGCTTCAGGAAGCAACTCAAAACCTATATGTTCTAGGATTCAGCAGGCAACTAACACCAAGAGTCATGGTTTACCAGCACTGGGAGGGCCGTTGGGTAGCCATGCGCTATATAAATTCAAAGGATAGAATAGAATAAATAATTTAGGCTCCCAGTACTGTTCAGTGGTCTGTAGCAATGAAATCTCTTCAGATAAACACTTCATTTTTTATATATTAAAAAGAGAAAGGAGTAGGGTTGCAATATATGTACCCTAAAGGTTGAGGCTGCACTTCCTGTAAAGAACCAAGGTCAAAGGTCATGATGCTGTCACTTTCTGTGATGCTATTAAGGTCAAGGGTGTGTGATGTCACTACCGCTATTCCTGACATTTGGGTGATTCGACGTCTACGTGTGAGAGTAGCCGTAAGCATATATTTCACTGAATGGTGATACGTAGAAAGTTATGTCTGCTTTTGACATCCACTTTCCCACTATTTTCTAACCTCTATCTGTACAAGTCCACTGTCATTCACTCTGTGACACTCTAAGGGAGGTACATGTAGTATGATTTACTTAGACTCATAGCTAGGAAAACTTACTCAAACACTTAATAGTACTCTCACAGATTATAACAAAACACCAATCCTAACTCTGTGACAGTTCAATAAAAGCAAAGTCACTATAATGTTGTCTCAATGACATGCATAGGCATGTATAACAATACTGCCACTAACCCAGAATTCTAAAATAGGTAAAAGTAGTATAATTTACTTCGACTCACAGCTAGAGAAAAGTCTCACTACAGTACCACTTGCTCAAACACTCAAGAGTACTCTCAGTTTTAAAAGAAAACATCATTCCCAACTCTGTGACAGCTCAATAAAAGTAAAGTCATTATTATGTTTTTTAATGGCGTGCATGGGCATGTATCACAACACTGCCTCTCACCCAGACACTCAGGGACACATGCAGAGACTAAAGAAACAAACAATCACTAACTCTGTATCTGTCTAACAAAAGCAAAGTCAGTATGATATACTTAGTTATAACCTTGGACAGATGTCACTACAGTGGTACTCACACATACATTCAGGGGGACCTTTCAAGTCCTCCAACAATAACACTGGTTCAGCGATAGTATAATGGAAGAAAGAGAGCTATGATATAGTTACAGGCACAAGTACAAGACAGTCTGTCACTAAGGGTGTGACTGTTTAATTAAAGTAAACTCACTGTGATGTATTTGGAATCTATGCAGAGTCATACTGTACTCACCCGGACACTCATTTTAAATCTCAGAGTCCATTACACATCCACTATCACTGAATGTGTGGCCATCTAATCGAGAACAAAAACAGTACGATGTAGTTAAGTATCACAGCCGGGGAAATCACTCAGCACATTACCACTCACTCATACATCACAGGCACACTAAAGCATCTGAACGGGCACACTAAAAATAACTGTGAGACTGTCAAATAGCTGAAATAGCAATAGACTGTGTTTAGACGCACACCCAGAGGCATGCATCTGAACATGGACACTCACTCAGACACTCAGGGGTCACTCAAAGACTTGAATAAAAATACCATCAGTCTGTTTGTGATAGTTTATTGAAAGTTAATGCACAATGAGGTTGCTAAATATACATCCAGCTAGATGTGCCACCTCCAGTGGCATGCACCCAGACAGTTACAAGGTGACTCAGAGAGCTGTAAAACTCCACTATTGTGTGACAGCAAAGTAGTGGAAAAACAACTATGATGTACTCAGAGACACACATATAGAGATATTTCACAACACTACTAGTTACCCAGACACTCAGGATCACACTCATAGACTTGTATAGTGTTTCTTTCACTAAACCTGCAACAGAGTAATAAAAGCAAACTCACCATGGTGTCCCTGGATCCCACACCACACTCACATAGACACACAGAACAAATCTCAGGTACCACTATTTGTTTTCTGTCACCAAACTGATCACACTCTAATGAAGTACATTGTAGTTAAAGTGAAAGCCAAGGAGATCTGTCAGTACACTATAATGCACTTGCATATCAAAGGCATCTTAACAAGCACACCAAATCTCTCTGTTTGCAAGTCTGATAAAGGTTATAGCACTACAATATTTTGGACATACGCCCAGAAGCATGTGCTAGAACATTGTCACTCACTCAGTCATTCAGGGGGACACTTAGTGACATGACAAAAGTCACCACCAATAAGTCTGTGACAGTTTAATGAAAGTAAACGCACTATGACATAATTATATACATGTATCAACACACTGTCACTCACCCAGAGAATAAGAAGTAGATTGAGATACCGATAAAACTGTGCCATCACTAACTCTATGGCAGTATAGTGTTGGAAAAACAGCTAATTTGTACTTACACTCACACCTAGGTGCATGTGTTAGAACACTGGAACTTGCTCAGACACTAAGGCATACTCAGAGACTTAAAGAAACAAACCATCACTAACTCCATGTCACTCTAGTAAAAGTTAAGATACTATGATGTACTTAGAGTTACATACTCAAACAATTGTTGCACACTAGCACACTCGCATTCAAATAGATAATAAGGGATAGATGTATACTTATTTATCAATCCTCAAACACTGGCTCTGTGATAGTATGCTAGAGGAAACCCCCTATGATGTACTTAGAATCATAGTTAGAGGGATAGCGGTCAACAATGGCACCTACCCTGAGACTCAAGCGCACAATCTCCGATGATAAGACTGACTCAATCACAAACTCCTTTAAGTTTAAGTTTAAAGAAAGTAACGTCGCTATGATGTAGTTAAAGTGTCATGCAGGCTCACACTACCAGATACAAAAAACAAAAGTCAAATACCAATAAATGTCCACTGTCACTGATTGTGGGACAGTCTAATGGAGGAAAAAGCAGTACAATGCAGTTAGACTCACAGATAGGCACATCTGTTAGCACAGTGCCACTCACCATATAGCAGGGCACACTCAGACATCTCAACAACCACATCAAAATGGACTGTGTGACACTCTAAAGGACCAAAAGATACTATATTATACTTAGAATCACACCCAGAAGCATGTGTCAGAACAGTGCTACTCACTGACAGTCAGGTATACACTCAGAGACTTGATGAAACACACCATCAATGACTCTGTGACACTGTATTGAAAATGTAGGCACAATGAAGTACTAAGAAACAGATCCAAATAGATGTATATGCCAAACACTGGTAGTATTTACCCAGATTATCAGTGGCAGATTCACACATCTCTACCAGTGAACCATCTCTGACTTCGTGGTAAGGTAATTAGGCATAATGATGTACTTGGAGTTAGGCCCAAAAGCAGCTGACATAGAACACTGCCACTCACCCTGACACAGATGAGAACACTCCGACACATAAACAAACACACTGCCTCTAGGTTTCAAGAGTGTTGATGAACGGAAAGACAGTACATTATACTTATAGTTACATTCAGGTATACGTGTTGCTAAACTGGCATTCACCCACTCAGTTAAGGGCACAGTCAAACATCTCTAGAAGTCCACCATCACTGAATGGGGCAAAAATGCAGTATGATGTACTTAGGCTTAAAACAAGAGAGAAGTTTCATAACACTAATACTTTCAGGAGTACACTTACAGACTTAAAGAATGACACTGTAAGAAACTAAGAAACATTATATGTACAGGTATGTGTCACCACATTGGCTCTCACTCAGACACTGAAGTGCACACTTAGACACTTTTACCAGTATATACACTGAACTTGAGACAGTCGTAAGAAGAAATGATCGATAGGATATAGTTAGAGTCTCAGCTACAGAGATGTGTTAGCACAATGCACAATAGACATTCTAGGGGCACACACAAGCTTGTGAACAAGCACACTGAAACTGACTGTATGACACTCTAGTATACAATAAATTACTGTAATATTCTTACATTTACAGCTAGAGGCACATATCAAAGCAGTCCAACTCACTAAAATTGTCAGGGGCACGCTTCGAAACTTAACAAAACAAAACCTCAATACCTTTGTGATCGTTTTTACAGTGATTGTCTTACACTCAGATCCAAAGAGCCAGATATATAGGTAACACTCTAATAAGGGGCGGATCCTCCATTAGGGTGGAGGAGCGTCGCCCCACTGCTTTCTCGCAGTGCGAGAAACAGAAACATATAATGGTATTTTAAATACCATTTTATGTTTCTGCTTCTCGTGCTGCGAGAAAGCAGAACGGTATGCCTGGTTGGGGCGGGTGGGTGGGCGGGTCAGGGACGAGTGGCTTGCTCAATGCTGTGGGCCCTGACTGTTTGGTCGGCCCTCTGGGGCTGTCCAAACCAGGCATGCGCACTCTGCATTTTCTCTATGTAGGCTACATGCAGCCTACATAGAGAAAATGGCCTCCCTACAGGTGCCCGGCTGGGCGCCGTCCGCACCAATCACAACGCTGCCATTACTGCGTTGTGATTGGCTTAGGGGAGGGAGGATGCCTGCTTCCTGTTCCTGCCGGAGGCAGGAAAGCAGGAAAGCAGCAGGAATACGTGGGACCCGGCCAGGAGCGGAGTCCCGGTAAGGTAAATTTTTATTTTTTTAATCCCCCCCGCACAAACACCCGTGCGACATCCCCACCCGCACCCCCCACCCGCGAGTCATGCGAGCCGCGACTGACTCTAATATTCACCCAGACACTCAAAAGCCAGCTCAGACACATTTGGAATTCACCATCACTGTCCAGTGACAATTATTAGCACAGCATGAGTATGATGTACTTACATCTTTACCCAAACAGATGTGTCAGTACACATCTACTCACTCAAAAACTCAGAAGCTCATTCAGAGACTTAAAAAACAAACCACCTCCAAGTGTGTCAAAGTCTAATGAAAACAAATTCATTATCATGGAGATCATATTTAGGGACGTATGGTACCAAAATGGCACTCATCCAGAAATTGAGGGACAGACTCAGACATTTCTGCTACTCTACCGTCATTGAATCAGTGTAATGGAGGAAAAAGCATTGCAATATACATAGTGCCAGAGCCAGAAACGAGTCTCCCTACACTGTCACAAATAGGACACGTTACAATGCAAACATTAACAACGCATGCCTTTACAACATGGTTTTTACATCACAACATCCATTACAACGCATGATTTTACAACGCATACCATCACAACGCATTTTTAGAAACTACATTTACAACACATTCCATTACAACGCATACCACTACAACACATACCATTACAACGCATAATACTTTTAGGGCAACAGTAGTGTTGGATAGTGTAGGGGTAAAAATTGCTATTCCCACTCCAGTGAGTGCAACAGTAGGGTAAGTGTTGGATAGTGTAGGGGTAATGCGTTGTAATGGCATGCGTTGTAGTGACATGCGTTGTAATGGCATGCGTTGTAGTGACATCTGTTGTAATGGCTGCGTTGTAATGGCATGCGATGTAAAGGCAGTTGCGTTGTAATGACTGCGTTGTAAATGTAGTGCGTTGTAATGACTGCATTGTAATGGTTGTTGCCCACTGTCACTTACCTAGATATTCAGGACTGCACTCATAGACTAGAAGATCACACTGTCACTATCTCTGTTACAGTTCAATGCAAGCAAAGTCACCATATTCTTCTTAGAATCTTCTGTTTGCATGTGAGTTACCATACTGGCATCCACTGAGACATTGAAGGACACACTTAAATATCTATACCTATCCACCATCAGTAAATCTGCGACAGTCTTTTCAAGGAACAAACAGTACAATATAGTGTGAGTCACAACCTGGAAGATGATTTAGCACACTGGGATTCACCAGGTAGGAGTGTCAGACTTAGGCATCTGAGCAAAAACACCAAAACTGACTGTCTGACAGTGTAATGGATGAAAAAAGACTATACATAGACTTACACCTGGAAGGGTGTGCCAGAACACAGCCGCTCCCTGAAACAGTCAGTGGCACTCAGAGGCTTGATGAAACGCTCCATCAAGAACTTTGCAATGGTGTAATATAAGCAAAGGCTTGAATATATGCTTGGACTCAGATCCTGATATGTACGTTACACATTGCCACACACCAAGGGGCCGATTCACAGAACTAATCTGAGATAAAATCCTAAACGTACTACTTTTGGTATTCACAGAAGGCATTTAGTAGTAGCAAAGTTAGGACTCCTAACTTTACTACTACTAAACTGAGACAAAATCCTAACTTTACGACTTTCGGTATTCACAAAAGGCATTTAGTAGTAGTAAAGTTAGGACTCCTAACTTTACTACTACTAAATGCCTTCTGTGAATACCAAAAGTAGTAAGTTTAGGATTTTATCTCAGATTAGTTCTGTGAATCGGCCCCATAGACACTAAGGAACAAAATCAGACAGCAGTACAAGTCCCCTGTTACTGGCTACAAAACAGTGTTAAAAGCAGTATAATGTACTTAGAGTTATACCCAAAGAGATGACTTAGAACACTATCACTCATCAGGACACTCAGGGGCACACTCAGATACAAAACACCACACAGTTAAGTTGCTAATGGCATGAAGTTTTAATTAAATCAAAAACAGTATTATGGACTTACACTCACATTTAAGGACACATGTCGCCACACTGAAATTTGCCCAGACAGTCATAAAAAGTCTCAAACCTCTGTACAAGTGCATCATCACTGACACTGTAATGTAGGAAAAAGCAATATGATGAACTTAAAGTTTTATCCAAAGACGTCTCAAACTGCATGACTGTTTAATGAAAGCATAGACTGATAGACTCACTTACCTTCACATTCTAGGACACATGCCAGCACTGTGACACTTACCCATACACTCACTGATAAATCTGTATATGTGCATAATCATTGATTCTGAAACAGAATATTGAAGGATAAAGCAGTTTGATGTACTTAGAGATTTACACAAAGACACGTCTTAGAATACTGTAACTCACCCAGACGCATGGAGTCACACCTACAAACAGTCACCCAGATACTCATACATAGTCTCAAACATCTGTTCAAGTGCATTGTCACTAATTCTGTGGCAGTGTAATGGGGGAAAACCATTGTAATGTACTTAGAGTCAGAGGCACAGAGAAGTATTTCAAGACTGGCATTTCCCTAGACATTCAGGATCACACTAACAGGTTTGAACAATCACACCATCACTATCTCCCTGACAGTTAATGAAAGCAAAACCACTGTAATGTATGGATAATCTCTTTCTGGGATGTGTGTCAGAACAATGGAACCCACTGAGATACTTAAGGGCACACCCATGCATTGGCACTCACCCAGACACTCAGAGTCAAATTCAGACATCTCTACAAGTCCCCCATCCGTAACACTGTCACAGTGTAACAGGTAAATACCACTCTGATGTTGGTGTGTAAATCCCAGCAGAAGACTTTGGGCCTCATTTATGGCATTTTGGAGTAGGGCAGCTCAGCAAAGCACCTTGCTGCACGACCGTATGCCAACCTGAAAGGGCGGAAATGCACCGTATTTAAGCAATATGATGCATTCCTTTTCTTTCTGCCTGCGCTGGTGCCATTTTGTCAGCCTAGCGTCAACGTAGGCACCCTTGCGCTATGGTGCAAGGGTGCCTCTGTTGCAGGCAAGAGTGTTTTTGTGCAGAAAGGGACACCTTCCTGCACAAAAACAATCCAACGAGGCGTTTTCCTCTTTTTCTGTGTGCTGCAGAATACAGCACATGTGTGCTGCAGAATACAGCACACATGGAAAGAGGAACAAGCAAGAAGAAATAAACCTATTCCTCCTTGTTACACCTCACCTCGGGAGGTGTATGGATTTGACGCTTCCCCAGATTGACATCATTTTGTAAACCTGGGGCAGCGTCAAATTCCATGGGTGTTGCGTGGCAAAACCGCCGCAGCTCCCATGAAATGCCTCCCGGGTGCAGAGTAAGGCAATGCAGAGCTCCGTCACCTTAATCACGATTTATGAGGCCACTCAAAGCCACGCAGAAAGTCTTTACGTGGCTTCAAAAAATGTTTATGAGAGCCCTGTGACATGCATGTACCACCTTATGTGGTACAATAGTCACACAAACTCTTTGTAAAGCTGGGTCTTCGTATCAATGCGAGAGATGCTCAGTAAACACCGACACAGCTCTTGTGAGCTGCATAGCCTGTGCTTCACTGTGTAGGGGCTGTTTGTCTGGTGATGGTGCTCAAAAGTTAAAATTCATACTTTTTCTGATTCGGTGCTCATATTATAACAAGATCTTTGCCTATCACCTTGTGGTAGAAAATATTCAAAGCAGTGCTCAAGAATTTGTAAACACAATCGCGCCAAACGGTATGCATATCGGCAGTGGCGCGTTATTTAAAAGCAATTTGTGTTAGATGTTATGTATTTTTTTCTTACATTTCGTTATAGCACGTATCGCCTAAATTATGGCAGTATGTGAAGTAGCTGGTACCATTAGGTATGAGCAATTAAAATGTGCCTCCCAAACAAACTGATTTGTTAGATTTAAATACCTGACTCTACCTTGGAGACGGAGTCAAGGGCTCTGCAGATCTGCGGCCTTCATTGAATCTACAAAGAAAGCTACTTCATGGGAAAGTAAGCCTGTGGTGAAGTCAACAAACATCGAACAGCCAGTTATTGTTGTTTGTTTGTCGCTGTAATCACCTTTTAATACGTGCAAAAACTCATCATTCTGGTGTCTGACTTAGTTCATTATAGTTTCAAATGAGTGCTAACCAGAGCGCACAGTCTTTTCGCTACTACACGATGATGTATGTATAACCATATCATGGTGCTGATATTTTTGGGGTACAGCTTCAATGCCCTTCCCATAGTAATTACGTGAAGAGTGCATTTATTACCATGTTACACTTATAAGAGCACAGACACCGGAAGTATTTATTAATTTGATTTTTGTAGGTTCTTCACAATTTACGATGTGCGAAATTCTTTCTGTTGCTGTTGCAAAAATTGGGGTAAAAAATACGAGGAGAAATTAATAATTTCTCATCGTATCGCCATCCTAAAACCAGGTTTTACCTAGTCTTAGTTTTTGGGGCTGCCCCATCCTTGTAAATATGGGGCAGCATCAAAAAGCAATGGGCAGCGGAACACCCACTGCAACACCCATTGCACGCCCCTTTTACGCAAAGTGAAGTGTGAAAAGCGGCCTGTAAATAAGAAAAAGGGGCTATCGCCACCAGAACGTCACTCAAAGTGACGCTCTGGTGGCGATATCCCCTTGTAAATATGCCCTTAGAGTCATACCATGAGAGATGTATTAGAACACTGTCACTCACCCAGACCGGTAAGAGCAGAATCAGAGACTTAAAGAAACAAACGGTCACTGAATCCATGTCACTGTAACTAAAGCAAAACTACTGTGAAGAACTTAGAATCAAATCCAGGGAAATGTGACATTACACTGCTATTCTCTTAAACAATCTTGAGCACACTTAAATACTTAATTTCATACAATCTCTTGCTGACGCATTACTTAAGTCTCTCTTCTCACCACATATATATCACTTAAAATAGCTCTCATTCAGACAAACGGACATGCAGAACAAACAACACAAATGTTTGTCTAGTTTTAAACTATAAAAGGCGATTGTAAGAAGAGCCTTTTTCAATTTTGTAACATTTTTGGTGTTTTATCACTTTTGGGATTTAAAACAAATAATAGAGCAAAAGAACAAAAATTAGGTAGATGAACTTTGACTATAAAGAAAAAAATATTTCTGACATTTCTTTTGACGCACAAAAATGTGTTATCATTTGGCAACTGAACTCTATTCTCCCACAGAGATGACCTTTCCGTAAACAGTTTAATGTAACTCAATGGTGGCATAAAAAGACTTTATGTTGCAGGATGTCTTTGGGTTAAATGTTGCTTGGAGATGTTGCTTGGCCTAATGAAGTGGCAGATGTCGAGACCAACTCTCCTGTATACATCTTCTGTTTTCCGGAACTACCATATGTGTACTGTCCTTTATTGCCTCGAGATAGCTTCTTTTTCTCACCCCACCGCCACTGCCCACATCCGAAGGCTGTGTACATCTGGGGTTGGACATCTGCAAAGGGTGGGGTGCAGGACCTGGCCGGAAGTTAACTGTAACTAGAGAAGTCCAAAAAACAATTCCATGTGGAATATGATAAAAAGAATTATTAACTACAAAAACCAAAGGTCAAAGTAACGGTGGTAAGGTTTCCTTATAAAATCATTATAATTGTTTTAAAAAAACTAAAATTCACTGAGAAAACCATAGTTAACCTGCTGATTGCTATAAATCAAAACCTAAAACCCTCTGAAATTTCCTAGTTATGGTTCCGTAACCTAACCATAACTTTTATTCTGTCATATGCTGCTAATGACGTCCCATATTATTCATGACTTGTTAAATGACATCAATTGATGGCATCTTAAATGACAGCATTGATGACATCACTGATGGAATCGGCCATATTAGTGCTGTTGACATTTGCTTTCATTTTTAATTATCTCTATGACGAATGTAGATATGTATATTGTATATATTGTAAGTAATAGTAATCTTTTTTAATACATTTTTTGTCTATGAACTTAAGCACCTGCCTTATTTCTGAGATGTTCACCAAGAGGAATTCAAAGCACAAGTTACCCTAGTTGCCTGGCTCCTCCAATGCCTATGGGGTCTTATCAAAGAATCCTAAAGATAGAATGTCTTATGGGCAGCCGCGGTCCGTGCAGGTAACAGCGGTGAGGCGGTGGGGCGGTGTAAGGGGGGGATTTCGAGGGACGATGCCGAGGGAAAATTAATTATTTAATTTTCCCTCGGCATCGTCCCTCGAAATCCCCCCTGACCCGGCCCCACCTCCCCACCGCTGTTAACTGCAAGGACCGTGGCTGCTTATGGGAACAGATGATTCAAACTTGTAGTGCTTTAAATAGACTGATTATATTGCCACTTGTGAGGACACCCTGTACTCTATATGTGATTTATAAGTCTAAAAATCAGATTTCTGTCTTTCCCCCCAGTACTGCCTGCTGCAGACTCCCTTCTTTGGTCAGAGTACCTCCAGGTGCTCTCTAGGGTCAACTCAATTTCCTTTTTTGACCATCAAATCTGCTGCCATGAAGGTAATACGGCCCACCTGCTTAAAATCGTGGGACTATCAGTTGTTTCTCTGACGATTAGTAGTCACAGTCTATCTGTACAAAACCCCTGATCAGACATTACTAGTTCCATTCCAGATTCCATCACATTGCCGACCTAAGCAGCAGAGGGAGTTAAAGTCTCCTTAGTTGAATGACCTCACACCATTAAACACTGGAATGATTTCCATCACATTACAGTCAACAAAAATGGCTTCACGTGGGTTTTGGGGCTTCCTTATCTCGGGAAAGGGCAAAGAGGGATGTGTTGATGTAGTGCTTTCCACTTTGTCTAACAATAGTACGTCACCTTAATTTTGTACTCAACTATTTTTCTTTGTGGTCCAAGTTCCTGTAGTAGTACGGCTCAAGTCAGAGGGCATCATGCCAACTATTCAAAGAGTCCATCCCTTTGCCGTCACTTGGTGGCAATATTGTTCTAGGATCTAACTCAATGTTGGTAGCTACCGTGAAAATTTTTTCACCTTTACAAGCTACAGCAGGTACAGCAGTGTTTCCTTCCTTACCAGAATTTCCTAAACCATTTCCATTTCTTATTATAGATGAGTTCCTGATGTGTAGACGATTCAGGCAGCCTGCAACTTCCCAAGTGAAGAAGAGATGTTACTTGTGAGTTGATTCAATGGGCTATCTTGTTCCCTTTTGTTGGTTCTAGTCCAACATCGATCATAATGGCCTTTGTGTAGGTAGCCGAGCCAGCCAAGATGGCATACGTGTCTGCCTAAGGCTCCGTGTGGTGGCCCGACCATGCCATTCATCAATCAATCAATTAATCAGGGGTTTGTTAAAGCGCGACTACTCACCCGTAAGGGTCTCAAGGCGCTAGGGGTGGGGGGGGCGGGGTGCAGGTTCCATTCCATCAAGGAGGGGGTCTGTCGAAGAGCCAGGTTTTGAGGTTTCTTGCGAAGATGGGGAGCGATGTTGTCTGTCTGAGGTGGAGCGGAAGGACGTTCCATGCTTTGGCCGCGAGGAAGGAGAAGGAGCGGGGGACCAAGGCGTAGGAGAGCTGGGCTGATCGTAGGGTCCTTTGGGGTGCGTGGAATTTGAGTCGGCTGTTCAGGTATGCTGGTCCGGTGCCGTGGAGGGCCTTGTGTGCGTGGGTGAGCATCTTGAAGGTGATTCTCGCCTCGACGGGGAGCCAGTGGAGTGTGCGCAGGTGCTGGGAGATGTGGCAGTGTTTTGGCAGGTTGAGTACCAGTCTTGCGGCGGCGTTCTGGATGTTCTGTAGCTTGCGGGTGAGGTTTTTGTTTATTCCGGCGTAGAGTGCGTTGCCGTAGTCGAGTCTGCTGGTGACCAGGGCGTGAGTGACGGTCTTTCGGTGTTCGAGGGGGATCCATTTGAAGGTTTTACGAAGGAGGCGGAGGATGTGGAAGCAGGCAGCCGAGACGGAGTTGATCTGGCGGTCCATTTTGAGCTCGGAGTCCAGGATGATTCCCAGGTTGCGTGCGTGGTCCGTGGGGGTTGGCAGGTTTCCGAGGGTGGGGGGCCACCAGGTGTCGCTCCAGGCGTTTGGGTTTGGGCCCATGATGAGTACTTCTGTTTTGTTGGCGTTTAGTTGTAGGCAGCTGTTTTTCATCCATTTGGCGACAGCTTCCATGCCTTCTCGAAAGTTGCGTCTGGCGGTGTTGGGCTCGTTGGATAGGGAGAGGATGAGTTGGGTGTCGTCTGCGTATGACACGATGTTGAGTCCGTAGGTTCTGACGATGGGGGCGAGTGGCGCCATGTAGACGTTGAAGAGCGTCGGGCTGAGGGAGGAGCCCTGGGGGACTCCGCAGGTGGTAGGTGTGGGGTCCGAGAGGAAAGGGGGGAGTCTGACCCGCTGCGTCATGCCGGAGAGGAAGGAGCGGATCCAGTCAAGGGCCTTGTCCTGGATTCCTGCGTTGTAGAGTCTGCGTATTAGGGTGCGGTGGGAGACTGTGTCGAACGCCGCTGATAGGTCGAGGAGGATGAGGGCTACTGTTTCTCCTTTGTCCAGTAGGGTGCGGATGTCATCTGTTGCGGCGAGGAGGGCGGTTTCCGTACTGTGGTTTTTTCTGAAGCCGGATTGGGAGGAGTCGAGGATGTTGTGTTCTTCAACGAATGTGGCGAGTTGGCTATTGATGGCTTTCTCGATGACTTTCGCTGGGAACGGGAGCAGGGAGATGGGTCTGTAGTTTTTGAGGTCGGTGGGGTCCGCTGAGGGTTTCTTTAGGAGGGGGTTGACCTAAGCGTGTTTCCAGTCGTCGGGGAACGAGGTGGTCGCCAGGGAGCGGTTGATGGTGTGGCGGAGCATGGGTGCGATGGTGTCGGCGGCTCCGTTGAAGATGTGGTGGGGGCAGGGGTCCGTGGGGGCCCCTGAGTGGATTGACTTCATTGTCTTCAGTGTGTCTTCGGTGGTGAGGGCTGTCCAGTCGTCAATCGCTGGTTTCTGGGTGTCGGGGGTGGTTGGTGAGGGTTCAGTGTGTTGGTTGTCTTTGTCGAAGTTGTCGTAGATGCTCTTAATTTTGTGGTGGAAACAGGTGCTGAGTTTGTCGCAGAGGTCTTGTGAGGGAGGGATGTCGGTAGACTCGCTGGTGGGTTGGGCGAACTCCTTGATGATGCTGAAGAGTTCCTTGCTGTTGTGCGCGTGGGTGGAGATTCTGTATTCAATCGCTTTTTTCCTCGTTTCTCTGATGAGTTGATGGTGGGCGTTGGTGGCGGCTCTGAAGTTGTTGTGGGCTTCTGTGGATTTGGTGTTTCTCCAGGCCTTTTCGAGGCGGTGGCATGTGCGTCTGGACTCTCGAAGTTCGGTGTAAACCATCTGACTTTCTTGGCACGGGTATTGTTGTTTTTCTTGATGGGGGCTATGGTGTTGGTGCTGTCCGAGATCCATCTATTCAGGGTTCGGGCTGCGGTGTTGGGGTCATCGTTTTCCGCGATGGTTGTGGTGGAGTTGTTGAGTGAGGAGGTGAGCTGGTCGTCGGTGATTTTGGTCCAGTTTCTTCGTGGGAGCAGGTGCTGGTGTCTGTGGATGGTGGGTGTTCTGAAGGTGAAGTGGACGCAACGATGGTCGGTCCATGGGAGTTCGGTGGTGTGGCTGAAGGTGATGGAGTTTCCTGTAGTGAAGAGGGGGTCGAGGGTGTGTCCTGCTGAGTGCGTGGGCTTGGTCACGATCTGGCAGAGTCCAATGTTGTGGAGGTTGTCCAGAAGGGATGTGGTGTTGGGGTCCAGTTGGTTGTCGAGGTGGAAGTTGAGGTCTCCCAGCAGGGTGTAGTTGGTGGATGCGATGGCCTGCGGGGAGATAATGTCCGTGATGGAGTTGGCGAAGGGTCCGCGGGGTCCAGGGGGTCGGTAGATGAGGCTTCCTCGGAGGGATTGTCGGTGGGGCTGACCAGTATCTTGAAGTGAAGGTGTTCCATCAGTTCTGTGGGCTCGTCGGGGAGTGTGCTCAGGCGGAGGCTGGATTTGTGGACAATGGCGATTCCTCCTCCTGGGCGGGTTCAGCGGTCCTTCCTGGAGATCTTGTATCCTTGGGGGATGGAGATAGCGATGTCCGGTCCCGAGGTGGTGTTGGTCCAGGTTTCGGTGAAGAACGCTACGTCCGGGGTTGCGCTGTCGAGGAGGTCCAAGATTTCGGTGGAGTGTTTGTGGAGGGATCGGACGTTGAGGAGGATGCATTGCAGGGTCTTCGGTTTGGTTGTGTTCTTGTGGGCGGGTTGTGCTGGATCCGTGTTCTTGGCGGTGCTACAGGTGTGCCGGCAGCGGTGACAGCTGAAGGGTCCGTTGGTGTCGGCTGGTGATGTTAGCTTGCAGTTGTTGTTGCGGCCTGGGTTGAGTGCGTGGAGTGCTGGTGGGTCGTAGCGTTGGCGGGGTGGAGGTCCAGGGTTCCTGGCGCTGGTCAGGTCGCGGACGGGCGCAGACGGGCTTGCCTCTGATGCGCCTTTGGCGCGCCAGCGGCACGGCCGCGCAGTGGCCGCCATTAAGTAGGGGTCAGGGAGGGCTGGACAGCTGGGAGGCGGGAGCGGGGAGGGGAGCTGGATTGGGCCGGTCGCGCTGTGGGGGAGGGCCGCGGGGGCAGCAGCGGCGGGGAAAGGTAAAGGGAGGAAATAAGGGATAAAGAAAAAAGGGAAAATAAGCAGAAATAAGGCACAAAAGAGCAGAGATGCAGAAAAGTGCAGAAAGGTGAAAGCTAAAAGAGGGTAGAAAAACGAGTGAAAACGAGTGAAAAAGCAGAGCGAGAGGAAGGGAAAATGAGCAGAAATAAGGCACAAAAGAGCAGAGATGCAGAAAAGTGCAGAAAGGTGAAAGATAAAAAAGGGTAGAAAAACGAGTGAAAACGAGTGAAAGAGCAGAGTGAGAGGAAGGAAACAGAGGTCCACTGGACCACCAGGGATGAGGCGCAGGGAAACCTGCGGGTGGAGGAGGGCCTCGATCACCAACACTCGAGAGTACAGGGGCAGGCCTCACTTAATGGTGGAGCTGCGAGGGTGGGAGAGCAATTTCACTGACAATGAGTCAGTGGTCTTGCTCGCCTGTCCCCGCAGCGGCCGCCATTAAGTAGGGGTCGGGGAGGGCTGGACAGCTGGGAGGCGGGAGCGGGGAGGGGAGCTGGATTGGGCCGGTCGTGCTGGGGGGGAGGGGCTGCGGGGGCAGCAGCGGCGGGGAAAGGTAAGGGGAGGAAATAAGGGATAAAGAAAAAAGGGAAAATAAGCAGAAATAAGGCACAAAAGAGCAGAGATGCAGAAAAGTGCAGAAAGGTGAAAGCTAAAAGAGGGTAGAAAAACGAGTGAAAACGAGTGAAAGAGCAGAGCGAGAGGAGGGGAAAATGAGCAGAAATAAGGCACAAAAGAGCAGAGATGCAGAAAAGTGCAGAAAGGTGAAAGATAAAAAAGGGTAGAAAAACAAGTGAAAACGAGTGAAAGAGCAGAGTGAGAGGAAGGAAACAGAGGTCCACTGGACCACCAGGGATGAGGCGCAGGGAAACCTGCGGGTGGAGGAGGGCCTCGATCACCAACACTCGAGAGTGCAGGGGCAGGGGCAGGCCTCACTTAATGGTGGAGCTGCGAGGGTGGGAGAGCAATTTCACTGACAATGAGTCAGTGGTCTTTCTCCATTCATCCACACCGGTGGGGCCTCCTGGAAGAGTAGTGTAGAGGTGGCCCACTAGCAACACACTAGTGGATGCCAAAACTGCCAGAGCTGAGGTGCGAGAGAGACGCAATGGAGTGGGGTGGTATCCGCCGGGAGCACGGCTGCATCCAACATGGCGGCGCCTGGTAGCTGGTGATGGCCCAAGAAGAGGAACGTTGAGCCGAGGTGCCCTGGCCAGCTGGACACTACCCCGATATCAGAGGGGTGTCCCAACGGCAGAACGCGGGCAGCACCGAACTCGACGAGCAGATACGACCGGACACGAGGAGTGGAGCCATCGGGGCAAGGGCGCCGAAAGCCAGAGAGCACTGGGGTTCGCAGCTTTCTGGCAGAAATTGAGAGCTTCCCGGCACCCGCGAGAAGAGAAATGGTACACCGGTAGAGGCGGCACGGCTTGGAGTGTCTGGGGGCTGCTTCCTGCCTCCCCCGTGCTGTGCTTCCTTGCCCGCTGGGGGCCACAGCCAGGTTTTGGCCCAGGGAGGATGCCATCATAGTGGAGAAACGGACCATCATCCAGGGGCCTAGGTCTCTGCCGTTGACAATGGCGCACCACTTTACCGGGAGGTAGCAGGGCCCGAACCCCCACTGCACAAGAAAATCACGGACGGTGAGAGGTGAGCCTGAAGCCCCTGGCTTCTAACTCGGCACCAGGCCTTGAGGTGCGGGGGAGGGGTCGTGGTCCCCAAAGATAGGAGTGGGGGTGCGGGCCATGCAAGAGATGAGGGCCTAACTCTGGGACTTCCCTGTCCCCCCCTGGGCACCCGGAGAACTCAACAATATCGAGCCAGACCACACACACTTAAACCCAAAAGGCCTTAGGTCGACTCTGCAGCCGGGGTGTGGGGCGAGAAGGGGGAGCTAGAAAAGGAAGACCCCCCATCACAGAGGGGCATGACACCGAGAACTCACCAATACCGACCACCCCCACAGGCAGGGCAGCGAGGAAGTCTACTTTGACTGGGCAGGACAGCTAGGGGTGAGACGGCCAACCGACAAGCAGACCACAAGACACTGGTCCCCCCCCTCTCCAGCGTAGCGGCACGCAACCGAATCCACACTCAGGTGTGACCCCTCCCTGGGATCTGGCCCCCAGAGGACTCCCGCGCAGCGACTAGGCCCTACCACACCAGCAAATGACCCACCCGTCCCACTGACAGTGGCCAGATAGCTGGGCCACCTCCCCGGGGACCAAAGAGACAACAGATGGGGAATAGCCTACCCCGATGAGAGGGAGTGCATCGATTAAAAGCAGCAGAATACTGGTGAACAATTCCCTACCTCCCCCGCAAACCATGGGGAGACTACGCTCAAACGTGGGACCACAGGCATCAACCTCCATCAGCTACCTGGAGACATGGCTCAAATCATACACACCGGACTCAGAACTAAAAACTTTCTTCTCGGTGGAGAGAGCACATCATGTCCAGGCGCGGCAGCCGCCCCCGGGATCTCCTCCCCGGCTGTTGCTGGTGAAGCTCTTCCCATTCTGAGACAGAGACGCAGTGGTACGTGCCACCAGGCAAAATGGGCCCATCCGCGTAGAAGACAAACATGTGATGCTCTTCCCGGATTACTCCCGAGCAGTGCAACGCCAACTAACCTCCTTCCTGGAGATAAAACGCCTCCTCCGCCAAAAGGGGATACAGTATTCCTTGCTCTTTCCAGCGCGTCTCAAGATCCTGCACAAGGGAGGGTCATCACGTTCGTCACGGACCCAACAGAAGCATATGACTGGATGGAACTTCATTTGCAGAATAATGCACATCAGGAGACAATACAAAATGTACACGAACCCCGGAACAGGCGTCGCCGTGGGAGGAAAACCCAGCAGCGCTCCAAGTCTCAACCTCGAGGGTCTATCACAGAATCCCCCAACCTGGAACAAATTATTGTGGAGCACAGGGGGTCCCTACAGGCAGCCGCAGACCTGAGTCCCGCCTCAGTGATCTCAGATGGCAAGAGAGGACCCCACATTTTCACGTCGGAGGAGGACTCCAGCGACACCAGCACATCTCGTGTAGAATCAGTGACTCCACCACTGGTGACCCCCCAAACAGCAGACACACTCATTTGAAGGATATTTGCAGAGGCTTTGGCTCTCTCTCTCTTCTCCTCTTCCCTTAGTCTCACTTCTAATCGAATATACAAGGTCCTAGCCACAATGCGATACCCAACAACATAGCCCCTTGGGGCTCTAGGCACCACCGGACATCCAGGCTCCCTATTGGCCACACACATCACAAGCTTCCGGAACAAGCATGCACAGCCCCCATAGTACACCAGTGCACTCGCACCATGTTTGGATGTACTACCTGTTGTGGTAGGTCCTCAGTATTGGGATCAGGTCCCTACACAGTTCTTGCCCTTCCCCTGGTTTCTCCCCAATACTTTAACCAGACTCCCATAATGGGCGGGTGTCATTACTACCTACTATCGGCTATACCCGGGGCAGCGACAATGTCTACACGATGACTCCCCCAGGTACCCCTCTCCCATCACCATCAATACCCCATCATGACCCTGTAGCAGATACTAATTTCATTACTCTAAATGTTTGGGGAATGCACGCAGCGTGTAAACGCTTTGTCGTTTACTCCTATATCAAGAATCAAGCATCAAGCATGGAGGTAGCACTGCTACAAGAAACGCACCTCACAACAGGAGAACTAGACCAAATGCGCAGGCAATGGCGTGGCACCTTCTGCGCTACCACATACTCCGCTTACATGTGAGGGATGATGATCTGGCTCCGACCAGGGATCCCATTTCAGGAAACCTGTAGGGTAGTGGACACAGAGGGAAGGTATGCACTACTAGAGGGACTCCTATATGGCCAGCCGATATTTCTATGCACCGAACATTGAGCAGAGAAAATTTTGGCCCAGTTCACAACATCGCCCTGGCTCCTGGGGGGGGGACGACTTCAATTGTGTGTTGGACCTCTCCATGGACAGGTCTCACCCTGCCACCCCCAACTCCCTGGCTAGTGCACAAACGGAACAATACCATTCCTAGACAAATCACTGGTTACTCATAGATGCATGGAGAGATCAGTACCCCACGACCAAACTCTACTGCTTCCACTCCATCCACCACAATCTGCGGGTGTGTCTTGACCGTTTTCTGTGCTCGTCAACAGTAATCCCCTTGATCCAGCGTGTGGACTACCTGGGCCGGGTTCAATCTGACCATGACGTGCACCTCATAACCCTCAGGTGGCGGCCCCTCCTACCCCCGTCCCCACCTAGAGTCTACCATGAGACTGCCTCAAAGACCCAGTGTTTCACCATGAACAAGTAAACAGTATCCAAGCTATTTCTCAGAGAACGCCCATACGGCATCCTCCAGGGTGCTAGAATGGGATGCCTTCAAGGTGGTCATCAGAGGGGCATGTATCAGACAGATAGCAGGGGTCCGCGTGACGCTAGAAGGCAATCTACAAAAGACAGAGAGCAGGCTGGTGGCTTTTACAAAGGCCATGGACGCTGACACGGCGTCTCCGGCTCAGGTCGCGGAGGCTAAGACTGCGTATGCAGAAGCATTAGCAGATTTACAAAGGTACAATTTCAAAGCGTATGCAGCCAGAACGCCGTCTGGCGCACTTTTTGCCTGGCTTGTCCGCCAGGACACAGGCATGCGACCAATCACAGAAATAATTGGCGCTTCGGGTGTCAAGGCCCACTCAATAGCAGACATCCTGCAGATCTTCTATGACTATTATGCTAGGGTGTACAGGATTCCAGGGCAGGAATGTCCGGAGCTTGCAGACCAATTTCTTGCTCCCTTAGCCATTACCCAAATTTTTTCAACTGACAGGTCTTCCCTTGACACACAGATCACATCAAGAGATGTGAAATACGCAATCCAAGCCATAGTGCGTAATAAGTCACTGGGACCGGACGACCTACCATTAGAACATTATAGCCTGTTTTCCACATTACTGGCGCATCGGTTGGAAGACGTACAGGGCAGCAGTGAAGGGGGGGGGGACTCCCGGGGTCGCTACGAGAATCCCTTCTAGTATCATTCTTAAATCCAGATCAAGACCCTATACTACTACCCTCTTATCGACCAATTACACTGCTATCAGCAGACTGCAAGATCCTCTGCAAGATTCTGGCAGACCGGTTCACCCGGGTCCTCCTAGCGCTGATACACCCAGACCAGTGTGGGTTTGTTCAGGGCAGGGACACCTCCCAATATTTCCGCAGACTGTTCTGTGTTCAGGATCAGGTACAGGGCCTCTATCCACATGCCGCTTGCCTGGTCCTGAACCTGGACAAAGCCTTGGATACCCTGACATGGCCATAACTATCTGCAGTGCTTCAGCGGATGGGAGTAGGTCCCACACTGTTAGTATCGCACAAGGCTACTATATACGAAGCTCACATCCCGAATACACCTGGGCCGTTATATCTCAGCCCCTTTCCAAGTGGAGCATGGCACGCGACAGGGATGCCCGCTCTCACCCCTACTTTTTGCCTTAGCTATGGAACCTCTGGCAGTTCGCATCCGCGGGGAGGGCAAGACCTGGGGTATCCCATTAGCGGGCACTATCCACAGTGTGTCCCTTTACGCAGATGGCCTGTTGCTATATGCATGAGACATCACGATGAACCTCAACCCTCTCTGGGCCAAACTTAAAGACTTCATGGCTGCAGCCAGGTTAAGAGTTAACTGGGCGAAATCCTCTATTTATCCCCTGAGCCCTGACCTTCTCCCGTGAGAGGTACACGTCGGTGACGTCAAGCTCACCTGCAGTGAACAGGCCCCTCGTTACTTGGGAGTTAGACTCTATCACTCCCCCAATGATCTATAGGAGGACAACCACGGCAAAGCACTAGCAGGCATACGGGCCATGGTGGGTTTCTGGAAGACCCTACTGTTGGCCCCCGTCAGAAGAATAGCCCTAGCAAAGATGATCATATTGCCCCGGCTTCTCTACCACTTTACCAATCTACTGGTCATTCCCCCCTGTTCCTTTTTTTGGGAACTAGACTCCCTGCTTAGCTCCCTCATATGGGGCAACGGTCGACGAAGAGTTGCCCTAACCAAGATGCAACTACCTATCGACCGGGGAGTACTATGGGCCCCCTCCTTCGAGGTGTATTTCCTGGCGCCGCAGCTCCAGTGGCTTTCGCGCTGGACAGTGGGGTGCCATCTAGGGGAGACCATCTCGGAAGCCGGACCCCTGCCGATACCGGCACTTTGCCGTCTACTCCTGCCAGTAGCCCAACCCTTCTCGACGCACCCAATCCAGGTAGCAGTAGCTTGGACCTGCATGCTACGGATTCACCGCCTGTCCCAAGGAACTCCACTATACACCCCCCTACTACCATTGGCCGGCCTACCCCGGGGCAGAGGGTACTACAATGCTCAAGTCATGCTGACCTGGACGGACCACTCACTCCTCGATATGGAGTCCTTGTTTGCGGACGTTCAACTTCTCTCATTTGACCAATTAGCAGAGGAAAGTGGCCTCCAGTGAGGACAATTCCTCCATTCACAGGCAAATCATCTCAGACTGTCGGCAACTCTGGAACCTATCCGAAGGGGAACCAGTGACGCACCCTGTACTTCACACGGTATTACACATGGGTCCCAGACGTCACTTAATTTTCTGGTTATACAAGGCCATACGAGAACTCATGGACACGTCACTTACCTAACTAAGACACAAGTGGGAGGAGGAGTTTGAGCGGCCATTACATGACAAAGAGTGGGAACACGCCTTAGAGTATACAAAGAAAGTATCCCAAAACTCGAGGTTTAAAACCATAAATTTTTTCATTTTGCACCGCGCATACCTAACACAAGCTTGTCTCCAGCGCTTTTACCCCGGAATACAGTTTCTATGCCCTCATTGTCAGGCCTCCAGTGCAACATTTCAGCATATGTTCTGGAACTGCCCTACCTTACAATCTTATTGGAGCTCGGTTCATAGCACACTATGGAAGGTCACAGAGCTTACTGACATTGCCACATGGGAAGCCTGCGCGCTGGGAGTGTTTTGACGCCGGAAACTATGCAAGGTCCAGAGGCGATTTGCGTCACTGGCCATCCTACTAGCAAAGCGAGGGATCACAATGCACTTGTGAGCTCCAGCATGGCCCCGTTGGTGGCCTGGACAGGAGCAGTCAGCAAATGGGGTACAGAGGAGGAGGATGTGACCAGGTATGAAGAGATGCGAGGAGTGCACCGGCGTTGCATCTCCACAGACTGGTCCACACTCCGTCAGCGCTTGCGACAACAAACGGAAAAAGCCCAATCACTTCTGATGTTACCAACCCCCACGGGGCACCCGATCAGGAACCCCCTAACCAGGTCCCCAGTGGGCTCCTGACATCGCAGAGTCCCCCCACATCACCCATGCATGCATGCCCCCGTCAGCCCCCAAAGGGACAGATTCGCCCCACATCATGCCCGAGCCCTTACACCCCACAGCATAGCCACTCGTAACGAGCACCTACCCACCCACCTACATCCCCACTCCCAACCACCTATCCCCAGTTCGATTCCAGGTTAGTAAGTAGTTAACCGCACCAGCAGTTCTGCAAATCGGACACATTAAAGGAAGGACAACCCCTTCTGGGGTAAAACCAGTCACACTGCAGCACTTCTGGATCCCATCTTACTTTCAGCTTATATTCCTGCTAGCCTGTAACTATACCTCAAACTCCATGACATGTTCTTTAGCAATACGCATGTAATTCTGAGGTATACCATTATGTGATGATTCTGCAATGTGGAACACCTAATAAAATGGTTTAAAAAAATAAATACAGACACCACTGAAATTGGGAAAAAAATAATAATGGCCTTTGTGTATTGTATTCTATTGCATTAATTGGCTCAACATTTGAAACACCCTGCGTCCAGTCAGTAGTCATTGTGTGGAGAGTTTCGGGCACTTCTCCCAGTCTGGATAGTGTTATGAAGCATTTACATTATGTAACCTTTTAGGTAATATATTAGACCTTGAAAAAAATGGGCATTCAAAGTGGAAGCCAGAGTAGATTTCCGAGAGTTGGGGTCACATAATTGGATTTCTACTGGCCTTTGATTGGGATAACCTCTGAATGGAAATGCCACTTTCACTGGGGCTAAGGTAATGTCAAGCAGGCTGAAGGGAAGGAATGTTATCTGTCAATGTAAGATAGGATCAGTACCTAAACTATGACACTGACATTAAAACCAACTAAGCAACAACTACCAGGGTGGTTGGGTATAAGTGCTGGCGTTATAAAGTTAATTAATCCAATCTTATCTATTTTGCAGTGCTCTATAAGGAAAGGTGGCCACCAAACAGCCTTTAAGAACCATACAAGTTAAAATATTGTAAATTTGCCTTTGAGCACACAAGATTAAGTACTCCACTGCATTTATATCAACAATCCTTTATTTAATGTGCTGTGATTATCGAGCTTCCAGTTTCCAGCTTTCTAGCTTTTAGCCAATAGGTGTTTCATCGAGATAGTGTATCACCCATGACTTCATCAGGGCTAAAAGAAAATGTAAATAACTATTTTACAAGTAAATATTTCCTCAATAAAATAAATGAAGTAAATACATCATGTGTGGAAACTCAACAATAAATCAATGAAAGTAACTATAGAGAACACAACTGATCAAAACCAAATGAAACAATTCACTCATACAATATATTACACTATCACACAAGTGTAACACATGCAAATTGTCTCTCCATCCCCAAGTATGAAGTTCAATAAAGAAAATTAAGGTAAACCCAAGCTTACCCTAGTTTATTAAAATAACCACAACCGATATACGTCAATAACAGAAAATAACCATTATTGTGCTAAAGAAACAAATAATAATAAATAGAGTAATTACTAAATATTCACTCACCCAATATAATGTGTGTTCCCTAGAGGCAGAATTCAATTTCTCATATATCCCCTAATGTCTGAAAATCACACAAGGTACAAACAACTTATGCCAACAATATAAAACAAAACTCAATAAAAGAACATTTAATATTTAATCATGGTGCCATCTAATTCGAGCATAACACAATATCAGTATGTTAAAATTTGCCAATTCCCCCAGCCTTGCTAAATGCATATAAGATAAACACAACTCTTACTAACCGGAGAGTGCTCCCTTCTTCGTAACATGTGATAGTATGGTGTTCTACTCGGGAGCCATCTTGTCTCCATTATATGATGTAATTTGTATAAAAATAGACTACTACATTACTATAGGTATGGCCGCCATCTTATAATTGCTAAAATCAGCAAACATGACAATCACTATAGACAATATGTTCAAACACTAAATCATAGAATATATTTATCCATTAATGTCTGAAATCACACGAAGTATTAACAACTTATGTCAACAATAAAAAACAAATCTCAATAGAACAAGATTCTCCATATTATGATGTAATCTGTCCAAAAACGGACTACTACATTGCCACAACCATCTTATAATAACTAAAATCAGTAGGCCAACAATCAATATACACAATCCGATCTAAGACAAAATGATAGAAAAACATGCATATAAAAATCTTTGATAACATTAAACATAAACAAACAAAAGAATAATAATAATGGATATTAAACTACAATTATTAGTGCATACATAACTAACTCACGATTGGACCTTGTTGGGGTGTTTGCAACCGCAAAAATACTTTTTCTGATGTACAAAGCCCAAATTGCAATTTGGTAAGTTGTTACCAAATCACAAATTGGGTTTTGCAATTCAGTGTTTGGAAGGGGCATGTTGAGGTCGTCCCTTCCGAAAGCTGAATTGCAGTTTTATGTACAAATGTTTTGTGAACAAAATGCGCTCGCCGAACATTCGCAAATTACCGTTGTTAGAAATGGGGGTCTCTAGTTGGCAATGGTTTGCACCTTTGTCCAAGTAGGGTCCCTTGCTTCTAGTCAGGGTAAGGGAGTTATGGCCTCAGACAACCCCTGCTCACCCCCTTGGTAGCTTGGCACGAGCAGGCAGGCTTATCTCAGCGGCAGTGTGTAAAGCTTTTGTGCACACATACAGTAATACAGTGAAAATACTACAAATGGACACCACACCAGTTTAGAAAAATAGGTAATCTCTATCTAAACCAAAGAAGACCAAAACAACAAAAATCCACAACACATATGTTCAGATATCACCAAAAATAGGTTGTTCACACAAATAAAGCTAGTAGCAACAAATAGCTCCACCTGGAGCTATTACAACATCGTGACAGATGAAAATCCCAAAGTACGTCGCCGACCGCGAGGTGCGCAGCATCGGACCCCAAAGAACAGTACCTTGGCAATTGATGAAAACAAAGACGGTGCACGGCGTTGGGGAGGTGATGCTTCATTGGCGCCGGGCTGCGGCGGTTCCTTAGGACTACAGGGGAGGTGAGGCGTTGGTTCCTTACTGCGATGCAGGGGAGGTGAGGCGTTGGTTCCTTACTGTTGCGGGGAGGTGACGTCGCAGTGACAGGAGGTGTCAGTTCCTTACTACGATGAGGGGTCAATGGATTCAGGAGGTCACCCATGTCATGTATCGGCTCCGCGATAATGGAGCCCTGGCGTCGGTGAGGTCAGGGCTGCGGTGCGAGTCGGGGCGAAGCGTCGTGAGCGTCACGAGCAGTGCCCTCGGCTCCGGTGCAGGCAGCGGCTTTGGTGACGGCTTTGAAGTCGATACCGTGCGGCGTCAGCAGGTGTCTGGGCTGCGGTGCAAGTCAGGGTGGTGCGTCATGCACTTTTACGAGCAGTGCCCATGGCTTTGTTGCAGGTTGCGGCGTCGTTCGCCGGCGTTGGTGTTGCTATTTCCCTCTCTGGCAGCTGAAACAGCAGTTCCAGGTGCAGGAAGACAGAGAGTCTTTGTGTCCCTGAGACTTCAGAACAGTAGGCAAGCTCTACTTCAAGCCCTTGGAGATCTTCTTCAACCAGGATACACAGCACACAGCAAAGTCTTTGTCCTCTCCTTGGCAGAAATAGCCACTGCAGGCCAAAACCAGACAGCACACAGCTAAGTGGCAGTACTTCTCCTTCAACTTTCCCAGCTCTTTTCCTTGGCAGAGGTTCCTCTTGAGTCCAGAAATAATCTAAATTTCGGGGTCTTGGCCCCAATATTTATACAGCATTTTCCTTTGTGCTCTGGCCGCAGAGTTCTGTCCTCTCTGGTCCAGTTTCCCGGCAGGAGGTGGAGACAGCATTGTGTAAGGCAGACCAGGCCCATTCAGGTGCAAGGAAATCTCCTCCCCCTACTCTAAATGCAGCCCAGGTCTATTCAGCCCAGCCTTGACTCATCCAGGAAAGGCAGGACACACCTCAACCCCTCCAGTGGCTGTCTGAGAGAAAGCACATCCCCAGCCCCTGTCACTCCAAAGCCAGATAGTCAATCCACAAACCAGCAGAGGCACCCAGGATGGCTGAGCAAGAAAATAGCCACTTTCTAAAAGTGGTATTTTCAAACACACAATATAAAATCATCTTTACTAAAAGAGGCATTTTTATATTCAGGCATACTAAACTCCATCTTTCTACCTTGTCCCAATGGGAAGTTATACTTATAAGATGTTATAATTAAACTCCCACTCTATCCTATGGGAAAGATAACCTTTCAATAGTGAAAAACGAAATTCACTGTATTTCAATATCAGGACGTGTCAAACACATCAGTATATGTCCTACCTTTCACATACACTGCACCCTGCCCACAGTGGTACCTTGGGCCTACCTTAGGGGTGACTCACATGTAATAAAAGGGAAGGTTAGGGCCTGGCAAGTGGGTGCACTTGCCAGGTTGGGATTGCAGTAGAGACTTCGCGCAGACACTGCAGTGGCAGGTCTGAGAACCCTTTGCAAGGCTGCTTGTGTGGGTGGCACAATCAGTGCAGCAGCCTCACTAGCAGCATTTGATTTACAGGCCCTGGGCACACACAGTGCACTGCACTAGGGACTTAGTTGTAAATGGAATAAGCCAATCATGGAAACTCTAATTCATAATAACAATTTACACAGAGAGCATAAGCATTTAGCATTGATTAGCTGTGGTAAAGTGCCCAGAGTCCTAAAACCAACAAAAACAGGGTCAAAAACAGGAGGCCAAAAAGCAAAAAGTCTGGGGGTAAACCCGCTAAAAAATCCAGGTCTAACAACTGTCAACTGAAAGTTGGTGGTAACCAATTCACAATAGGAAGGGGTCCCCAAGGGACCCCTTCCCCTTTCAGAATGGCTGGGATAATATTTTTTATGAGCAGACAGTGGTCCAAAGGACCACTGCCTGCTCTTAAAAAATGAAACTTCAAAGTTTCTTTTTTTATTTCTTTAAAGAAAACGGACTGCCTTTAAAAAAGATTATTTTATTTAAAAGCAATTACAGGCATGGTGGTCTGCTGACCCCAGCAGGCCACCATCCGTGCGATGGCAGTGAATCCCAGTGTGTCACAATTGTGAATATAACTCATTAATATTCATCAGGCATTGTGACCCACTACAAAATGCTAATGAAACTCAAAAGAGTCTCCTACATTAGAAATAGTAATTGCCAAATTGCAATTCACAAAAAAAAAAATTGGGTAATCGCTATTCCTATTTTTGTACAGCTGGCCCTTAGTTCTTAATTTTAGTGGAGGTACAAAATGATCAATTCTAACAACCATTCCATTCTCTTCAGAATGCTCGGGCACTGCACCAATTTTTTTTAACAGACCTTTAATATGTCACCACCCTTTTACCAAGAAGTGTTTCATTTTTGAAATTTTAATATCATTCTCACATTCTTCCATCCATTTTTCCATCCATCCATTCAGACTCATCAACATTTGTTCTCAATGGCAAACATTTGAAACAGTCTACTCTAAAATGTTTACATCCAGGAATATTCTTAACATCTAAACAAAATTCTTCCAACAGGGATATCCATCTGACTAATCTTGCAGAAGCTTTCCAGTCCCATTACCTTGCAGTAAATAGACCAGAGGCTAATGATCAGTAATGCGATCAAAAGAATTGCCCCAAACATAAGTTCTGCATTATTCAACAGCCTACACACAGGCAAAAGTCTCATTTTCTATGGTAGTATATTGTAGCTCATCCCTCTTAACCATGCATGAAATAAGTGCTACAGTATGTTACATGTAATTATGCCATTCTGTAATCATGGCTCCAAAATCAAAAGAGCTAGCATCGACCATGATTGAACATTTAGCATTACCATCAAAAGGCTTGAGAGAAAGGGCAGGTACAATGATATAATGTATAGATTCAAAGGCTGTGTTTTGTTAATCACCCCAAACAAATTTTTCCTTCTTATGCAAAAGGTTTCTTATAGGTTCAACAGCAAAGGCATACTCATACAAATACTCGTACTCACTAAGACCTAAGAATGACTTGCGATGTGGGCAGCCGCGATCCGTTCAGGTAACAGCGGTGGGGCGGAGGGGCCGGGGATTTCGACGGACGGTGCGGAGGGAAAATTAATTATTTATTTAATTTTCCCTCGCCATCGTCCCTCAAAATCCCCCTTACATGGCCCCACCGCCCCACCGCTGTTACCTGCACGGACCGCGGCTGGATGTGGGGCATTTCTAATGGATTCAAGTAAATCTGATTTAGGTTTGATTCCTTCTGCAGAAATTGTTTCAACCAAGTAGTCAACCATTCTCTACAACAATTAGCACATTTGACGAGAAACTGTCATATCTCACTGACATAGATTTTGGAGGACTATCGCAAAAATCTCATTGTGTTCCTGGATAAATATTAGTGTAGATGAAGATGTCATCTGACATGCCAGAACCCCTTTGAAAACTTTAAATAAAAATTCCGGGCCCGATTCACAAAACTAATCTGAGACAAAATCCTAACTTTACAACTTTCGGTATTCAAAGAAGGCATTTAGGAGTACTAAAGTTAGGTTTTTGTTTCACTTCAACTTTAAGTTTTGGTCTTAAGTTAAACTTAAGACAAACTTAAGTTTAACTGAGACAAAATCCTAGTCGTAAAGTTAGGATTTTGTCTCAGTTAAACTTAAGTTTGTCTTAAGTTTAACTTAAGACCAAAATTTAAGATTAACTGAGACAAAATCCTAACTTTAGTACTCCTAAATGCCTTCTGTGAATACCGAAAGTCGTAAAGTTAGGATTTTGTCTCAGATTACTTTTGTGAATCGGGCCCTCTATATTTTTTTTTAAAACACTGGTGGCAGAAGCTAACCCAAAAGGAATTAAGTATCTAAAAGAGTCAAAAGGAGTAAAAATAGTGGTGCGGTTCTTCGATGTCTCAGACAAGGCAACCTAGTGATAAGCTGACTTTAAAAAGTGTCCAAAATATCCGATGGCGGCCAACATCTCCTGAATGCAAGGCAACAAGTGTCTCAATAACTATATTTTTATGTAAAGAGCTCATATAGGCACACAAACAAAGGTCATCAGATTTTTTTTATAGCAATCACCTCTGTTGCCACCCATTCAGGAGATTCAGTAGGTTCTATAATGTTGTTCTTCCACCTGGTATCCAAACGTTTTCTGAGATCCACACTAAGTGGAACTGGTCTAACGTTGGGCTTGACTGGAACAGCACCTGACATAAGTTTAATGGCATGCTCAAATCCTGTGACACACCCACATTTAGGTTCGATAACAGGTTTATACTTGAGCAAATACCATACACACTATTTTTGTCATCCATCACAGTTGATATGGGCATATCACCTACACAAATTGGATGATCTGTACCAGGATTTAAAACAATGGCCCAAATCATACCGTACTACAATGTTTCATCCTTTAACAGCAACATTGATCTTTGTCACAATAAAAGCACATAAAAATTCAAACACATCATTGAAATAACTCAACAACATAGAAACACTTTGCTATCCAAAAGCCTAAAGGTTGACATCAGACTTATTTTAAACTTATCCTTCCACAACTGAGCAAATGTGGAATCCGAAAGGATAGTAATAGGGAAGTCCGAATCAACCACTAAGTGAAACATCACCAATATGTATAAGGCTGAGAGGTTCTTTAACCTTAGTTGAGCTTTGTTTGAAATGTTCACCTTTAATAGTGTGACCTAAATTATTTACTACATCCTGTTCCAAAGGTTTAATCCCTGTCCAAAGGTTTAACTGCTTTTATAAACATTCTGAAAATGTCCCACTTTTCTGCACTTAATCCAAAATTTGCTCAGTGTTGGACAAGTGGGTGACTTGGCATTGTGGTTCTAAGACCATAACAAATTTGCATTCCTTTTAACAAATCCCCAGCTAGCCCTTTCTTTGCCCCCAATCACATCAAGCATGACTCCCATTTCTTCCATGAAACACTTCCCTAGCCGCAAAACCACATATTTGCAGTCATCCCAAGGATTGAATTCCCGCTATGGAGATTCCATTTCAGGTGAGATGTCAACGATCTCCTGTCCCATGTCCTCTAACAGACTAAATAAACAGGCTTACTTTCTTTCTACTCTGAATTCTTTTACTTCAACTGCAGTGAAATCATTCTCAAAACTGCAATACCATTGTTTCCGTTTTGATTCAGCCTTTCCTGGGCTTTGGGGGAATAATGAAAGTTGATTAAATATTGAACTGCTAGCCATCATGCAAATAAATTTGGGAAGCAAATGGTCACTGTTAGCCACAGTTGGATAGCAGGAAAATAACTGACCAGAATAAACGTTAACCAGGAGACAAGGAAAAAGGATTGGAAGGAACAATAAATATAGGGCACAAGCATTGCAATGTACTCACAACAACATTAGGAGCTAATTAGATACACATGGTGAAAATGTTCATCAGACGTGGAGGCAGGATACGAGGCACTCAGTAACATATGATTTTCATAAGTATGTGTGTCATTATTGGTGGCATGAAGGCAATCAATCAATTCCTTATTCTTTTTTTCAACCATAAAAGATACAAAACAACAGTAAAAATAACGACAGAAGGTTAAAAAACAATATAGAAAATAACAATTCGAAATACATCAGATAAAACCTACCAGCATAAAACTACACAAGCATAAAAAGGGTGATGCAACTTCTGTAAAAATATCATGCCTGATTTCCTTGGTCTTGTAGAAATAATGAAGGTTGACTAAATATTGAACTGCCAGCCATCATGTGAATTAATTTGGGAAATGTTAGACTTGTCTGCCTTAGGGTGGTCTTCACCCAAACCTTTTGTCTCACTTCATCCATTTTTGATGGACTTATTTTTGTTGGCCTTAGGACTCTGTGCACTTTACCACTGCTATCCAGTGGTAAAGTGCTTGTGCTCACTCCCCCAAACATGGTTATATTGGCTTATACCCAATTGGCATATTTAATTCACTTGTAAGTCCCTTGTAGAATGGTATACCATATACCCATGTCCTGTAAATTAAATACTATTAGCGGGCCTGCATCACTTATTGTGCCACCCACTTAAGTGCACTTAAAAACATGTCCCCGGCCTGCCATTGTGGCCTGAATGTAAAAATTGCCATGTTGACTTAGTATAAATACCCCTTGCCAACCATTACACTCCCCTTTTATTACATATATGTCACCCCTAAGGTAGGCTCTACGTAGCCTATAAAGCAGGGTGCCACTGCACCGGACGGAGTAGACAGGGCCTGCTCTAGGGCGGTGCGATCGGTGCCACGGCACCAGGCGCTGACTTTGGGGGAGGGGCGCGTATTATCAAGTACAATATGGTTTTAAAAGCACCTGCTGTCGTGTTCCTTGATTCCAGCAATTTTCAGTCAACCATAAAAATGTCAAGATGACTCTGGTGATTAACGGACCTGCTGCAGAGAGATGGAGTTAAGCCTAGTGGAAATTTTGACTCATCATAAAGTAGTGCAGGAGGTTTAAATGCCTGCTGCAAAGCACATGTACCATGCAGATCACAATGTGCATATAATATAAATAGGTCAGTGCGTTGCTGCTTCTTTCAGAGAAACCCTTTTGTTACTTGCAGTTTATAAGTTTAAACCCTAATATAGAAAAGTGAGCTGTTACCTATCATCAAAGAGCTGCATGCAAACTGCAAGGTATAGATTAGAGCGTTATGATTTTTCCCCCCATTTGTTTATCCTTAAGTTGCATAAAGAGTTCACTTGGGTAGAAATCAATTCTTATTAGTAGAGCCAACTCCCCACCATGGTGTTATGTTTTAAATTCTGAGTTTGTGCTTCTCCAGACCAAGCACTCTTAAACTATACTGTCTACCAATATGGATGACATATGACACCTACACCTTGTAGTCATCTGTCTGAGGTAACATTTCCTATACACTGATTTACACGCTTATGATGCATTGTCTCTGTAATGTGTATGTGCTGTAAAGTGCCTTACACTGGTACGACTGGTACTATAAAACAAAATAAATGCATGAGAGAGAGAGGGGTTGTGGAGACTTGAGGGGCACTGTTAAAGGGTATTAGTGTTGGAATCCATAGAGAAAGAGGTCATTGGGGGGCACCAACAAACATTGTTGCATCGGGTGCCACTAGAGCTAAAGCCGGCCCTGTGAGTCCTGACCCTCCAAGTAGTGCCCTTCCAGCCCTTGACCCTTGGACAGTGCCAGACTGACCGTAGCGGGCACTGGGCATTTCCCCGGTGGGTCAGAAGGGTGGGGGCCGGTTTTGTGCAGCAGTGCTGCAAAATAGGCCCCTTGTAACAAAGGCGCAGCAGTGTTCCCGCCCCCTCCCCCGAGGCTGGTCAGACGTAATTGCCAGGGCTGGTTTGCCATCCCAGTCCGGTCCTGCCCTTAAAAGTGGTGATAAAGGTGCCCCGATAGACAAAATCCAAAAGTGGGGATGTGGAAATTCTTTGGCTAAAAACTACTCTGTGAACCAGGGGGAGACCGGGACCAATCTTTTCGCGTACCTACCTGAGGTGCATCGCTGGTTGAATTGACTTTGCGGCTTCTCACGCTACTTTCTTCTTTGCAGCAGCAAATCCTTTTCAGTGGACCTTCGCCAAAGGGGTGTCCAGCCTCGAGGAACTGTCTTCAGCTACAGCCCTCAGCCTCGTCCCACTACCAGATTCTGGCTATCCTGGCTGATGAGGGGGTGGTGCCCTGAAACCGGTCCTAGGAGGATTATTTACAGTCGAGGGAGAACCTGGCCTGGCAATTCGGGCTGGACTGTTCCCATTGGGTGAAGGGTCAAGACTGATTTGCATATGGCTGGGTCCAATCTGGGGTAGCGTGCTGAGCAAAAAAAGATGGATTCAGGCCCAGATCTCTGTACGGGGGGTGAGTTTTTGACATTGTTCAGCATTTCATCCATCAATTGTTATTTTTGCATTTGCTACCCCAGGTGGGACAGGTATGCCCAGATGTGGGTCCTGTGCTTGTCATGCCGCTGGAATAAGGCTAACTTGGCTGGTGAGGGGTGAGATCCTGAAACCATTTCTAGGATGCTTGTTTCCGGTCCAGGGAAGAACTGGCCTGGCAGTTTGGGCTCGACTGTTCCCATGGGGTGCAGGGTCAAGACTGACTTGCATATGGCTGGGTCCAAACTGGGGTGGTGAATAAATAAACAATGGATTTAGGCCCAGATCTCTGTACTGGGAGTAAGTGTTTGGCATAGTTCAGCATTCCGTCCATCAATTGTTCCTTTTTCATTTGTCACCCAAAGTGGGACGGAGATGCCCAGACGTAAGTCCTGTGCTCACCATGCCACTGGATTCACTAATTACATTGTGCCAGAAGCGCCAAAAAACATCATTAGTTAGTTTGAAGCAGAACAGTCGTCTCCTACGAACACAAAAAAAAAAACAAGGGCATCACGTACTAAAATGTGTGACCCTAGAACTAATTGTGCAGACCACATGGCAACAAAGCCACGCAAAATACTAAAAAATGAACAAAACAATTTTAATAAACAAAAAACCAATTAGAGAGTTTAGGAGGCATCCAAATCGAAAGACAGCATCTCCAAAATTTCCACCATATCCATTTCCAGAGTGTCATCGGGGCCCAGGAAGGGACCCACATCTGCAGAGAACACATCCAAAGAGGCCTGAAAAGCAAAATCCAAAGAACAAAGAGAGTCATCACCAGCCCATTCAGCAGAAGCCTAAGGCAACAGTGCCAGGAGTGCAGCATTCGAAGATAGCCCAGATGACAGGAAACCTGATATCGAAGGAACATCTGTCATTGGTGAAGGTGGATCATAATAAGTATCTTGCAACAAAGGAAGCAGCATCACAGAAAAACACAGCTTATGTAACCTCAAAGGATGCACAAGCAGATTTGGATCTAGAAACTGCGGCAATTGCATGGCAAGGCATAAGTCGAGACAACACTTGAAAGAGCACCACAGGCAGTGAAACACAAGCTGCACTTTTTGAAACCATACAGGCCGGAAGGAGAGAGACCAGTGTTTGTTCAGTTCCAGAAATATCGACTCGCCAAAATACTGTTTCATGCATTCATGACACCAAAGGACGTGTGGTAGTTTCATTTCCATTTGGCCTCGCTGTGGGACATCCATTGCGGAGCAACAAAAACAGAACCAAAATAGCAACCAAAAGGAATAACACAATCAGAATGCCTCCAAAAATGCTTGAAAGTAATGAATGTAAAAAAGAGGGAATAACTCCAAGCACAGTCTCACATGTAGAAACAAATCCAGACACAATCATTTTTTAAAAAATGTGCCACTCCAGTGGTGTTATAAGCATTGAAAATACGGTGCACAAGCTCACCAAAATGCTGTGGCAATTGAGTGGGTAAAAGTGATTGTTCCTCAGATGAGTAACATGCTATTTGAAGATCAAAAGTTTCTCGTCAAGTCACAACCTTGGAAAGAGTGACAACATAAGGGACACCTGGTTTCATCTTTCAACAACTCTGATCATTTAGAATCAAGTAGCTTCCATTAGAAAGCAACAAAGATTCAGGCTTGATCAGATGTACGGGAACACCCTTTAAATACCATGCTAAGTTAGTCATGGACGCATTGCAACCTCCATGGAGTGTTATTTCTTTACAGATGAAGGAGTCACCTAATGAAGTTCCACACTCACTTAAACTGACAAAACCTCTTTGTTCTCATGTATGCATCTGTATTAAAAAGAGAGAAACCAAGTTTTGTGTAAAAAATATGCACCTATCTCCTCATATCTGCCTACTGGGAAATGCCTAAATCATGATGTGAAATTAAACGTTGAAATTGGAAGAGAAATGAAACCATGAATGAGCCTGACGGCAGATGGGGTTATCATTAACCGAAAAAGGCAACTTTCCTTAATGTTCAATATTAAGCATATTGTAGGTGGCTTCTTTTTTAGCCATTATGTTTTGCATGCATTTCAAATTATAAGGCAAAAACAATTCAGTCAAATTGAAATAATTCCATGGCCCTCCATTCGATTTAAAAACTTGCAAAGTCCAACTCAATTGCAAATTCGATCTTAACTGACTCTGGCCATGTTGGAGCATAGACATGTCATTCTGTATAATATCAAATGCAGATGAAACAACATTATTCAATGAATAAATACGAGTTGGCAATGTGGTCATTCCATTATTGAGAACTGCCAAAGATTTTTCCAAATTTTCCTTATCAATTTGTCTCAACCGTTCAGCAGCTTCTTGTTGAGAAACCTTCCAAATTTAATTGTAAGTGACATATATAAAATGTTTAAAATGAGGAGATCTTAGACCCAATAAACAATCTTGTAAATCCGTATTACCTGAAAGGAGATATAAGTGGTCCTCAACGGTCGACAAGGTTGAATGTTCTAACCATTGCTGGCATAGCTCACAAACACTGTATGTAGAGACGCGGCCTGAATGTTGTGACTGAATATACCAGGGATCTGGACTGCTTGCCTTAAACCCTGTGGAAGAGTTAAAAAACAGTATCACATCCATTGGCATCGAGTGGCCATAGTTACCACCCATCTGAACCAGCAAGTGACAAATTGTATGTTGCATTCTGCACCATCTTATTAAGGTGTTCTTATGTGAAATTAACAAACTGTTGCCAGTTATCAAACTTTGCAATAGAGGGGATGCCCTGGCGTACTCAATTGTTTAATCTTGCCAAACGCAAGACATGTTGTCTGTTGTGCTGTTTTGTTTAATAAGAACATTTGGTGATGGATCAGATAAGGCCTAAATAAAGCATCTGTACCCTGAACCTGCCAGTGTTGTGTTCCCCTAACAGATTTTAGTTCTACATTATTTTTCCAATTCTCATAACCCTGCAGGGAAAGTTGTGAAATAAACAAATCAGAATAAATCAATTTTGTTTGTGTGAGCATATCTTTCTTTGATGGAGAAGGCATGAGTTTATAAAAATATGAGACTGGGTCTGTTTGGGCATGACCAGAAAAGTAAGGCAACTTCTACAAATATGTTTTAGAACTACCTACAGGTGGTGTCAAACAGTGTTCCCACTGTGTATAGTTAAAAACAGCACATGGAGTACTAGCTCTGTGCAAAACGTGATGAGCATAATGATGGTAAAAACAAAATTTCACCATAATTTGCAGAATTCAAATACAAATCCATATTTTGAAATACTGTGTGTGATTCTAATTCAGATAGCATATTAGTAACAGTCATAACATCCCATTCATCAGAAATGGAACGTGGGGTAATAACGTAATCAGAGCAGCTTTAAAAACATAGGGAATTTGCAAAGTTCATGTAGACCAAAAATGTCATAGGGAACTTTATCCCAAACTATACCATCATTGACAGGAAATGCAGTATTGTTCACCAGGGACAAGTCTCTTCGGACATTATGTGATGAAGAATGGGGAGTAAGCACCTCAGCAACTAGTTCTGGAGAAGTACGATCTGGGAGATAGTGTCCATTCAACAGTAGAAAGAAAACTGTAACAAATCCAATCCAGAGGAAGAGAAAAACTAACGAAAGAAAAATCCAACTGTAGGACCAAGGACGAATCAGGTAAGTCTGTTTCATCCAAAGGAAAAGTGCACACACACCACTCAAGGAGGTATGTAAAGAGTCTGAAGAAAAATCATTAATATTGACAAAATAACCAGAGGCAGTCTGAGTAAAGACAGGGACCTCATCAAGCAAAGGAGGGCAGGTAGGCTCCTCCAAATTGCATTAGAAACACATCCTGTGTTTTCATCACTAACTGTTCTGTTTGAAAGTTCAGCATCTGCTGGTCCCCAGTTGAGGAGTAGAAAGATTAGGACTACTTAGTGCAAGTAAAGGGATTTTGTGCAGTGTAGTAAGAAGTGTGAAGGAATTACCTAGAAACCCTTGTGGCCTACTATGAAGAACTGGCCACATGGTGTAACTTGATTGAATCAATGGAAACTTGTTGTTTCTGTTTACAACAAGCAAGCGGTGGCAAAATCATAGTTCTAGTACCCTGAACAGCAAGAGCAGGCACCAGTGGACAGTAGGATGAGCCAAACTCTTTTTTATCTGCATTCATCTTTCAGACTAGATCCCCAACTGTAGGAATCCAGTCAGAAACTGCTGGTTGCTCCTTGACTTCGTCAGTGACAGAATGTGCACGCCAAGACTCACAAAGGTTTAGTGTTGGATTAGCGTTACTTTTTTAACTCTAATCCAACTCAAATCCTTTTTGGGGATTAACAAACCAACGCAAATTGGTATTTGCATTGGTTTGCATGGAAAAGTAATGCAAAGCAGTGCAAAACGCTGCTTTGCATTACTTTGTGTCAAGGGGGCGTTACATGGGTGGTACAGGGGCATTCCCAAGCAACCAACCATGCTTTTTGATGCTAAAACCTATTTACTAACATTAGTAGACAGGGTATAGCACAAAACATTTACGCTGCTAAAAAGCAGGCGTTAAAAGGAGATATGTTTTCATTTCAACTTTGCATGTGTGCTGCACTGTTCAGCACATGTACAAAGAAGGAAAAGGTTTTACACTTGTCTAGCCTTAGTATTTTGTACAGGAAGAGTGCCCTTCCTGTTCAAAACCTAAAGTAGACTAAGGCATGCACCCCAGCACTATGGCGCTAGGGTGTGTGCCTGGTGCACAGCAGCTAAAAGCTGCACCGGTGCTAGGGAGAGAAAAAGAGAGAGCCATATCTCTGTCAATATGGCACTATCCTACTCTCTCCCTGTCATGCAATGCAGCACATCATTTTTGGCTGCTGCACTGTGTTCCATTATTTTTTGAGAATCTGGGCCTAAGAATTCAAATTGAGGTGCCCATCTCGGAAGTCTTGTGATTCCTGTAAGACATTGAAACATTCATTAATGCCAAAGAGTGCATCTCCAGACACTGCCCCAGAGCTATGAAGATCTGGAACAAACATTCTAATCCCGAATAGTACCTCGTAGGGAGTATGATCACCTAACAACCTTCTAGGCAGATTTTTTAGAGGTCTCTGAACACCATACAGGTGTTGAATCCAACTACGACCTGAACCTAATACTCTAGCTGTTAAGGACTGCTCTAATTCATGGTTCTTCCGTTCCATTATTGAATGTCCCTCAGGATGATAGGGGGCAGAATAACGCGCAACACCCAGAGTTCCCATAGTATCCCTGTACTCCTTAGAAGCGAAGGCCGGTCCCTAGTACGAGTGGAATGCTGCTACTGCATATGTACCAATAAAGACTTGCAAATCTTTAATAACAGTTAGAGTGTCAGCTGATCGCTGTGTCCACACCCATAGAAATTGAGAACAAGAATTAACACCCATTAAGACATATTTAAATGCACCATTGTATGGTAGGCACAGTATAATGGCTCATTTGAAACGAAAATAGACACATTGTAATGGCTTATTTGAAATAAAAAGTGGTGTCTGTGGTGGACGGGCAAAGGTGGAACTATTAATTTGTTGACAAATGTCGCAACTAAGTAATTAGGGCCAGATTCACAAAAGTAATCTAAGACAAAATCCTAACTTTACTACTCCTAAATGCCTTTTGTGAATACCGAAAGTCGTAAAGTTAGGATTTTTCTCAGTTTAGGAGTAGTAAAGTTAGGAATCCTAACTTTACTACTCCTAAATGCCTTTTGTGAATACCGAAAGTCGTAAAGTTAGGATTTTGTCTCAGATTACGTTTGTGAATTGGGCCCACACATTTTAGTTTGCTTATAAATACCCTGCCACCAGTAGCGTTTCTGTAATAAAGAAACTGTTGCCGACACACCAGCATGGGCAGACACCAATCCCTCATTAGCAGCTATTATTAATTCTAACCTGCGGTCCCGGTTGGGGATCACCCGATCACCCACCCCAGGAATGCAGGCAAAGGGAACATTTTGAGGACTCAATAGATAGGAGGTTTTAGCTGAATAGTCTTTTGGTAAGGGCTCACCCCTAGCCAAGGCAGTGACCACAGCCATAATGTCATCAGTATCCTCGTATGTGAACGAGTAATCGCAGTCACAAAACTAGTCTGAACAGCCACTTTGGCAGCTTCATCAGCCAATTAATTCTCTGCAATGTGTACACCAACATGTTGATGGCTAAATGTGTAAATTACATAAGCCGTGGCAAAGCATCCTTCAGAGGCCCCACCTTTCCCCAACAAAGCTTATGCTTTATAGCCTTTCCTCTAGAATCTGTAAATCCATTCAAGCCCCAATAAGGTAAATTATTATTAAAGGCCTGGATACACTAATAGGAATTACACACAAAAGGTGTGGGGAATTCTGAGTCCGTATTCCGCAAAGCCAGAACCAAAGCTTTCAATTCAGCCAGCTGAGAGGTACAGTCACCTAATGTTTCTGTATATTTATTTTTCTGCCTGAAATAAACCATCTTTCATGCCATCCTTCACTCCAGCACACACAGCTGAGCACTTTTACTTTGCACCAACTGCAGGCTGGGCTGAACCATCAGTATAAATTATGAAAGCATTCTCATCTAGTGGCAAAATGTCTCTAGACATGGGGTATTCCTGTTCATATTAGAGAAATTGCTGTGTTTTCAAAGTAAGGTCTGAAACATAATCTACATCAGTAGCTGTTAAGGAAGTGGCCGACTGGATCAATCTTGGATGTAAGGCTTTCATGCTAGGAACACTGGCCTTGGTGACCGTGTCTAAGGCCATAACAAGAGACACCGCAATCATGCGTTTCCCCTGAGCCAATGGACTATCCTTTAGGACAGCTGTCTGAACTGCGATCACAATGTTTTCAGTGGAAGCAAAACTCATTTCCACATTGGAATATAAATGTGAATTTATATGCAATTGGCATTGTTTCACCTTTATTGAATACAACATATGTGTAACCACTGGAACCCGCAATAATACAGATCACTAAATTAGGAATGTGAACAAGAGTATGTAAGTGTTTGGACTCAAGGATGTCTATCTGCAAATTCCGGGAGATTAGTAGTATATTCAGCGTCCCAATGTTTATTAGAAACTTCAGAATGAATTAAGTCATACAACGGTTTAGCCCATTGTTCATAATCTGGTATGCATGTTCTACCAAAATTTAGAAAGCCCAATAGTGATTGTAGCTTTTTAAAGGTATTTGGTGGTTGCAGTAGGGCACATTTCTCTAAGAATTGTGGTGTTAGGCTTTAGCCTTCATTTGATAATTTATATCATAAAAACAGGGCACTGAGTAAGGCAATTTCAGATTGTGGAAAATTGAATTTATAGTCATGGTCAGCGAATCCCAGCATAATGCCGTCCCCTCTGGTCAAATGTGCATTTAAATCATCATCTGTGATGTAAGTGTATATTAGCATAGGACAATGCTTCTCTGTCAATTTCTTGTAAAATTCACGTTACTCGGGCAGCAAACAGACCTGGACTGTTCGTATATACCCTTGTGGGAGCCTACAGAACCTTTGCTGGGCTCCTAATATTGAGAATGATGTCAAATTGCAGCTTTCAGGCAATATATTTTGACAGAGAAAACCATTGGAAATGTCCAAAATAGTTTTGTATTCTTTACAAACTATGTTATTGATCAAGCTTGTGCTGTGGGAATTCTGTACAGCAAACGTGTGCGTGTGACTGTTTAAATGTCGATAGTACAAGACTATACAATAAGAATGATCAGGTTTAAGCACAGGCAATAATGGATTATTCATAGGGCAGACACAAGGAACATTTACACCTCGATATTCTAGTTGTGATAAATCTCCTTAATTGCGAGTTTACCTTCATGTTTAATAGGATATTGTGCTTGCAACTGTGGACTGGACCTTATAGGTATAACATGATAAGGTGATTCTTTATCCTAACCCACTTGATTGCGATATAATGGTTGGGCTTGTGCAAGAGCCAGCTCTGTAGCATAGGCTACTCAAGCTTCCTCTGGAACAAGAACAGAATTGAAGGCATAATTACATCCTCCCCTTGTGGAACTTTCCTATCAAACTCTGGTGGCCAATCAACCTTAGCCAAGAAAATGTCATATTCATTAGTCAAATTTTGTCAGACATTACTTTAATAGTACGCGGCATGTCACACTCAATTTGTATGTCTGAATCATAAAGTCTATCAGGAGGGCTAAGCCGCTGATCTAGCGTTTCAACTTTCACCATTTCATCAGTCGGTCTCACCACCAGAAACACTAGAAGATTTTGGTGAATTATTGTGACTTCTGCTGCACAGTTGAGCAGGGTTCTCGCCCACGTCTTGTTCTGAAGAAGAGCTCTGAATATTTGTGGCATATTTAGCAGAAATTCTTTTTAAATTGTGCTTTTTGTTTTGAAAGTTTTTTTCCTTTTTTATGCTGACTTCAGAGGAGCGCTGTGAGTCCATTTTTGGTTCCACATATTCCTCTTGTCTGCAATCGTCTCGTCCTCCTCTCTCTGATCGCTTGTCTGTAGAGTCCTGCAAGGAACGAAAAGAATCTGTATCAGAATAGTCATACCTATCAGGCTGGTAATTGTATCATGGTTACCTGAATTGTAACGTTTCTCTGAAGACTCCGGTTGTGGAGATCAGGTCTGTGTTTTAGCTTTGTTTTTATCCCAGCGCTTTTTAGAAGACTCAGATGTTTGCTTGGTAATTTCGTAATCGAATTTGCCTTTAAGTTGTGGCTTATTAGGCCGATTTCCCACACTATCATGACCTATAGATGTATGAGCCTGCCTGGCTTGATAAACGTAGAGTAACGCAAGGCAGCACAAATCGCTGCCTTGTGTACTCTGCCCCAAGGAAAGCATTCCAAGGATGGAGTGGGGATGTACCCACGCATCCACCAGTGGATTTTGGCTCATTCCCAGGTTTACCATTAGTGGAAGGCGTAACAAGGAGAAATATCTTTATTTCTCCTCGTTGCATTATGCAGGACACGTAGAAAGAGGAAAATCCCTCTGAGGATTATTTTTGTGCAGGAAGGTGTCCCTTCCTGCAAAAAAACAATCCTGCCTGCAATGCAGGCACCCTGGCACCATGACATAAGGGTGCCTGCATTGGTGGCAGGCAGGCAAAAGTGCACCAGCACTAGGAAAGGACAGGAAGGCGCTGTATAATGTTCAATACAGTGCATTCCCGTGCTTTCTCTGTCACGCAGTGCATCAAGATTCCTAGCTGCATTGCGCTGCGTGAAAGAATAACAAATCTGGGCCTCAATCTTGTTTTTTATTCCCCAGCAACTCAAATTTTATAGGCGGTATAAATCGGGGTTACTGACCGCATTAAACAAGAACTGATGTTAATGTTTTCACCCACGCCTACATGGATTGTTGCTTGTGGTGTTCTTTCTTTGAAATCAGTCAGGTGATAACTGCTTTTGAGAATTTTAAAGCTTTTTCAGTTTTTGCTAAAAACATGCCTTAATGAAGGAGTACACCTCCTCAAGCGATGATTGCGAGTTTCAACAAACGCAAAGCCGTAAACGTGTGCCCTTCGCTGTGGTGCTATGCAGCCTAGTTAGATTTCACTCATTGGTGTGTTTTTTTGCACCGAAAACGAGTCATTTATTTTCTGCAAACAGCTTTCGGATGGTATTTCCAGTCACTAACGTTGAGCACTTGGGTTTGTGTTTAAGTTTTCTGTATATGGCCACAATGAAGACTGAAGTTCTACCTTACATGTAAATTATTTCAGAATACTTTGATAAATGCAGTGTTAAAAAGTCATATAGTTTCATATTTCTTTGGTTAAGGTCTATATTGTAAATTTTTAAATCAAATTAAAAATCATATATATTTTATTTATGGATGAGTGAGAATGGAATTTCCCTGTTAATTTGTGACTAAAAAAGATTGATTTGTAAGTTTGGGTTTTTGCAATTCATATTGAACACATTATGAAAGGAAAAACTTCTTGTTTGCGTTAGGTTTATCTTATTCTATGCTAAAAGATGCAAATTATGTATAAGACTAATAATGCCATGAAAACCAGAACTGTTAAATGTAGGTTCCTTTAGTATGGAAGCAGATGTAACCAAGCAGAGCATTGAATGTGCTTAGAATTTTTATTTTTGCTAATGTCAGGCAGACCTGCTTAGCAGGAAAAGGGCTAACATCAATTCATGGCTCATGCTTTGTTTACTCTGATTCCTTTTTCTGACATTCTTGGAATCTTCACAGTTATTTCCATTACGACCACATATTAAATAGGCATATAGGCACGTAGGAAACAGGTGCTTGTTCTTTATCCAAAAGGAAAAATAAATTATTGGAATAATAGCATGAACAACTCTTATGTGAGACTGAAGAAAAATAAGCTAGAAAAATTAAGTACATCAAATTCCAGGGAACAATATGGGCTGCCTGGAAGCAATTGTTCCACGGTTTTATTGAGGAAGTTTAAAACATGCAGGGGCATATTCTCAAGGAGCAATCGCCGAGTTAACAGCACTTTATCGCAGCCAAAGTTGTGATAAATTTATCGCCCCATTCACAAGCTGGTGTTAACAGCCCATAACACCAGTTAACGCGCGATATCAGCCGCCGAAAGCATCGCCACAGATGACACCAGCAACTATCGCTAATGAGATGCAGAGCAGGCGTTCCCGTGCAAAAAGCCGCGTCAACACCATACCGCAACATTCACCAGGCAAATTGGCGATAAGTCCACAAAACATGCGATATGGTGCGTTAGCAGCAGGAAACTAACACCTGCTCTGACCTGGTGTAAAGTCGGACGGCAGCCCGCACCAGAAAAGGGAGCCCAGCCCACAGCCACACCTGAAGGACAACAGATGCCATGGAGCTACTCATCATGCAGCTCGGAGCCCCAACAGGGCCACAACACCCACCGCCACCACCCCCCGGACCGCCACCACCCCCTGGACCCCCGCACCACCCCCCCGGACCACCACAGAGGCAGCACAGACACAGACTGCGGACCTTCAGAAAACGCACCAGCCTCACAGACATGACACCAGAGTATGTCATTGCCCACTACAGGCTCAAAAGGACAACCATCCTCCGCATCCTGAACATCATTGCCCACAGGCTGACTGTATCAACACAGCGGACAACCAACATCCCTCCGCAGACAAAGCTGCTGGCTGTGCTGCACCTGTTGGCCTCTGGGACATTCCAACCAACAACCGCCAGAGTCGGAGGAGTCTCACAGCCAGCCCTATCAAAGTTCCTCACACCTGTCTTGGATGCCATCATCAGCTTGGTACCCCAGTACCTATACTTCCCCCACACTGCGCAGGAACAGCTGGAGACCAAGCAAGGATTCTACGCCATAGCTGGATTCCCGCACGTGTAGGGGGCAATAAACGGCACACATGTCCTACTTGTGCCCCCTTCCGACACTGCACACAATTACCGCAACAGAAAGCACACGCATTCCATCAATGTGCAGGCAATAGTGGACCACCGGGGACTCTTCACCAATGTCGTCGCCAAATACCCAGGCAGTGTGCATGATTCATACATCTTCCGACAGTCCATCATCAACCGGCGCTTCCAGGATGGCACCTACGGAAATGCAGTGCTCGTTGGCAAGTACCAAATGAACACACCATACACCTCAACTCCACAATCATACAACTCACAATCCTGGAAATGCAAACATCACAACCCACATACAACATTCCAAACAACATGCCCACCCACCAGACACGACAGCACAACTCACCATGGGAACCAGGCCTAGCCATGTACATGAGCCATCAATGGTATGGCACCTCAGCCACACATCAGCAGAATGTGGGAAGAGGAGGGAACCAGGCATGTGCGAAGGAGGCAATGTTACTGATGAATGGGACTGCACACAATGCCAAGTGTGGCGAGGATGTGTCGGACAGACTGCAGTATGCAGACCACACACATATCCATGTCCACATACACCGCTGGTGTGTGGTGTAGTGGACAGTGGACGCAACCATGTCACCCCAGCCAGTGGGGGAGACCAAAGAAACGTAGCTTGTCACGTCCCCCCCTGTAAGCGTGAGAGGAGTGGGCTGGCCCGGCGTATGCCAGGTCAGCGTATGGGTGTGAATAAAAAGCACATAGCCCTGGGTGTGGTCCTCTTCCAGAATGCCCAACGTCCCTGCCAGGGCGGTGCCTCTCACCCCGCCATGAGGCCTACACCGTGAGCGGTGTTGCCTGGGATCCTGTGCGCCTGCTGCACCACGGACCGCTGCTCCCCGAAGCCGTCATGCCCGCTCCTGCGCACCCAGGCATCACTGCTCACCTGCCGACACTGGCGTGTGTCAAAGAGGGCCCACCACATGCCGGTGCTTGCTCCAAGCCCGAGGACCCTGACCTTGGCAAACTCCTCGGATCATCACGGCCACCGCGTCACAGGCCCGCGGACCTCCTATCTCGTTGACGTACTCCACCAGCATGCACAGCAGACAAGTAGGTCACACATATGGAACTGAGTCTTGATTACACCATGGCAGAGTACATGTTTGAAGGCTGAGTTCATGTCACCATACTCCCTCCGATGTGGTACCACCAAGTCTGTGCATAGGACTCCCACCAAACGTGTCTGTGGGCCCCTGCTGACTCCGAGCTTGGGCCTGCACTGCGGTCCTGCAGGCCTCACACCAATCCAATGCAGTCCGTCACAGGCAGGATACGGCCTCCTCTCCGGCTGCACACCCGCTCAGCTCTGGTGCCACAACCTACGTCACCCACAAAAGTAATACAAATGCCATTCCAACATCGTGTGTGAGAGATACAGGAGGAGATGGCTGGACGGCGGTTGGCCCGCGCTGACCGCTGCCTCCGGCCGACACTGCACCCAACTAGGTCGCACTTTTGGAACTGAGTATTGATTTCTTCATGGCAGTGTTCATGTCACAGTACGCAAGGAGAGGAGTAGGAGGAAGACGAGCTTCAGTCCGGAGGAGAAAAGGCTCACCTTTACGGAGGTGATGGGACACTACCAATGACTGCACTGGTGCCACTGACTCTGTGCAGCGCATGCCTACCACACGTGGCTGTGGGTCCCTGCTGACCGCTGCCTCCGGCACACACTGCGGTGGAGTAGGGCACATGATTAGAACTGAGTCTTGCTCTGTACATAGCAGAGTCCATGTCATTGTACAGGCCTCATCGCAGACTGCATCCCCTTCCAGCTCTGGCGCCACTGAGTGTGTGCCCTTAAATCCATGGGCAATCTCTGTCTGGCGTCTGAGCCCATGGGCTGGAGGCTGTCTTCATCTACATGTAGCTGATACTGACAAGCTGCAAAAGTGGGGTCTGTAGCATTCAACTCCGCCATCTGCCTGTTCCTGCTTGCTTCTGCCCTCTGCATCATGCCCTGGAAGGACACCTGCCACTGTCCTCCGCAACCCTCTGCGTAAGTCCCCATGGACATCTACGAGTACACGCTCAGCTCACGTGGCACTACCTCAGTGCACCGCAAGTCACCGTCCCGTGGCAGTGTGCCTGTGCCGGCTGCTGTGCATCCGGGGCCACAAACTCTGTGCCGCTCAAGTCAGGGACCCATGACGTACGTGCCTTGTACTGCTGATTGTCTGCTCACTGTTGTTGTCTTTGCCAGCACCAACCAACCCCTGAGTGGTGGCTTACACTACCCAACACCCATCCAGCACAGGCATCACTGGAGATGTGAGCCTGGCAATAAAAGGGTCCGGGCGCACGTGCCCGTGGCCAGTCCCACGAACTCACTCTGTGTGTCCGTGTTGTTGTTGTGTATGCATGGGGGACCGGGGTCATTCCACATAACATTGTGCTGTGTACAGCGTGCGCATCAATGTCACCGCAGGCAGTGGTGTAGACCTGGGACATGAAACCGTGTCGTACCTCCCTGTGAGTGTAAGCGTGGTGGACTGGTGTACGTCGGTACTGCGTAGGGGTGTGGCTACTCCACACGTGGATCTGGGTGTGGTGCAGTTTAGGCCTTGCCAAGGATGTGGCTGATGCGTGTGTCTCTGTTGTAGTGTCAGCGCCACCCGTCCCACAATCAGCAATGTTGCCATGTGGCATGCCCCCGGTGTGCGTGCTCGGCCGCAGGGGTACATGGGGGAGGGCATGCCCGCTCGGGGTCAGGGATCACACATGCCAATTGTTGTGTGTGTCGCTATTATCTCTGCATGAGCCAAAGATGTACCCTCAACTGCATGTCGGGTTCAGCCCGGCAGGTGCTCTACATCTGTGTCAGCCCTGTCCTTGCAATGGGCCGACACACACGTGGCGGCCACATTCTGCGCAGCATCATCACTGTATCGTAGCCAGGCTTGTTGACATGCGCAGACAGGTATGATAATGGTGTGCCGTAGGGGTGCATGTGACGCAATCGCCCTGCGCACAATAGTGAATGTGCTCGGGGGTGTGGTGCAGCAGTGAGGCTACGTACTACACAGTGATGCCGCTCATTAGCAACACGCAGTACATGTCATGCGGGTATCACTAACTCATACATATCACACACCAATGAAGCAGTGGGCCTGCCAACACATCATGCAGTACGTAGTCTTGACTCATGTCTCTCTGCACTGTCACAGGTGACCAAGGATATGCACTCTGCGCTTGGATGATGACACCCCTCCGGGCCCCGAACACACAGCCCCAGAGGCAGTACAATTTGGCCTACAGACGCACCAGGGGCATCGTGGAGCGCACATTTGGCGTGTTGAAGTCACGTTTCAGGTGCCTGGACGTCACAGGTGGAAGGCTCCTGTACAGCCCCGGCCTCGTGTGCAAGATGATCGTTGCATGTTGTGTGTTGCACAACATATGTGTACGCAGCAGAGCCCCATGGATACGTGTGCCAGATGCACCAGACGATGATGATGGAGATGAGTCAGGTGGACCACACCGCACTGCAGCCGCAGCAGGAATTGCCCGTAGGGACTACATCATTGGCAATTTCTTCTCTGGTTGACGTCACATTGTGAGGGTCCTTAGCAGTAATGGCACAGTACGTTGACTGACCACAGGCACAGCATGTGCTAATAAATGCATTCCGAGACACATTCCCTGCGTGCATGTCACTCATCTGTACAGGCACTTCACTCAGACACGTGTGGGCGCGACATGTTGTGCTGACAATGTTGGGATTTGTTTATGGATGGTGGATGTGTCACCTCTGTGCAGTGAGGCTGTTTAGGGTGTCACGTTTTCGAAATGCCAGTTCTGTGTATCACAGTTGTTACGGTATCCCACTCTTCGGCGTTTCACATGTGTCCCAGTTCATTCCATTTTGGCTGTCATTTGTGGCCTTCAAGTGACAAGAGGGCTTCTTTTGGACTCTGTTATGTGCCGCCATGATGCAGGGATGCACCCTGTGACTCAAGTCCCGTGACATGGGCGACATGTACGTGGGCGGAGTCACTGCCCCTACATTGGTCCATGCTTCCATTATTGTTTGGTCATGGACATGGCACGTCAGTGTGCAGGGGGTGTTGTCTGTCCCTCTGCAATGTGAAGGGGAGATGCGGTTTCACAGTGTGCTGAATGCATGTCAATGTACATTGTGGCTGTTTGTGGGAAACTGACTGTCGGATTTGGACAATGGTCATTTGTTCTGCATCACAGCTGTGGGGTTGTGCTCGGACGTTGTCTTCTCACCGTTTGTTTGGTCTGCTTTAATGGTGGTTGTTCCCGCCTGACGCGTGTGACTTGCAGGCCTGTGGCTGCTTTTCGCTGCTTTTTGTATCGCGCTTGGCCTCATCGCAGCTATTTTTGCGTTCGTGTTTTGCATTTTTGAGGCGTGGCGTTGATTTTAACGCGGACAGTAGTCGGGTTATCTGGGGACTATCGCATGATACCGCCGTGTTGTGAATACTTGGTTAACACGGCGTAAATTTCCCGCGATGGACTGCGATGTTGAAGGTTGTGTTAAGTAACTTTTGCGATGGTTATCGCACGTTCTTGAGAATATGCCCGCAATATTTCAAAAGGGTATTTGATTGTAATTTTCCAAATGCAGAAAAAGTTCTAGAGCAAGTGTATTATCTTCTATGATGTGCTATTTATTTGTATCTACCATACCATGCAATCTAAACTTTTCAGGAAAGAAGTTCACCCAGAGCAGCCAAACAAGCAAAATTCACAATTAATTAGTTTACCGGGTGACACCATGTAATCCAGGACGCCATATTCCCTTCAATTGTTCCTGCTACAAGACCATTGCAATCTAGAACCTCTGTTGTATTAGTTTCATTGAGGTGAATCAGGAATACAGTTCCAGGATGCGTAGCGATGGGAAATAAATGTCCAGGACTGGGATATGGTGCCCTTGATGGTTGTATGTGATTCCGAAGAAAAATATACTTAAGCAAATCTGTTCTGGAGAATCCTTCTCCACAATATTGTTTGCACAAACTAGGACAAATGAAAGGCTTGCCCAAGAGGTGGAATATGTCCTGATGAATGCAATTTAGGTTGTAAAAGACCCCTGCAATTATATTTTACAGCCTCACAAAATCCTTGTTTTGTTTTTAGAGGGGGAAAATCTTTCTACTCCTTCTTCCTCTTGATCTATATCCCATGTTTGTCTTGTGGGGTGAGGTTGGGCTTCTCCACACATTTCCCCTCATTTCTTACCTTTCTATTCTCTTGTTCCTCTTCCTGTCCTCCTTTTATCAAATTGGGTCCTGTACCTTCTTCTCCAAGCGATATTTTCTGTACTCAAGTGCTCTTTTCCTGTCCCTTGCCTACAGCATGGTATGTCTATGTGGCCTTAATTCTAGCACCTACATCTCTGCCTCTATTCTTCGAACTGAAGGTAGCCTGTAGCATTTTAACTTCAGTTGATGTTTATGATGTTAGGTGAAATCCCAGATGCCTTTAACTTGTATATATATAAGCCTATGTCATCAGAAGTGACATAAATAATTATTTCACTGGTGACATTTCACTTCATATCACCATTACGCCATCATTTACATCCTTGAAGCCACGTAATAATGCATTATTCTACATATATTTGCTGAAAGTGCAAATACACACCATGCCCAATGAGCGTGGTGGTGAGGAAAACATTTAAACCGCTGAAGGACACCCTTTGTGAAAAGAGCCTACTCTGAGGCTGAGGGACTGTTCACAAGGCTTGGTGGAAGGGCTATGCCGACAACTGTACACGGCCAATGGTCTTTGGTAGGAGGGAGTCTGAGCACTGAGTAGCCAATCGCTATGCCCTGCACGTACTGTGAGGTTGAAAGAAATAGTGGGTATGGAAGTGGCTGGATGGACTGCAGTGCATGGCAAATGGTCTCAGATATTTGGGCAATGTTGTCACAGATATAAGATAATAGTTATGTGTAACCACATTTTTCTGAAGAAAATGAAGTCCTCTTAACATATGGTAGTGAAGGGAGCATGTAGTAATTGAATATAGTACTTAGACCATACAGTGATGGGCTTTTAAATCATTACTCATTATAAATGTTCTCATAAAGTACAAACCTCCCCATGCTTAGCATGAATGTATTTCAGTAGAGTATGTATGTGGTATTTGTTATAGCATAAATTTAGCCAAAAATGTAGTGTAACTATTCACAGGGCTGATTGAGCGTAAAAGTTTAATGACGGTTGCCTCTATCAATTCTCACCATTAAATGAGATTTATGACAATAATTTTTGATAAAAAGGTGCAAAATGGTTGAAGACGAAAAACATGGAATTTTCTACTGCATCGTAAAAGCATGTAGAAGTGTTCTGAAACGTGAAAATGTGAAAGACGTAAATAAAGAGAGAGAAAAGGTTTTTTTGCTTATGCAATGTAATCACGTGTTTAAGAATCTAAACATAGTTAATCTAGAAAATGTGCTGCTGATGATTACTAAATGTGACAAATGAAACTAATGCTTATGTAATGAAACACTTGAAAACGATTAAAATGTTAAGTTTATAGATGTTCGACAATATGAAGATTTGCAGTTTTACCTTTAGCATTGTGTGATACAAACGTGAATACCAAAAGTGACACACATATTAATGTTTTGAAAATAAAAACGTGCGAAATATTTTTTAGTAGTACCTAATATTGACATGTAACTTCTGAAGAAAAGAATAATGAGTAAATTAACTAAGAAAACTGAATTAGTCATATTAATGTGTGTTTTATATTAATCATAACGTGATAATGATTCAGCAAGCTTTCATGTAGGCCTCAAATGCTTCATTTCCCAGTTCGAAAAGTAGAATCTAGCTGGAGTAGTCATTCTGGACGCTATAAGAACTTTTCATGAAGTTTCTTTCTTATGCTTGAAAGCAATAGACCCTCTCTTGATTCAGCAACGCTTTTGACAGAAATGTATCTATACAATTGCAAACCCAGAGAGAGCGTCTGGGAACGGGCAGACAGTGAACAAAGTGAATTTTTTTACTTCCGAGGAAAGGATGGAATTATAAAGATATTGAAATTGATGATTTTGCAAAAGGGTTACTTAATGCTTCCGGATTTCTTAGTGAGGTATTGATCACACCATGACAACCAATGGAAACCATATCGTATGATGGAAAGGATACTTTGTGGCGTAAACTGAGAACTTTTGGAAGTATAATTGCCCCCTTGGAGGAGGAGTTGGGGCTGGTTGTCATTTTCTATTTCCCTGCCTGGCATGCTGTCCGACTGAACTCTGATTTTCTGGCCTATGCCAAACCCATTTGAACTGAACATTCCGATCTGACTCAAACCTGTTCTTTGCCGGCTGGTAAAGTGTGCAGGCATAACTCTTCGGCTGAAGAGTTTATTGACTCATTCCTGTGACTCATTGTGCTTCAACTCTGAATATTTGGTTTGTATAACCTAAATCCTGAAACTTTACTTTTTCCATGTTCTCTCTCTCTTCTTTCCCTAGGTTACCAGTAAATGTTTATTTTATTGAATCTGTATGACATTGTGTGACTAATTGTACTAAATGATTTCTATTAAATTAAATCATAAAGGTGATTTATGTTCTTGACCATTCAAATTGAGGCTTGGATAAATGATTTACATGAGCTAATATATCGTGTTTGAGTCATTTTTGGGTGAACCTTCTTGTCGTAAGTCTTATTATTAGAAAGATCTTAAGGTATGGTTATATGTTGTTAGCATAAATTTGGCATTTACTTATTTCAGGTCCTCATAAGGATTTGCCTCACATTCTCTAAATATCCACGTCCATGTTAGCTCACATAAAAGATCCATTGGAGGACCAATGGCAGTTTAGTGTTTTGTTATGGGCCCAGAGAGGAAATATATCGAGACATGATGAATATGATGTATGTATAAAAGAAAGATTTTTTGCCCAGCTTTCCGCTGCATCAGGGCCAAAGGCAAGCTTACAGTGATGGGAAACATAGCTTGCTATTGGATTGCACTGCATTGTGATGTGGTGCTCTTTAAAGAGGTGTTTTTTCCACTCTATATTTATTGGAGCAGCATTGAGGTGGTCCTGATGGATACAGGGATGATGTTTGAGATCCAAGGAGCTTAGATGTTCACAGAGATGTGAGACCTTCCTGTAATAACCCGTCATTGTTGCCAACCCACAAGGCACTCTCATGTTTCCCCCTTCCCTACCCCTTGACCATAACTCTAGTTGTAATGCCCTGTTCCCTGGAAACCCATTCCACTCCATTTTTTCTACTGCCCTCTACCAATTCTCATATTTTATAAAGTTGTCCACTTGGGTACGGCGTTCTGGTGCTTCATAGGTAGGTTTTCACCATACAATTCAAATATATAGATACACATAAGTGCATATAGATGTTCGAACCAAATACAGTTTAAAATACTGTTGTTTTTCTCCAGCTCCTCTTTCATAATTATCTTTTTGTCCAATTCTCAAAAATGGTAAAGTGTAGAAGGCAAATGAAAATCTTAACAAAATGCCAGTTGTAACTTTGGGTGTTATCTCAGTTCTAGGGCACATTTGATTTATTAATTCTGGGCAATGCTACTTATATTGTGTACCTATAAATTTACTTTGGGCATGTTTAAATGGGCTTTGAGTCCCTTATTTGACCGCAACTCAGTTTTTGCAGTTGTTGGGTTCTTGGTGAGATCATTGCCCAATGCCATCTCTAACAAAAGTCTAGAATTGCACTTGCTTGCCATATTAATATTCCACTGACACAGTGATGAACCTGGTGGATACCAGCTCCACCAATCCAAATCTGCTTCATACAATATTTGATCTGTACTTCCTGTGGCTGCTATTTCAGCCTTTGGGGATATTTGATACATAGAAAGCCCCAGTAGAGCGAGATAAAACCAGCATGTGCATTTGGAACATCAACGGCTTAGCTAGTAAAACTGAGGACCTTGAAGTGCTAAATTACCTAAAAACATTCGACATGATACTGCTCCAGGAAACCTGGGAAGACAAGGCTTTCGAGCTTCAGCGGTACACATACCACTTCGTTCCAGCCACAAAGGGATCCGACTTTGGTCATCGCTCAGGGGGATTAATGATACTTTGGGGACCCGCTTTCAGCTCTACAGCCCTTGCAGGCACAAACCTTGGGGGCAATCCGAGTACCAGGAGCCTTTGCGGCGGGAGCCGCTTGCATCACTGGAAAGCCCCTGGAGGTGCTTTAAATCCAGGCGCGGGCTCCCGCAGCGTGGGACCCGCTTTCAGCTCTACAGCCCTTGCAGCCACAAACCTTGGGGGCAATCCGAGTACCAGGAGCCTTTGCGGCCGGAGCCGCTTGCATCACTGGAAAGCCCCTGGAGGCGCTTTAAATCCGGGCGCGGGCTCCCGCAGCGTGGGACCCGCTTTCAGCTTGACAGCCCTTGCAGCCACAAACCTTGGGGGCACTCCGAGTACCAGGAGCCTTTGCAGCCGGAGCCGCTTGCATCACTGGAAAGTGCCTGGAGGCGCTTTAAATCCGGGCACGGGCTCCCGCAGCACGGGACGCGTGCGGGGGTGTGCCCGGGACGCGCCCGGGCCAAAGGCCAGCCCGTCCACGCCCGTCGGAGCCCCGAGGAGGTTGGGCTGGGCCCTCCCTCTATCAACACAGACTTTAATAAGGTACTGTGCCCAGCCATCTTTTTTGCACCATATTCAATATAACTTATTTTTAAAGCCCCCCTTAGGATGACCAAACGTAAGGGCCAGAGTAAGAAACCGGGAGGGGGTATTGTGGGCATTGCAGGAACCCTCGATTTTTTTTTAACAAGGGCTACGTCAGTCTTAGCGTGAAATAGAACTGACTGAACGTCGGCTGTCCTTGGAGCCCATCCCCCAAATAAGATCCTCTTTAGGGGGCGATACACCTTCAAAAGCCCTTACCCAACCACCCTCAGCAGATCAGGAAGAAGAAACAGAGACATTTATGGGAACGATACCCCAATTGCTACCACCGACGAGCACTAAAACAAGAGCATCCACTAGGGGCATAGGCCCGATAAAGCTCTCGGGAGCCCACCCGAACCGCCAGTGAAGAGAAAAAGGGGTGGTGGCCCACAGAGACAGAAATCAGCGAAAGTCTCCAGATCGCCCAAAAAAAGGGGGAGTGACGAAATGGAAGCTCCTCAAGGTGGAGCAAGCCCCCCCGCTAACTCCCAAACTAACTGAGAGCCCTTTGATGAACGAGGTCATGTGGCAGAGATTGGTAACCTTGGTGTCAAACATGCTGAACCCCATCTCACTTAGACTAAGCAAGATCGAAGAGAAGCTAGCTGGCTTAGAATCCCAGGCCACACACAACTTTCGTGCATTAGAGGCACTGCATATTAGGGCTATTCCCTGCCCTGGTCCAGAAACACAAATACAACCATCATCACGCAGAGCAGAGTTGACCGTGGTTTCCCCAAATATGGTCCCTGCAGTCAATGACTTGGTTAATCCCTCACATCTCAACCCTGAGACCCATATCGGCATAACCCCCTACACGCAGGCTTCCCAGCAACATCCCAACGCCTCTCAGGTAGGCTCAACGGGGGAAGTTACATCAAACCGCCGGAGCCATCATTCCGATACAGCCATTATAGGCCAGGGAACAACCTCACCAGGGAGGAGTGGACGAGCTGACCAATGGAGGGATGAAAGACCCAATATTGGAACTCTGGCCCCTGGACGACAGACCTTACATCTCCCCCCGGCAGCATCCCCTTTTGTATTGGTGTTGGGGAATGTACCCCCATTGAGGGAGGGCCAAATAGAATCCACAGATCAATAAATGGCTAAAGCCCTTCATTGGATGACGCAACAACTCAATGAAGTGGGGGGCAGAGGCAGGTGCCTTCAAAGTCAAATGATTATGGCCAGAAGGATAGCCTGGGTGGGGTCAGCAAGGAAGGACTTGTTGGGAGATTGTGTGGTCCTGAATTTTAATAATGAATTTGTCGTGAGATTTTTAATACAGTATTTAGGTAAAGTTCCGTTTAAGAACGCCCAGATTATTGTCCTATCATTGGATTATTTTTACAGACCTTCTGGTATACTGGCTACAGGAGGTATATTCCAGTAGAGGGACTTCCAGGCATGGAGGAATTAATGGGGAAACCCGGGGGCACTGGGCCTAAGGCTGGAGAATAGATTTGCCCCTTTGTCCGACCTTGAAGCATGTGACTGACTACACCAATCTGACCTAAAAACCCTAGTGGAGTGTGAGACTCAGGAGATCCTGACCCCTGTCACCAGAGTGAGACCAGTTCCTCTGGAGCACAGTACCCCTCGCCCTGTGGGTGTATGTGGAAGTATGGAGGTTGTGAATCCATTGTTGCTTCCCATGAAAGAAGGGGATTTCCCCAGGAATAGGGAGACTGTTCTCGGGCAGTCCAGCATCTGCAAATTTGGGCAAGAAGGGTCAATGAGGTTAGAAACTGATACTGTGCTAAATGACAGTAACCCAAAAACTACTCCCATTCCATGTGAGCTAGAATCAGCCCAGGAGTCCGTGGTGAGGATAGCTTCATGGAATGTTGCAGGACTGGCCAAACTTTTGCCTGATGCACAATGGGGTGCATTTATAGACATTTATGATGTATGCCTATTTCAAGAGACTTAGGGGCCCATTATGATGGCGGGCGGAAGCACAACCGCCGAGCTGGCGGATGCAAAAACCACCAGTTACCGCCGGCACGCAGCAGTCCACACGCCCGCCCAATTACGATGCGAAAAGTAGGCCAAACACCGCCGGCAAGCCAGCAACACCGTCCGCCATCAAAGTGCGCCCGTACACGTAGCGGCGCAGCCCAACTGACACACACCGTCCGACGAAACACGTCCCGCCCGGCGTATAAATTACGATGCCGCAAACAAACGGCTCCCACGGCCAAGAGATACCGTACGACAAACCGAAGCGGTAACACGGACGCCGAGCACGGACAACGAAGAAGCGGCTCCCCGAGCATGAATCCAGCACTGCAGGCCCTCCCCATGCTCCTGCTGATGCACCACCAAGGACGCAACGTACCGCGGAGACGCAGGTAGGCACACACACAACAAGTGCACGCAAACAGCGCACACAGTGCAAGGGCGGAAAAAGCGGACAACCCCCCAGCGCGTGTACACTACACATCCACCATTGCATCCACATATGACACACAGGCCAAATCGTAACATCGCGTAACACATGTGTACACACCACCTGGGACTAGGAACCAACGACCCCGTCACGGCCCCAAAGCGGCGATGACGCCGCCACACATGCGCACAACGCAGAGGCCAACCGCAGCGCCATGCATGTGTCGCACACAGACACAGGGACACAACCAAGCAGCACACACATCAGCCCCACCCCGAACGCACATGACACGTGACAGGCCTGCCACAGACATGTCCCCAACGCCCAATTCACGGACAACACCCAACGCCACACACCCGACGCACACATGTCAGTGAAGTCACGCAACAGCAGGACACACCCCAGTGTAACAAACATGGCGTAGCACACAGCGGCGGCAACACCAACTAGGAGAAGCAGGGCCTCTTCGGGAAGAGGAACGCCAGTACCACACTGAAACACCCATACCACCCTGCACATATGAACAAGACATATAAAACGGAACACCAAAGAGCCCGGGGACCGACAACAGGTGGCCCAAGAATAACATTCACACACAAGGCCCAACGCAGAGCGGAAAGGCAGCCTGCCGCCCACACAAGGGAGAGCAGACAGCACTGAATGACCTTCCATTCCAACTCCGAAACCACAGCCCTACGACAGAAGCCGGTGAATACAGCCATTGTCCAAGAATAGACCAACACAGGCATGCCGAGGAGACCGACCACAGGGCAGATAGCGCATATCACAGAAGCACACAACGGACGGGGAAGAAAGAAGAAAACACTCCCCCATGTCGGCCACATGCAAGTTAATTGGAAGGAGTCACACATCACTGACCTTGAACTGTCTGAGAAGCATGTGGGATGAGGGCCCGTGTCCTCCAAACAAGCCAACAGAACACAAGTCCTGTCTCCCTACGACTACACAGAGCTCACAGCAACCTCGGAGCGTGCACATTGCAGACTGCACACACAGCCGGAGCACGCCACCACAACGCACCGCTGCGAAATGGCAACCGCAACACACCTACCCAACTACGCCGGACAGCTCAAGCTGTACAAAACCAACCTGTTACATATATTGGGATGCGATCTCCTGTCCCTGCTGAACGTAAGTTACTGACTGACTTACCGCATCACATTGTTCAGCTGCGTCATGCCCGCCTTCTACTGTCGGAGGTGTCCCTACCAGCATCCCGTGGAGATATGCCTCTCCAACCCGGCATGTCTAAAGGCGGACCTGCTACCACTACTCCTCCCTCTGGACGCACACGACAGGGCCTGCTCTGCCTATGGGGGCATGGCGTATGTGGCCAACATCGCACCCGCACTGAAATGGGACCACTGTGCCTCCACACGACGGATCATCGAGAACAGCTACATCGAATGTCACCCAGCATGCCCCATCATGGTCCTCCAAGGGACAACTTACGAACAACACCTTGACAGCCACCATCCGCTACATTGGCTGGCAAACATGTACACCACCAATGACATGGAAGCCCTGCTGGACGGCATCGCATACCTGACAACCTGTAAATTCGTCGGACCACAACGCAGGTTCCCCGATTGACCTATGATGTCCAACCCCGCACCCATGCTTAGCTTCCGCACGGACTGGCCAGTCACCACCACAACAGCCATACCAAACGACCGGCAACTGTAACAACAACATCAACGACATCGCCATGACATCGGATATGACCGGGACATGCACACTGTTCCCCATCACATCCAGGAACACCGCATGCATCGTGGGAGGCAGTGGCATGGGGTCTGTGTATCGCACCCACATGGACGGAACTGCACGAACAACCAGGACACGACATGGATCCAGCGCCCATGGACACACACACCGCTCAGTGGACATGAATAGGTCGCCTGGAGTCTGTGGGTGCTGCACCCCTCCCACCTCCGCCCCGGGAATCCCATACCAGGACCTTTGCATGGACGACAAGTGCATACAACAACAACACGACCCCAGTGACTGTGACATGTCCAGTAACCACCACAGTGCAACAACAAGTGGCACGCCGCTGCATGCACGCAAGCACATGCCCTGATGTCATCTCACATGCACGCGTGCATGAGGAACAACCGCAGCAAACCTGTCACATGGAACTGAGATGGACTGTGCCCATGATGCCAAGCGGTCTGGTAGGCTACATGTATACCGTCTGTGTCAAAGTCCGCAGCTCCGCAGCTATACGTAAATGTACATTAGCACAGCCTTGGCCAAGCAGATGTAACTCTGAAGCCCACATCCCACATGCAACAGCCAATCACATGTAACCCCACACCCTATCCCATTTGCAATCATGCTCAGTATATCCTCAACATGTATTCCGCTGCCAGTAGTGTCCACTATACTGCATCACAGAGGACAGAAGACTCAATATAATGTTTGAAACCAAAACTGTCTCCGCTGACTCATTTCACAAGTACGAATGAGAGAGGATGAGAGTATGTGAAGTACACGGCAGTCGTGACATGACCATGTAGTCCACTGGTATTGGATGTCAACGCAAATGAGTAGCACATCTGTGGAAGACACACATGTGTCGTGTGAAGTCGTATGGATGCAGTGCTCAGGTGGGTGGGTGTGACGGGTAGATGCGCACATGCCAAGTTGGAGCACGCCGTGTTGGGAGGGGTCATGAACAGTACACCACCGCTTCCCTGGGCATTGTGAGAGGACACCTGTCGGGGGGAGTGAACACGTGTGTGCACAGCAGCCGGGCACACGTACAAAGCGGTACCAGGCGCACCTCAGCCCACCCTCTGTGGACAAGCTGGATCCTGTTGTGCGCCCGCCATGCCCCTTGACAAGGCACACACAGCCCCAGTCGACCAGGTGTAACCCCAACATAGTCAATCCGCACAGGCGATACAGGGCACGGGATGGCAGTGGAGCATGGTGTGTGAGAGGTCTCCTCGCGCTCCTCCTGGTCATATCACGCAGGCAATAGAACCTCAACGTCTAGCATGGCACAAGTCAAATGGAAGTGTAGGGGGACGCACCACAGCACGAGCAGCACTGACGTCACGGGAGGTGGCTCGCACCATCCCATCCATTGCCCATTATACCAACCACGCCACATGCCATTGCGACTAAGTGCAAGCGCGTGCGCCACCACCCCCGAGCCCTCCCCAGAGAGGCCAAAGAGTGAATGTGTGGGCCATCAGTCACAGACGGACGCGGCCTGGCCGCAAGGGCAGCCACAGCCACTGGGTGTCGCAGGTGGCGGATCCGGAAGGCGAAGACTGTGATGCATAGTCCATGCAGGCCGGGTCTCCATTTGGGGCACCACGCAGGTGGACGGCGTCCCGCAACACATCATACCCTGAGACAGCCCACTCGTGCAACTGGACCCACACATACACTCCTTGCCCTCTCTGGTGCGAGCTTGGGGCTGCCTGTGCAAGCGCTAGCCTCGCAGGTGCACATGCATATTGGGGGAGCGAGGGGAGGACATGAGGGCTGGGGCGAAGATGACTGTATCACTGTCAGTGAGTACAAGGGATGACCCAGATGTGGAAAGGAAGAGACGTGTCCCGTGTGTACTGCAACTAGTCGCCAATCCAACTACCCCCCATGTCCGGAATGTAAGCCCGCACCTAGGCCCGCCCATCCGCCACATCGAACATACCACCAGCACGACAACCTTCCCATTCGAAACACTGACTGGGGGTGGCGACCAGTGAACAATCATGTGTAGCCTACCCACGCGTACATGTGGGCCCTCCATGATCCATGTCACCTGCGGCAAAGTCATGACATGCACAATGAGGGAAGTGAGGAGAGCTGTCCGCCCCACGCACAGAAGGTGCATCAGCTCCACAGACCCAGCAGCGAGTCCAGCAGGGGTCACATGTGCAGGGGCAGCTGTGCCTGGTGTGAAGGCACATGCATATAGACAGCACATCGACCAATGTGTAGTCTGCCCACATCTACAGTCCATCATCATGCGGACATAGGAATTGAACACAGGGCAACACATCTTATTGGGTGCACCCACCGTGACCAACAATGCGCAATCATCGACGTACCCGCCCTGTGCATGGCCCCCCACCCAACGGAGGCACATCCAGTGCCACCATCCCACACACACAAGCCTTCCACGGAACATGCTGTGTCCAATGGTCAGTACAGAGTCAGCGCCCATCTGGTGGATCCTGAACAGGAGACACATGCACACACATGCCAGCTCCCACTATGTACGTCTGCCACCTGGCACGTGCAATGTAACCTCTCACCTGTGACGTGTGACTGCAAGCACACAGCCGTCTTGGCATGGGGCTGTCAATGTGGACACCTGTCAATGTTTCGGGAGGTGTGATCCGTACAGTGCTGTACATAGGGTGCAGTGCTGACACCTACTACTGTCTCATATCCCCTCGTGCCACAGGTCCCACTTGTTTTGGCCGCTCAGCCTGTGCCCACATCGTCGTTGTCGTGTGCCATACTCATCCAGCCTCGGAAGCAGTTCCATGCTCAGCAGACATTCATGTTGCCGTGGCGTTGCCGCTTGACGAATATGCAGTCAGTCCCCATCAGCACGCCCCGCAAGTCATTGGGGCCTAGATCCCCATGTGCATGCACATGGCAGTGGTTTGTATCACTAGCCATTGCCATTGTTGGGAGACCTGTGTAAGTGTATTGTGGCCGTGCCGTCCCAGCTTGACAGCTGGGCTGTGGTTCATGTGCTTGCTCAGTCATGTCAGTGATGTGTATGCGAAATTGCTATGTGTTGTGTTGCTTTGACATGTGTCCACTGCCAATTTCCCTAGGCGGAGACCGAACATTGACCGCCCATACCAATTGCTGGCGGACATGGACGATACAGAGGTCATTAGGAAGTTTCGGCTGGACAGGCCAACCCTGCATCGACTGTGTGCCATGTTGGAACCCCATCTCCGTCCCCGCAGGGTGTATCCGACAGCTGTCACCCCCACGGCTAAGGTGATGGCCGCCATGCATTTCTTCGCCACTGGGTCATTCCAGCACACAGTGGGCAGTGGAGGTGGGATGTCCCAGCCCATGTTCAGCAAGGTGCTGAGGGATGTACTGGCAGCCATGATGCTGTACCGAAACAGGTACATCCGCTTCCCCAGGACTCGTGAATTGGCGGCAGTGAAGGGTGCATTCTATGCCCTTGGCAGAATCCCACACGTCGTTGGAGCCATTGACTGCACACATGTTGGCCTTGTTCCACCACAGGCCACTGAGCACCTGTACCGCAACAGGAAGCACACGCACTCCCTGAATGTGCAAGTGGTGTGCCTTGCGGATATGGTGATCACCCACGTGTGTGCAAAGTTCCCAGGCTCGGCCCATGACGCACACATAATGCGCAACAGCATCTTGCCACGACTGATGTCCAATCTGCAACAGGATCGTGGCTGTATTGTCGGTGAGTATGTGGAGTGGTGTAGCGTGCTGGTTGTGCGATGCTGTCCCCTGTCCAGTTGGAATAGCAACGGTTCTCTGTGTCCCTCACACCCAGGTGACTCTGCGTACCCGAATGGGGCATGGCTGCTCAGTCCATTGAGGAATCCTCGCACCCCAGCAGATGATCGCTACAATGAGGCACATGGGAGGACCAGACGTGTGGTCGAGCGTACCTTTGGCCTCCTCAAGTCCAGGTTCAGGTGCCTGGACCGCACCGGGGGTGCGCTGGCGTACTCCCCACAGAAGGTGTGCCAGATAGTGGTGGCGTGCTGCATGCTGCACAATCTGGCCATTCGGAAGCAGATCCCCCTCATCGTGGATGACGGAGATCAACCAGGGCCCCAGCCCGCAGACCAGGACAGCCTCGAGTGAGGAGGACAGCGGAGAGGAGGAAGCTGGTAATGTGCGGCAGCAGCTCATCGCCCACTACTTCACTTGACGGTGAGTGTCCATGTACGACGGCTGATGTGGCTGTATCTGTGCAGGTGTGTGTGTGCTGTGTCAGGGTGGCCGCTTGTTCACTGCGTGCTGTGTGTCAACGCTCCATGGCCAGGGTTGTATGCCACTGTTGGTGGCTGTGGCATTGTGCCCTATTGCTCTGTGCGATGTGTGTACATTGCTTGTAGTTGTTGACATGTACTGTGTGATGGGTGTGTGACACACTCATTGAATGTGCTCCTGTTCTGTCTCCCACCCCTAGGTCCCTACAGGCCCTCCGGTTCCATTGCCATGCCACGCATCAGGTGCCTTTCCGCCCAAGGTGGCCGTTGTATTCCGTACAAATAAAACACAGGGCACAAACAGCAGTTTGTGTAAGAGGTGCATTTATTTCAAACTGTGACATGTGATTGTGTGTAAGGTGATGACAAAAGTGGTGCGTGCAGTGACAATGAGCTGTCGGTCATGGCTGCGTGATGCTCAGGGTGTACCCACTGGTTCTATGTCCATAGTCCAACACACACATGCCATCCAGATGGCTGTGTGGAGTGGGATCGTAGTCCAAGTCAATGCAGTGGGTGGTCAAGGAAGGCTGGCTGGCTGCCTCACTTGCGTCTGGAGCGTGCGAAGTCCTCCCGGGAGATCTGTTTCCACTTCGGACGGCCCCTTCCACGTTTGCGAGGGGGTGCCTGCTTGCGACATGCTGGTGGTTGAGGTGTGCTCACTGGCTGTGGACGCAGGGGAACTGGACACTGCTGCTCGACCCTGCGCCCCGGCAGGTGGTGGCGGAGGGGAGCTGCTGTCCCTGGCTGTGACCTCACCGCCACCACCAGCTGGCCCATGAGGTCCACGAGTTGGCCCATACGGGCGTCCATGGACCTCAGCACCCCCAGCACCTCACGCGTGTCTGTAGCTGACCTGGCCCATTGTCCTTGGGCCTCTTCATAGGCCCCAAGGACTCTGGCCATTTGAGGCAGGGCATGGCTCCCAGGGGAGGCTGGCGTTTCCCTGACCCTGCTCCTCCTACCAGTCCTGCTGCCACCAGCCTGCCCACTAGCCACATTGCTCACCACGGTCCTCGCTGTGGCTCCCAGGGTGGATCCAGTCGGCCGGGCCACCACCTGCGCTGGGGCTGGTGCCAGCGAAGACGTGGTGGTGGTGGCGGCGGTGGTGGTCGGTGCGGCGATGGTGGCGGTTGCGGCAGTGGTAGTGGCCGCAATGACCGTGGGTGTGGCCGCAATGACCGTGGGTGTGGCCGCAATGACCGTGGGTGTGGCCGCAACGACAGTGGCAGCAGGGGGCTGGGAATGTTCAGCAGCCCTGGATGATGGGTTGGTGGGTAGGAGGGGTCCTGGGGAGCGGCTGGGCCCTGCCACACCAGATGGGCCTGCTTGGTGGTCCGTGTCCGAAGAGGTGGACAGATCCTCCACATCCGTGTGTCCTCGTTGGGGGCTTGTAGGCTGGCTGTGCTGGCTGCTGTCTCCATCCCCAGCATCCAGCAGTTCGTCACCTGTGGAGAGAATGAGATTTGTTATTGTGTTGCACCTGGCGAAGTATGTATTTGTCGTCTGACATTCACAGTTCGTGCAATCTCGTACATGGGTTTCCCGGAGGCGTGTGTGTGGCTGTACCATTTGTAGTTGTGTGTGCTTGGCAATGGGACTGTGTGCTGTGCACATGTGGCATGGGACGGATTGGCCATGCCGATGGGTGTGTTGCTGTGCCCCTACTTATTGTGACTCTGGTGTATGCGGGCTCCTGGCCCATCCTGGGTCTGGTTTGTACTTTGCTTTTGGTGTTCAAATGGGACGCTTAGGAACGCATATGGCAACATGGGGGCCATGCCCCAGATTCGCATTTGGGAGGGAATATGCTTTTGGGGTTCAAATGGAACGCTTAGGAACGCATATGGCAACATGGGGGCCATGCCCCAGATTCGCATTTGGGAGGGAATATGCTTTTGGGGTTCAAATGGAACGCTTAGGAACGCATATGGCAACATGGGGGCCATGCCCCAGATTCGCATTTGGGAGGGAATATGCTTTTGGGGTTCAAATGGAACGCTTAGGAACGCATATGGCAACATGGGGGCCATGCCCCAGATTCACATTTGGGAGGGAATATGCTTTTGGGGTACATGCTGTGAGCCATGGGTGCCGAACGTGACATGTGTTGTGGCAGCATGACAGTGCATGGTCTGAGGTGTGTGCATGCCTGACATGGCCTGCATATTTGCTGTCTGTTGTGATTACTGGACATGGCATTGGACGCATCGTTATGAGTGAGTGATGGTTGTGTGCCAGCCAACGTATTGCAGTTGTCCCATCTCCTTGGTGTGCGTGCTGCCCTGTGCCATGTGCATCACTGCAGTGCTCGGGGGGTGTGGCCCATGTTGTGTGTTGTTGCTCACAGTGTGTCGTGCGCTTCATTGACTTATGGCACATGGTTGGTCATGGGCATGTATCTTAGCGTGACTGCTGTATGTGTGGCAGCTGTGCGGATGACATGCCTTTCATGAGACTGGGGCTGACGGATGGGATGGATGGTATGTTGTATGTGCATGGTGTGTCTGTGTGTTTGATGGGTTCAGTGGTGTTCGTGTGCATTTATGTTGTTCCGCTCTGTTGCGTCTAGTGTTGTTTGTCTTACATAGGCGTAGTTGTGGGGTGTGTGGTTGACAGGCAGTAGGGGCTACATGGACAGGACTTCAATGGTGTTTCGGTTGTGTGTGATGAGTTGCACAGTGGCTGCCGTGTGGTACTATATTCAGTGTGGCTTGTGCATGCAGACGTGGCTCCTTGGGTGTTGCTGTGTCTGTGATGGGTCATGTGAGGTGTGAGTCTGTGATTCATGTCCGTGTGCACATTGTTCACTTGTTCGTGACGGTGGGCGGTGCTGCGTGTTCGTCTGCTACGTGACATGTCCCATGTGTTGGTCGTGTTACGGTCCTCATGACTCCAGTAATCCAGCCCTGTCCAGTTTCCCACCTGCAGGTTGTTCGGGCGTGCACTGTACTGGATGCCACATGGTTCTAAGCGGGGGTGCTCCATGTTGCAGGTCTGTGGGGGTGGGGGGTGTTGTGGGTCGTGGTGGTGGCTGGACACCCACTGACACCGATTGCTGTGGACCGTGATGTCTACCTTTCGGCTGTCGTTGTGCACTGCGGTGGCTGACACGTGGCTGTGGGGTGTGGGGGATGCTCCTCCTTGCTGTGCTGTGGGACTAGGGGCCTGGTGTGTGTTGTACTTGGGCTGTCCACCCTCCCACCCACTGCACTTTGTGTTCCTGCCACTTACCTGTTACTTGTCGGTTAGTGCAGCTGTGGCGGACACATGGGTGTGGTGGGTGCTCGTTGTGGCGCTTCTGGCATATTTGGGGACCTGTTGGTGGTTACGTGGCTGGCTGAGTGTACACATGTCCCCACGCATCTTACAGTTGTTCTGTTTGGGCTGTGTGTGGTGGTGTCTGTTGCATGTGTGTGTGATGTGTTGTGTATTGTGTGCTGGATATGGGGGTGTTTGTCCCTGGGAGCTGTGGCATGGTGGTAGTGCATGTGAGTACATAGCGGTGTGCTGGTATACATTAGTTTGTACTTACCAGCCTCCACTCCCCCTGCTAATCCGGCGAGGATCTCGGGATGTATGATGACTCGCACCTTCTCCTCCCACGCTTTGAAGGTCTTGAAGAGCGCGGGATTCCCTCCGCCAGTGACGGCTGCCAGCTCTCTGTTCTTGGTCTCCTTCTTCTTGACCAGGCTCTTGACGTCATTCCACCGTTTGTTTATTTCGACTCTGTTCCTGGGCAGGGTCCCGACTGCATTGACCTGGTCTACGATCCGGTTCCACATTCTGTTTCTGGTGGCTAGTGGTGTGTGCTGGACCATGTTCCCATAGATTTGTGGGTGCACCTTGATGATCTCGTCGACCATGACCGTCAGCTCAATGGGCGTGAACTTGGGCATTCTTTGTGGTGCCATGGTGTTTGTGGTGCTGGTGCGGTGTGTGTTGTGTAATGTGCAGGGGGTTTGTGGTGCCGGTGTTTGGTGGTGGTGGTGGTTGTGATGTGTGCGTTTCTGTGGTGTGCTGCTGTCCTTGCTGTGTCACTGTGTCCTCTCCTCTCCTCTCTAGTTTGCAATGTTGCAAGGGGTTGTGGTCTGTGGGAGTGCTGCTTTTGTACTTACCTATGTGGGTGTGTCCTCATGGTCTGTTGTTTTCAGGTGTGTTGTGTCTGGGGTTCTGGCCTTTGTAGTTTTTGTTTGTCCAGGGGGTGTTTTCGGGATGTGTACTGTGCTTGTGTATTTGTGCGTGCCTTGCTGTGTGGACTTGTTGGCCATGTTGTGTGCGATTGTTTTTGTCAGCGGATGGTTTCTGTGCAGGGACGTGGGCGCCATGGCTTCTGCCGTGTCGATTCTCATCGGCGTTGTTTGCGCAGGCGGGCGGTATATTTGTAGTTTTCCCCGCGCTCATGGCGGTGCGATCGTAATCTCACGTGCGGTGTGTCGGGCGGGCGGTTTTGTGTTGTCGTGCGTGTTTCCGTCCGTGGCGGGCGGTTTGACTCCGACTCGGACGATGGCGGGCGGTATTTTGTGTGATTTTTCGCCGATGGCGGTTTTCGGTTTGTGTAATCGTAATGGCGTGGTCGGTGTTCAGACGGTGTGTGCGGGCGGATTTTTGCCGCTTCCATGCCTGGCGGATTCTTTTACGCCGGGTATCGTAATGGGCCCCTTAGTGTCTTGCACCATTTCACAGAAATGGGTATACATCTTTTTGTGTTAACGCGAGTAAGAGCACAAAAGGAAGACCCTCAGGAGGATTGGGTATCTGGGTTAAGACTTCGCTGCGATGTACTATTAGCACTCTGCCGTGTAGCTCAAAGGATATCCTCGCCCTTAGACTTTTGTTTCCCTCAGGTTTGTCTATAAAACTAATTAATGTTTATAATAATGTAGAGGGCAGAAATAATGAAACACAAACTATCTACCAACTTGAGCAACAGCTCTTGACCCTGAGATCAAGAGATTTAATATTGATGGCAGTAGATTTCAACACAACTTTCGAGCCAATAGCGGCTGCCCCACATGATTTAACCACTGACCTGGACAACCAATGGGGTATACCTAACTTAGATTTGTCCAACGTAAGATGGACACCTAAAGCAGGCCAGCTTTTGGCACTCACCCTCGAGTATGATCTTAGAGCCACTAATGGCAGGTGCACCTCAGACCGCCAGGGCAAGTCTACCTTTAACAGACCAGGTCATTGCAGCAGAATTGACTACTTTTTAGCCCAAGTTGAGCTATGGCCTGCTGTCGTGGACATGGAGGTGATCGACCGCTTAGACAGTGATCACAATGTTCTCAGTCTATCACTTAGGATCAAGGAAACAACATATCTTGAGAATAGGGGATATAGTGACATCGGTAAACTTCAGCCTGCAAACAACCTGAGAACCATCAAATGGGATTGGGTAGCTAAAAATCCCAGGCTATTGACCATTATTAAAGGATTTGCTAAGGCTGAATTTGACCTCTTATCTATACTCCCCATCGCAATGAGAAAGGAAAAAATGTCTCAAACACATGAGAAGATAGGGGAGATAACTAGAGATGTCTTGGGTAAAAATAGACACCAGAAGAATCTCTGTCTTGGTATAATAATGCCTGTAGAGTGGCAAAAGGCGAGCTTCTGGAAGCAATTAAATCTAAATCACAGGTCCAGATTACGAAATCTATGGCTCGCCATAGGGCGGTACCCAAAGATGCAAAAAAGGAGTGGGAAGAATCACTATGGTCAGATTTGCACGACGCTTTGGTAAATAGGGACACCAGGGACTTTTGGAAAAGTGCAGTTATTATGTCTAGGGGCAAGAAACCTGTATTCGACTTTTGTATTCAGCCAGAGGAGTGGGTTGCACACTTCAGCCACCTATATACAGATAACTCCAGGATGCTTAATGATAGAGATACTGCAGTTGTGAGTGGGGGACAACTTGAGTCTAATGATCTCAAATTTACACTCAGTGAGACAGAAGCAGCAATTAGCTCCAGTAATTCTGGCCTCGCCCCAGGACCCGATAGGATACCTAGTGACCTATACAAAGAAGATCTTAAAGTGTGGGGACCATACATCAACCTACTCTCCAATAGTATACTCTCAGGCATGGATATACCTCATTCGTGGAAGTTGGCAGAAATCGTGAACTATAGGCATATTAGGCTTATCGACTCACTACAAAAAAAATTCTGTAAACAGGTCCTTGCCCGCCTTCAGGAGTGGATTAGAGAAGGGAATATTATTTAAGAGTGGCAGGCTGGCTTCAGGGAACATGTAAGCACCCTGGACCAAATTTTTCGTTTTATGTGCATTTTCTGGAGGGAAGTCACTATTCGCAAGGGCAAACTATAAGTTGCCTTTGTGGTATTTCGTGCCGCTTTTGATATGGTGCCAAGAGCAAAACTGTGGGAAGTCTTAGAAAATATGGGAGTGCCAGCCCCTCTTCTTAACATTCTAATAAGACTTCATGCTAACACTCAGGCACAAGTAAGGTGGGATGAAAATGGGGCCCTAACAGAAGTGATTCACATTGACAGGGGAGTTAGGCAGGGGTGTGTATTGGCACCCACCCTGTTTACTCTCTTTATCAACGATGTCATTGGATGTTTGAGCAGGGATGGTTGTGATGCTCCAAAAAGAGGAGGGCAATGGGCCCCTGCTCTCCTATTTGCGGATGATACTCTGCTCATATCCAAGACACCTCAGGGGCTCCAGCAGCTGCTGGATGATTTCCAGGAATTCTGTTTGGGACGGGGGCTGGAGCTAAATAGCTCCAAAACAAAATGTATGCTCTTTTCATCCAACCTGAAGACCAACCTCAAGAAACAATTGTATGTGGGCGGTGAATCACTGGAATTAGTGAAAGAGTTTGACTACCTGGGTATCAAACTCACCCAGAATATGAGTTGGGCCCCACAATTGGCTAAAGCACAGTTAACTCAGATATATCAAACGGCAAGCAGTGTGAAAATTCAAAAGAGAACTATATCTAGGAAGCTGGCTCCAGCATTAGAAATTTACAACACTAAAGCCCTAGGCGCGACCCTATATGGTGCAGAGCTCTGGGGTTGTTCCAACTGTAATAACTTTCTAATTACTGAACATAAGTTTTTTAGGTCTTTAGTGAACCTTCCAGTGTCTACTCCGATGAGTCCTCTCTATTTAGATCTTGGCCAGAAGAGGGTGTCACACAAAATTGGTTTGCGGATACTTATGTTCCGGCACCGGTTGTGGACCACTGTAGCTCTCGCCCCTTATAGGGTGGGGCTTCGGGAGCTAATGACAGTATCCTGTGTGGACAGGATCCCCTGGATGCTCATAGTCAAGAATTTGTTGGGTAAGTTAGGACTGGCTGCCCATTGGAGTCACCCTGAAACCTTGAGTCAGACAAATAAATCTAGTCTTAAAGCTGCATATTGGGGGTTAATCGAAACTGACCTGATAATGAATTGCAAGGGATCACTTTCGATTGATTTTATGAATTTTAAACAGACTGTGCTATTTGAGCCCACACTGGATGAAATTGAGCCTCCTCTAGCGAGGAAACTGTACCTACAGTTTAGGTATGGTTGTCTACCCCTTAATCACTTCAGAAGAAATTGGAGTAAAATAGGGGAGAGTGTTGAAGAATGTTGCCCCAGCTGTCAAGGGATTACTGAGTCACCTGAACATGTCCTATTCTTCTGCCCCCTATACTCACGATCCCGACTTAAATGGATTGCCCCCTCTGTAGAAATCTGGGCGTAAGGAGACATAAGGAGGCATATAGAATAATGAAGACAAACACAATGTGTATGATTGTATTTTGCATAGCAAAGTTTCTAATGGCTGCATGGATCAGGCGTACTAAGTATTCTTCTGAAAGTTTTAAGGGTGTAGCTCTTATGACGTAGTATATTATGTTTTCTACTGTGGGTCATGTCTTATTTTATTAGCACACAGATTTTTAAATTTTTTAATTTTATTACTCTTACAAATGTAGTTTTAGCATATAAAACCGTTTCTCTTAGGCAAACCTATGAAGCTTGTAAATGTAAATAATGATGTAATTTTTACAATTATGTGGCTACTATATGGCTCTTTTTCCCTTTTGCACAAACACCAATGCACTTTGACTGAACTGTCTTGCTGTGATTGTAAATAGGCGGTGACTGTTTATTTATATTGAAATGTCTCATTTGTATTGTGTGTTTGTAATTGTCTTGTTCTATGGTGTACTTTTATGATCAGCAGAGATCGAAATAAAGTCTTTGATTGATTGATACTGGCCTCAATAACCACAATAGGAGAAATTTCACCCATAGAAGCTCAAATTGCAGCTCCAAGCGCCATTCAGGCTGTGATGATAACGCTCAAGTTTAACAAGGAACGCCAGGAAGTTATAATAATTAACACCTACGTGCATCCTACACAAAAACCAAAAGCAGCTAAAGAGTTGGTCAAGGAAATAAAAAGGGTTATGGAAGTGCAAGATACTGACCACATCATCCTGGCAGGCGACTTTAACTTACATGTTTTAGGGCCCGGACTAACCATGGGCAATGAACTACGCTCCGCTAGCGGAGGTTGCGGAGATTTGTTAACTACGCATTACATTAAAAACATGAAATTCACGCAAAAATTCAGACTCCGTCATGTAGCGGAGTTAGCTACTGCACCCACAACTCTTTGATAAGACAACTTAACCTTTACATGCTAAAACAAAAAAAATAAAAGCATATACCTAATTCACAAAAGTGAACTTTGAAAAATATTAGGCAATGAGAGAAGTGATGATTTTGGGGTCACCCCTAACCTAGGGGAGAACCAAGCAGATGCCTTGAACACAAAGAGCATATCATGCTGAACGTTTCGGTGGTGGTCCCATCCTCCTAGGACCACCCCAATCAAAGTTATTGGCAAAAATACAATGCCAACCAAAGGCACAGCAAAGCATTATGGGGCGAGATTCTAGAGTGTAGTGAATATTATAGTATTAGCTCTCAGCTGAGCCGGGAGAGCCTGCCCCTTGAGGAATGTTTTGATATTGGATACTATAATATTCACTGCACTCTGGAATCTCGGCCCATAATGCTTTGCAGGGCCTTTGGTTGGGATTGTATTTTTGCCCATAACTGTGCTTGGGGTGGTCCTAGGAGGATGGGACCACCACCGAATCGTTCAGCATGATGTGCTCTTTGTGTTCAAGGCATCTGCTTGGTTCTCTCCCTAGGTTAGGGAGGACCCCAAAATCATCACCTCTCTCACTGCTTGCTGCATTTTTATTGTCACTTTTGTGAAATGACTATAATATTATCAAAGGTATGTGAGGTTTCTGTTTTATTAATTGGCATGAGACGGAATGGCGGAGCTCACTGAGTTTTAGTTCAACTTCGCAGAATTCGGTGTAGTGGTACTCTGCCAACTAAGCCCACCCTTAGCCCGGACAAGACAAGGATCCTGTGCAAGACCTCACCGCTGCCGGGGGAATACTGAATCAGGGCCTAGCAAATATTGAGAAACCAACAAGATGCTCGAAGCACCTTCTTCAGGAACTCAAACATCTAAACTTGAGAACGCTGAAGGGCCGCTTCCAGGGGGATAATCCACCGGGTGCCACGTTCCATTCATCAAAAACCTCCTCTTACCTAGATTTTACCTTCACAACCCTAACCATGTTCAATAAAATTACCTCCTTTAGAATAGGTGACAATGAACACAGCAATCACCTACCGCAGGAAGTGACACTAAAAGCAAAAACAGCCCTCACACTAGAGGCATGCAAAACGATCAACACAGAAGGGTCCTCAAACCTCAAGCGAATAAGGTGTAATCTCAGCAACATTGAAGCAACATCAACCACCGCTAAAACATTATATAACCAAGGGAAAGACACATCAACCCAACCAGTGAAAGCATGTGAAAGCTTCATTACGACCCTTGGTGGGGAACTTGCGACCAGGACAGGGACAAAATCGAGACAAGTGGCGGATACCCTAACAAGGATGACAACCAGCCCAGAAACAAAAAAATCTCAAACGTACCATAAACCAAACTCTAAGGCGGCTTCGCATAACTCCGCAAGACCTGGACCTGCAATGTGTCCTCCGGAAACTGAAGGCTCTAATAAAAAGAAAGAAATGGGAAAAAAAGATCAAAGAATGACAAACTTTGGGCCAAGTTAATTCATGACGCCAAACAAAAAAAACAGCGCCAAGTTTTGGCAAACAATCGACAGAGTCGAGCGACCAAATCATCCTGGAATAAACTCTAACATAACAGAAGCTGACAGAAGCTGACTGGGTAGATTACCTCTTCAATCACAACAAATCACAAAAGGATGAAGAAGCAAACAAAGAAATGGGGAACGCAAGAAAAGATAGAGGCAACATCGACAGGGAAGATACGACGCACACCCCCATTCTAGCAGAGCAACACATCTCCCCCAGGAGAACGCAACAAAATCAGGGGATTGCACCGGCAGCAGGCTCAGACCTCTCATCCTCTACCAATGAGGAATGCTGCGGTCCAACAGCAACGTACATAAAGAGACAAATAGCCTGGGGCAGACTCGCAGGCGCCCCAGGCCCCAACGGTATTCCCCCAATGCTGTACAAACACGACGCGGAATATTGGAGCAAAGAACTATCACCGGTTTTTAAGTCCAATTTTTAAACAGGGTGACAGGAAGGCTCCAAATAACTATCGACTAATTGCTCTCATTGACATAGAGGCAAAGTACTACGCGGGCACAATTTTGGACGAACTAACATCTTGGGCATCTGTAAAACTCTATTATCCCAATAAACCAAACTGGGTTCTGCCGGGGACAAGGAACCACAACTAACATCATGGCGCTAGCCATGTTAATGGATGCAGCCAAAGAGGCAGAAACTCCCTTATTTCTTTGTTTTATAGACTATACTGCTGCCTTTGATCATGTTGACCGAGCCAAACTCTGGCAAAAACTGGAAAGTTGGGGGATACCAAAAGACCTTTTAGATCAGCTCAAACTATTACATACTGACACTTGGATCAGGATCAAATTAGGTGCAGGGACACACCTCTCAAAACAAATCCCCACCTCTAAAGGGCTAAAGCAAGGGTGCGTCCTAGCGCCTCTACTCTTCAAACTTTTCCTAGCTGATCTCCCTGGGGAACTGGACAAGAGGTCATCTCATGCTCTGAAAGTGGGAAAAATGTCGCTGTCAAACCTGTTATACGCGGACGACCTAGTGCTGATAAGTCGGACCCCCATCGGTCTTCAACATCTCTTGAATACGACAAACAGCTTTTCACAACGGAACGCCCTAAAAATAAAGCTTAAGAAAACTAAAATCATGGCAGTAAATTACCATAAAAAGAAAAAAATCAACTGGTATTTAGATGGGCAATGTCTGGACCAGGCAACCAGCTACAAATATCTTGGAATACTTTTGGATCACAATAGCTCCTTTAAACCACAGCTAGAGTCCCTGCGGAGAAAGGGAACTATGACCTATCTAGCGATGAAATCCCTGAAGAAAATGCTGCCCGACCTAACACTCGATCCCTTGCTGCAGGTATTGCGTGCAAAACTGCAGCCAACACTAACATACAGGAGCGAATCTCTCAAAGGTAAAGATGCTGCAGCTCTGGACATAGTAATAGCTAATTCCTACAGAGCAATTTTTCATCTACCAAAATATGTTTCACAGGCCCAAATACGGCTAGAATTTGGGCTCCAAAAACAATCGGTGGAAAGAAGGGGTGCGTACATAAAAACTTGGCACAAGAGCCGTAGTGCTGAGGCAGGATCCCTAAACTCTCATCTTTGGATCGAGTTGCTTCGCCACGGAAAATCACCAGCCAGGGAATATTTGTTTGACTCCCTTAAGTTACTGGGATTGTCGGACCTTTGGGGGACCCCAACAGATCATCTATCCATCAAAAAACCTGTGAAAAAAGTAACTCAAATGGTATCTGTCTTAGAAGACAAGGAAACGCTCGCTAAAAGGGCACATGGCTGGATAGTGCTCAGTGACTATGAAACACTCAAACCGCAATCTTACTTGAATATAGGAGTCAAAATGAGGACAAAGGAAACATTTCTAAAGTTATGGCTAGGCGTCGTTCCGATCACTCCGCATCTTCCACCATGGGAAAGGAGATGAGGTCTGCAGCCTTGTCGCCTTTGCGGAAGAGGCAAGGAGGATCTCATCGATGTCATCTGTATCTGCCCATTTTTAAAGGACATAAGAAGCACTTTATTACGACCATTATTCAAGCGGCATGGCATCAGGACATGCAGGCAGGCAGTAAAGCTGTGCTTCAATCCAGCCAAGGTACAGTTAAACTGCCGGCTCACAAATGTTTTGACACAGTAACTAAGAGACTCAAAAGCACCACGCAAGCAGACACAGGCCAAAAAATATAGCCGAAACGGGCACCCCTTGAAGCTAGACTCAAAAAAATTAACAACAGCACCTTACAGTCGCACAGGCACTTTAAACCAATGATGGCTGTATGCGCAAAACCACGCACTTTATTACACGGTATAAGGACGGCTGCTCAACTCAAGAAAAGCTACCGCCAGTCTAGCTTTTTCTGTCGCACTAGCACTTTAGACTCACTGACGAGCGCAATGCCCAACTGTGCAATTTTAAAACAATGTATAACGATGGCTTTTAATACTTTTTTTCATTGAATCACGAATGAGAAAGCTTTAAATTGTTGCAAAGGTTTTAATTAATCATGCATAATAAAATTACCTTACCTTACCTTTGATGCATAGACTCCAAGCAGTTTTTAATATATTGGGCATGATTACATATTTTTGTAAAAGCAAGCTTGTCTAATAACATGATAGGAGCATCCCCTTATACGGTACTGTGTTACAGGTATGAAACACTGACTCCAGGCTCTTTTGCCTCTGCTGGTTCAAAATTCTACTCATTGCAGTATTGATCCACACCTCTCTTCACTGAACCGCAATTGCAGGGCAATGCTATTTCTGAAGCAGGGGTGGGAAGGACCTGAAGCTGACTGATACCACACAGTGTGGGGACTACCACCTACCATAGTGTGCAAGCTCCACAAGAGCACCACACCCAAAGGAAAACCCATGATGCACTACCGGTGTTTCCTGCACTGCAGACTGGAGAGGCAGGTCTATAATCTGTTGCCTTTGTTTTCAGCACCAACTGCCTGGTTTTGTTGGCAATGTTCCTGGGAGGCTATGGATGGTTGGACATGTCCTGACATAAATGACCACTGTCAGCAGGGGCCAGGAAACCGTCATGAAGATTGTGGTAGGGCCTGTTAAAATCACTTCTATTTTTTATTGTGTGCTTGCCTGCAGACACTTTTATCTCTTTCTGTTAGAAAGTGTGGAGTTTAGATACACGCAGAAGTGTTAGCATCAAGGCCACCTCCTATCTAGGCTGACATATTTTCATTGTTTACATTATGGACACTGATAATGTGGACGCTTACAGTGGAGGCTAGAATTCAAACATGTAAATTGAAATTACACATCTATCGCCATATATATTTTGTCTTGTTGGGACTCTCCAGACCAATAAACATGAGATAAAAATGGCAATCAAGTACTATAAACCCCCTGTATTTAGCCATAGTTGGGAGAGAACTATCAGGCCAGAGAACTTGCCGCTTTGCTGAAAACCGGCCCCAGTTGGGCATTGCTCTGCTGCTCTGAGAGTGGCTCAGAGAAGTGGCTTTTAGCTTAGCATTTCTTATCATTCCCAGGCAATGGCTGTGATAGAGAATAGCTAAACAGCTATTTCTCACTAAAAAAGGTATGGTTTGTGATCCATCTTAAGAAACATCGATTTATAGACTTGATATTTTTGCTAAGTTTTAGTATCATTCTTAGAAGTAACAATAGGGTGTTAGTGTGCATTTATTTTCTCATTCTGTGTTGTTACCGTTCATATTTTATGCAAAAGATTTGGGTTTTAGAAATAAACATTTTAAAGTTTTATCCCCTGCCTTTTAATGCTATTTTGAGTACATTCTTTATTTACGAAAAACGGTTTGAACTTCCTCTGTTTCCCTGAACTCATCCAGAAGGACTAAACATGATCAGAAAAAACAACAGTACAAAATTATTTAGTGGGTAGTGTACAGGTTGAATTTCATCTGGATCACTAAGGGCCCAATTACGATGTGGTTAGGAAAGCATTCCCACCTAGGGCCCGATTACGATGCGGTTAGGAAGGCCTCCTAACGGCATTTGCTCCTTCCGAATCGGATCGGGAACGTGTCTTCCCGACCGAGGGCCAGATTACGATGCGGTTAGGAACATAGGCTCCCATAGAAGTCAATGGGAGTCCAACCAAATCGTATCTGGAAGCACCCGGATGCATCATACTCGGTCGGTCGGACCGAGTAAGATTTCCTAACCACATCGTAATCGGGCCCTAAATAGAAACCCCCTGTTTTTTGTTGATTTGTCCACGCTTGTTTCTTCAAAGAGTATCTACATCTGCGGTTTCTACATTTTGAATATCATTTTAATTGAATCTGTTCATTAAAAATGGCAGATCCTGTTGTGATAGGGGTAAATTACAGTGCAGCAGTTACACAGAATCTCAAAGACAGAGGTGTCGCTGACGCAGGGTGGTGGGTGAGGGGTTGATTAGGAAGTAACTATTGTGGTTCATGAACATGCTGCATCTGCCTTTGACATTTTTTATTCTTGGGTGGAGTTTGATCCCATAGATGCCAAGACTGGGCATTTTAAGACATACAAAGCTGCAACCCTTCCTGCACAATACCAAGCATATCATGAATTGGAAGTCCCTTTGACCTACCAGGAACATCAAAATTGGTTTAGTGGACACTTAACCCACAGACCTCAGAATGTCAAACCGGGTCCCATCATTAATAAAGAGTCCACCTGGCCTGTATTGGCCGGGTATACAACTTTTCCAAATCCAGGAAAGCTGCAGAGGTATAATGGGTACTGAATCAAATACTGCCTCCATGTAGGTGACTTTGAGAGTATGTACTTCAAAGAATAGCAGGTAGAGCAGTTACAGAAGGACCTGGACCAAGGGCAATGGTTCCTATAGAAGTAATCAGTCAATAGACTATAAATGCCCATATGGGCAAATTGCCTGTAAAACGTGATGAAATAGCCTTTCGAATTGTTCGCAAGACCAACCAGTTAAATGCGGTTAAATCTCACTCAACGCCTCCAGACAAGCATAGAATTCTGGCTACGAGTCTTCCCTTTGGAAGTATAATTTTTTGTATCTACACTACTGCGCATGGTACAACTTTGTTGGTGGTATTACCAGATGTAGTAAGATAAGTGCAAAATGAGCATGGAACTGCACCAGCTCTAGATTTAAGATTTAAATTAATGAGGGAATTTGAAACAGTTTCCTCAATCATTCTGAGCAACATTCATGGAGAAGCAGCAGCTCTGGCCATATGCTAGAGACTTGTAGTGGTTTCTGTTCAATAGCGTGAACGGGAGTCACCCAAAAATACGTTCTGAAACATATACATCCGTGGGCTGTGAAACCTTGGGACCATAAGCTGTTAAACTGCATCTGAAAAAAAATGAGACTGCGGGTTCTGGTAAGAAAAACTATGCCAGAAGTAAGACAAAAGAAATTAATGGAACTCCATTAAACTAGAAGCCCAGATCTAGAAGTAGCCATGTCACAGACAGTTCCTATTGCTTACAAATCATATTTGTACTCCACAGCTGAACATGCTTCGCTCCCACAGAGAAACTTGCTACTGTGGAGCAGACAAACATTTTGAAAGAGCACCCTTTGATACAAGGAAAACGAATAATTAGGCTCTGCGCAGCCTGTGGTTGATAGGTACTAAGCAGAAATACTCCGTAATTTGTACAGCAGTGCAGAGAAATTTTGGCAATGATGAATTCAAACCTCTAAACACACACTAAAACTTTAGGTGATTTCACTTCATGCCCTGCAGAAATGTATGCTTTGTTACTTGCACTAGAGAAGACTGATTCATCAGTTCCCACACTAATAGTATCAGGTTCATCCTTCTGTGTACAAGGACACAATGGTGATTTAGGACATTGGCAGGTGAATGGATTCAGAGATTCAAAAGTGAAACCAGTTAAAAATAAACAGCTCTGCAGAAAGGTGGCTGTCATTAAAGACAACCTTTCTTTCGTCCATGTTCACCATAACATCGCCCATCAAAGTGAAGGAATTCACACTAAAGGGAACTGTGCAGCTGACTTAGCCACAAGAGGTAGTGGTTCATAGTTTAAAGTAGCAGCAATAACCAAATCTGAAACAAAAATTGACACAGAGATTTTAGCAGCAATACAAGCATAAGCTAAAGACAGAAATCCTCTAGAAGGACTTCCATGCAGATACTCCTATGCCCTCAATCAAGATAACACTTTAATGTTTTTCCTTATCTGGAGTGGAAGATAGACAAATTCCAAAGGAACAAGTTAGATTAGACTTAATTAACACAGCTCATGAGCAGCTAGCTTCTGTCCATGCTGGCATGAGTTCCATAGTAACCATGCTCCAGCAAAGATACTGATTGCCTTAACTACCTGAACAGACTAAAAACTATGGGCCTGATTTAATTCTTGGAGGAGGGGGAACTCTGTCGCAATGGCGATGGAGTTCTCGCCACACCAAGACTTTGGTCTGCACCCCCAATTTAAATGCAGGCAGACGAAAGTTTGACAACAGCGGAGACTACTCCGTCTCAGCCCTGGTCAAACTCCTAGGTCCATTGCAGGGTTAGCTATATGTCTGCCCATCTATTTAGATGGGCCGACATATAGCCATTTTTCAATGCTTGTCACTGCCAGGAAAATCTGGAGGCAAGGGGCACTGAAAGTGCTCAATACCCCCCTTGCCATGGGAGGAATCTCCCATGGTGAGGAAGTAATTGGTTTTTTATTTTAAAAAAAGAACCCGTTTTGAAAAAGAAAAAAATGTAAACTTTGTCAGACGGCTCCATCATGTTTGATGGAGCCATCTGGCAAAGTTACAATGCAGTGCAGGAACCGCCTTGATGATTTGATGCTTAAAATGTCCACTGGGCCGACGAATATTTCAAAATGTGTTGGTCAGGACCTCTGTCAGGGTGACAGACTAATTTACTGTGTCGCCTTGGCAGAGGACAGGCTGACCACCAAAACTTAAATCAGGCCCTATGTACGGCAATGTGAAATCTGCAAGCAAATAAAACTGTTCTATGACCAGTTCAGAGTCCCCTTACTATTTCCAATCTTCTTCTTGGGGTAAGTTATCTCGGGCCAATCGATCAAGTAAACCGATATAGGTATATATTAAGTGCTGTCACTTCATGCTCCGGGTTCCCGTGGGTTTGGCTGAAAAAGAATGCTGATGCTTGAGCGGTCATAAAAGACTTTCAGTGCCTAGTAGTAATGAGCGCAGTTCATACCTTTTATTCAGACAATGGTCCTGTGTTCGCCGTAAAGGCATTCAGGGATGCTATGTCTGCTCCAGCAGTATCTCTGCAGCACTCGCACCTGTTTCATGCAAGAGCAACAGGTTAAAAGAGCGTGCCAACTTTATGTCTTCACAAACCTTGACCACTAGGGTATTAAGCGCAGGACTTAGTTAGCTACATAATGTGTCTGGAGTTCAGAGAGCATTAAATGATTTGCCTAAAGGAGTATTACATGGTCATACCCCATATGAGATGCACTACGGAGTATCCATGTATATGTCTGATATTGATAGTTCTGGAAAGGTGGCAGAAGAATAAGAATTTGACCTGGACCATATTTGAATGTCTTGCAGAGAGTCCAAGGGGTTAGAGATAGATATTCTAATTTGAAGCATTCTGACTCTGCCACCGGCAGATAAGGTACTTAAAGCTGCTGACGGGTGGTTCCCCTTGATTACATGAGCTACTTCAAGAAAAGATCCCCAATAAACAACACCTGTTCCATTTCTTAGGGTAGAAGGCACATAAACTGTAAAACTCCCTCAGCTGCCTGGTCCAAAACAAAACAGGAAGGTGTCCATTGACCACATTAAAAAGCACTATGTAACTGATTCTTTTCAGCTGACCCCCCTTGACACCAAGAGGTCTTCGGAGTAGAGCCTTACAACTTACTCTGAAGGAACATATCCAAGAAGAAGATGAAGAAAGCCACCTAGCAGAAATCTTGAGTCCCAATCCAGCAACAGTAGGGCTTAATATGTCTCCAGCTTTACACCAAGTGCCAACTTCCACAGAGGAGACTAATACTGCAATTCCAACAGTCCCAACTATTTCTACTGATATGGTTTACTATGAAGCACTAAATGATCCAACGTCAATTGAAATAATGACTTTGCCAGAAATAACTCCTTATGAATATAACTCAGACTTTATATTTGATTAAATGCCAACACACTGTTCCTCAATGTCACTGCTGACTCCCAGTTTGGTATTGGTTTTGTGACAAATACCTTATACCACAGTGATCCTGTTTCTTGATTGCTACCAGAGTGTATTTCCTTGCAATATGGCTCATCATGCTGATCACACTATTGCTGGTAATAAATGAATAATACATTTCTGATAAAGCTTTGCAGTTTCCTGTAGTTCAAGAATTGCACCTTCCTCACACAGAGCATAATAGGATCATCATTTTGCGAATATCACTGCATATTCTATACAAGATAGCATAGTTTGGATCATGGGACCTACTGAGATTCTACAGATTCCTCATGTCTTAAAAATTACTCTTGAATATATTGTAATACCCGGTTCCTCTTCAGATCAATGGGACATAAAACCTGTTAAACGAATTTTGAAGGACTTCTAGGCCTATACCTCTTTTGACAAATAGGATCCTTATTTAAATGTTGACAATCCTAAACGAATGGTTTGTTTCCACCATTTTGGTCACCATTACATACACAGAACCAGCCCTCCTAAAGAAATGTATAATTAACTATACACAGTGGGAACATTGTGGGGTTCTGCCCATAAATAGCCACCACAATTTCAAGAATAAATTCCCTTATTTCAAAGACTTTGATACACCAGACCCAACAGCCTTCTATTACCTACAAAAGGAAGGAAAGCAACAAAAAACCTGATTACCAACCACAAGCTAATATATTCACATACATTTGCTGAAAATCTTGCAGTAAAAGACTATAGTATTGGAAAGAAAAAATTGAAGAGAGGAGTATTTGGGAAAACAAATTCTCAGCAGATTGAAGACAAAGAATCTTTTTTAGAGCATGCATAATTACCCCAAAAATATTTTCCTGAACAAAGCTCTCCAGCAGACCACATGTCTTGGATTCAGGTCTATTAAAGATTTCAAGAAACCCTCAGCTCTAAAAGTGAATTCAAGCTAATTAACCCAAGAAAGGAAATCATTACTGATTCCTAACTGAATTAAAAAATTCAGATTGGTACTTACAATTAGACCATGTTACACCCCAGAAGGATAGTCCTCTGGACCTATGGCCAATTGATATTGACAAACCGATTTCTTTATAAAACTGCCAATCCTTTAGCTAATCGCCGCGACCCAAGGTACCATAAATGTACACCTTTGTATGTCATCATGTAGAGTGTGGGTAAGCTGTGTCAACAATGATTGGCACATTCCAGTCTCACTGCTGTAAAGGAACATCTGTCTACAATTAGTGAAACTATGGATTTCATTGATTTCCTCCTGGGTCCACAACCAGCTAAAGTTAAACACTTCCCATTCACAGCCGCTTATGCCATTTATAATGAGATACAAAGATACTCAGAAAAAGAAGCTGCAGATAGGCAAACCCCACTTAAAGTTATTGAAAATGGCATGCAAATGCTCTCTTAAAAAACTGTATCCAATAAGCATTATAATGCAGCCGGCACCTGATCGTATGAAAGAAGATGTAAATCTTTTGCGATGTGGACAGGATCAGTTGCGCCAGAAATCCTGAAATCTCGTGAAGTGTTTCTACTACTCATCAACAGGAATGTCATTTTTCAGTCCTATACTCTGACCTTAACACAAATAATCATGGCTCATAAAGAAGGCACCTATATCCCATAAAGTACTGAAGAAATGGAAGATGCCATGTTTTCTGTAGCAGAAGACTCACTTATCACATGGCACCTACATGGAGCGATTTCAGTGCCCATGGCATAAGCCCTTGGATTGGTATGAACAAATTCACAACACTATCCTCCACCATATGTGGAGTTACCATTTAAATTTTACAGTTATACCCAAGACAATCCAATATTAATGAGCACAACTGGCTGTTCAAATCCTCTATGTCACTCACACTTGCGTTATTCTAGCACTCTTCACAGAGCCTCTACCTCTTTGAAACCAGGATTAAGCTGGAAATTGGTACCTGTGCCTGTTTCATCTACTCCAGCCCAACATACACTAGTGAATAATGGGCCTGTTTAATAATTACAAATGATACAAGTTGCAGAATAACCCAAGGCCAACCATATTTGTTAACTGTATCAGAACTCATAAAATACTGCTGGATAACAGTTTACCCTCCTCTATAAGACAGTTTGAAAATGCCCCTTGGACAAAAATTGACATAGATAATATCACCTTGATAAGTTGAATGAACTTGATACCATATTAATGCAGAAGGAGGTCTATTTAACCTCGTGGTAGAAACGTTTAATTCAAAACAGCCCATTCTGCATTTGGCATTCAAAAACTCCTTCAAGCCCAGTACTCTACCCACTTTGCAGAGCCTGTGCACAGCATCTTTAATTGATCAAATACAACATACTGAGTGTATTTCTTTAAGAACATTGGATCTGGTTTATTGACTGGTTTTAAGACTGTTTTTAGACTATTCCCACTATTTTTTCTTTCATTGTCCTCCAGTCTGTTTGACGGATTTCCAGCAATCCTTATGATCAGCGGTTGTGGAGTTCTGATCCCCCTCCAGACAAAGAAATAAAACTAGTTCCATCTCCAGAATGAATTTCAAATAGGGGTATCCCACTAAGAATCAATGCGAGAGACCCTGGCATTCTTTCTTGGATATGGATGGCTGACTTCTCTAAGTACTAGACTTTTGTCCTCACATGTAAGGCCAGAGTTTTGGTGGGTAAGTTGTTTGCAAGAAACTGTCCTAGAAGTTCTGCTAGAACTGCTCCCAATGGATTCAATCAATGTGAAACAACTGCTACAACAGCTAAATTGCACCAAGTCTACTGCATAACATTGCAGTTGACGATTGTGAAATAGGCACAATATAATGGGCACGTTTCTCTTCCAACGTTAGAGCCAACAACCGCTTCAGTGCTTGAACAATCACTGTCAAAAGGACACCTTACTTGAAGTCTCTGGATCTACAAGAGCTGTTCCAGCGCATATGCCCATCTCCCTCATCATCTTGTGCTAAATCCAAGGCAAAGAAACAACAGAAGGAACATATTTGCGTCATTCCAGGTGGCTCATCTTCGAAGGGAAAAAGACTCCAGAATATTATGGTGGCTACATATTGCCATTACCAGTTGGAAGAAAGTGAACTGAGTACAAACTGTGTCCTCAGTGTAGAGGGGAAAGGGACTGTTCTTGCTTTTTTAAAGCAAATTGACAAAGAGTGTGCCAAAAGGATGGTTTGCATCCCATTTTTCAATCCTTCTCTTTTTCTTTTTTCTTTTATACCCAGCTGCATTCGTTATAGACACAATACCTTCTTTAATTTATTTTTAGTCTACCAAAGCTCATATCGTAATATGTGTCATCATTTATTTGTAATGTTTTATTTGACATTTACTGCCATTTTTTATTCTGTATGAGTATTATATTTTTTTACAATATTATAAATGTTTTTTTAAAGCAACTATCTTGATTTAAAATCCTGGGATGTCATGAACACTGTGACAGGCCCGTTTATATCTCTTCTATTTTTTATTGTGTGCTTGCCTGCAGAATCTCTTTTTATTTCATTATAAAGTGTGAAGTTTAGACACATGCAGAAGTGTTAGCATCAGGTCCACCTCCTGCCTACGCTGACATATTTTCATTGTTTACGTTATGGTCGCCCCTGACAGGGTTTGCTCCAGGGCTTCGAGAGAGATGCAGAAAAGTATCCTTCAACCCGGCATTGCTTATCATTCCCAGGGAGGCGCTGTGATGGAGAATAGCTAAACAGCTATTTCCCACTAAGAAAGGTATGCTGTGTGACTCATCTTCAGAAAATCGATCTAAAGGCTTGCTATTTTCTGCTTCTGCTAAATGTTAGCATAGCACTTAGATGTAGCAATAGTGTGTTAGGAAATTAGGATTGTACTAGTCATGTTATGACTGTTTGTATTGTATTAGCTGGTAATGTCATGCATTGCTGTATTTATTTTCGTATTCAGTGTGGTTACCAGTCACATGTTACACACTAGACTTGTGTTTTAGAAATAAACATTTAAAGTTTTATCCTCTGCCTCTTAATGCTATTTTGTTTTTCATTTACGAAACAAGGTTTAGCATTCCACTATGTTCCTGAAATAATCTAGAAGAACTAATTGTGACCAGAAAACACCATCTGTGCAGTATTGCTTGATGCGGAGGCCTTCAAACTGTTTCTGAACTGGGATCTCCTTGCTGCTTTCCCTGCTGGTTTCCAAGGAAAATACTCCTACCCAGAACTAGTAGATACTGCCAAAAACAGTAATATTGGAAGAAATGTATTCCGCAAGCCAGTCTAGGAGCAGGGAACAGCATCAGCTCTATTTGTCATTCCTCAATGACTCCCTGTGCTTCAATGGCTCAAAATGGAACAAGTGCGTAGAAAACTGCATGGCTGGTATTCATTCCATATGTCGTTCTAGGGCAAGCTTACATTCCAGAGTGTTGAAAGTAGCTCCACATAGTCTATGGACCCACCAAATGATACACCAGGAAGCAGTTGCTGTCTTAAACATGGAGAGAGAACTTGGGGATGTGCTGAATTCTGCTGTAAAAAATAATTTCATAAAGGCTCACCCCACTAGAGCTCGTCTGTTTGCAAATTTATGTGCAAAAAAAGGAGTTGAACATCCCGAAGGAAGGTGCTGAATCGCATTTTTTAATTGAGACATGAAGTATGACCAACTGGTTGAAGTGCTGGCATGAGAAAGGGACACATTTTGTTCACCTCTGAAATCCAATGCTGCTTTTTGTGGAAACCCCTGAAGTGATTCTGACGCCTCTTTTTCTCTAATCTGATGGATTAATGCTTTGATGTTTCTTGAACACCTCTGTTCGAGTCCTCTCATCACGTATTAAAAGTCGCCAGTTTAGGTATTGTGATCTGGTTCAGAGGTGCTCACTGGCCCTTCCAGATACTTTTCTAGAATTCAAAGTGCAATGTAGGCCTGCATTTACAAATCCATTTACCTATATGACCAATTACAACCCACTCTATTTGACCCATACAGCACCCCTTCCTGATTACCTCTCTCATGCAGTCAATGTCATTTTTTGTTCAACTTTCTAGAGTCCTACCAAATTGGCAAAAGATCTCCATCTCCTATATTTTTCCTCCTTACACATCTCATCTGACTGTTTTCCATCCTCTCTAGAAGTCTCAGGACTTCTGGATTGGGTTTACAGGCGGACCAACCAAGGCTACACTCTCTCAGGTTTGCCCACATTCCCCTCTACAACCTGATAACCAGATTGTTCACCAGGATGAACTTCCCCTACTTATTTTTCTAGCTGACCTTGTCTTATAGCACTTGACACAATTTCCAGCTCCCTCTTTTTCCCATACTTACCATCCATCTGGTTCATACTGGAAAATGGGAAAGTATTATAGTTCCCTTGAGGTTTTATTTCTTGTCTCGACCCCACTCACCCATAATCATGCTACTCTGTTATACATTCCCAACTGTTGTGTTTGTTTCTTTTGGTGCCTGGATGATTGTAACCTAAGGATCTGGAGAAACCTGGCCACGTTCCAGTAGCTGATGGTTATGACTCATTACTGTCTTCCCCCTCTCATGGTGCCTCATCCAGCACCAAGACCCTTGAACATAATCTTTCAGAAAGTAACTGACCTTATATTTTATGTAAAAGGAAAAATGATCTTTGGATACATAGCCACCACATCACCAAATAATACCCTCAAAAAGTCACATCCATCTAAACCTAAGCATCTAAAACAAGATTGGATTGGTTATGTGACTAGTATCAGAAGATTTGTACATTCAGACACTGTATCTGCGGTGTCCTCTTTAGGCTTTAAATGTGTGGCATAACTGTGGCCTTTAGAAAATATTTTCTCCATAGATTCTTGAACATGTTGATGGACGCTTGTAAAGATTGAGGCAGCTAAATATATGCTATTTGAGGATTAAATATATAACCAAATTCTTCCAGATCTTTCAGAACTCTTAGTTGACTTTGGTTCCATCTACAGTATTGTTGGGCGCGACTAGAACATTATCCAAACCCTTTTTTTGATAGCTTCAGCCCAGTTGACAGAGTTAACACCAATGACCAGGTGATACGACCAGATGTTATAGGTGATCATGGTCCCTTTTTGGCACCTGGTACAGCCCAGTGCCATAGATTATACTTTTGTGCCATGCAGCCTTAGCTTGTATACTAGAATAGACTTTTCCCTGTGCATGACTGTTGCCATCCCTTTTAAAAAAAAATATATTTTTATTGATTTGTATCCTGACCTCCCTCCAACTCCCCACCTCAAACACAGCTGGTGACACACCAGAAATATATAACATAATTAATTCATAATCTTTGCTTCCATAAATAAATTATAATATATATCAAAACATAAAGGTTTAAAATGTATAAACAAAAACACAATAAAGAGAAAACACACCTGACCCACCAAAAACCCTCCCCTCCGAAAGTGCTCAGTGCAAAGAACCATATGTAAACATTTATCTCTCTAGAGTTGGCACTCCCTCCTCCCGATACCTTCTAACCCACTCTATTAAAGGGGCCCAAATTCTCAAGCCCTTTCGTACGTGCACGACTACGTTTCTGCATGTAAATCGTTTTTTCCAAATTATAGAGTGCCAAAAACCGAGCCAACCATTGTTAGAACCCCGGTGGGTTAGAATCTGAAGCAATGCAAAGCCTTAAGATTGCCATAGAAGTAAAGATAAAATCACATCCATATTCTGGCTGATCTATCTCCGATACTCCCAGTAAAATTACATCTGGTGATAGGACTACTGTCTTCCGAAAGAAACTTGGAGATTTATTTTTTCAAATTTTCTAGCTCGCCACAAGTAGCAAAAATATAACACAATATCTCCTTTATGTAGTGCAAATCAGGGGCAACAGTTTCCTTGACCCTCTCCCCATTTTGCAATCTTATCCGGGGTATAATACAAAAAAAAATAGGTCTTATAAAACTGTGCTTGTAGTTGAGTGGACATTAAAAATAGATTGTGCCAAATCAAAAGAATGAAAAAATGTTGTGTCTGTTATCCCTACCTTCTCTTGCCACTTCTGGGAGTCATAGTCATCAATCATAATGGTATTCAAAAGCCCATAAATTTTCTTACACCCAATAATTTCGCAATAGTCTCAGATCTTGCAAATCCAGCAGAACCACTCCCTTTTCGTAGCAAAAAATCTCTCACTTGCAAATATTTAAAAAAATCCTTCCACCCGAAATTAAATTCATTTTTTAAATCATCAAAACTGATTATACCCAAAGAGGAAAAAAACCACCTCACCCGACACACCCCAACTTGAACCCAACTACTCATAAATTGATCTCTAAAAATCTCTGGTAAATTTAGATTATTAGCCGGGAGTAAAAAGCTTAATCTGCCGATCCCTAATTTTCCACGTACAGAACTCCGTACCTTGTATGCTCCATGGAGGGTCTTAAAGCATACTCTTTTGTAATAACTGTCATTTAATTGTCTCCATAGACACTCCCACGCCTCGTTTCCAATTGCAAGTTCATACAAGGAGGGTACTTGTTTGATTTCCCCACTACTAAAATGGTCTTGTAACAACACTCGACTGTCTATCAATGTAATGGCCCAATAATACAATTTCAAATTAGGGAGCGCCCACCCTTCTCTCTATCTGGGTAATATAAGAAATTTGAATGCCCTTCTGGGTCTAGCATAAGCCCAGATAAACCGAGAAAATATATTTTCCATTGTCTTAAACCACCAGGTTGAAAACGCTAGAGGAATGGCCCGGAAAAAATACAAACTTTTTGTGAAAAATGAGCATCTTAATAACATTGCATCTACCCCCTAAGGATAATGCAGATTATAACTTTATGGATAATCATTGATAAGGTTATTAGACGATACGAACCCAGTTCAAGTGCTAATTTGTTTTTTTGGGGAAAAATTAATTTTTTTGCAGAGGACCAAGAATTTGGAGGCCTAGCTCCCTTAAAAATATGCTGAAATAGGTTGGTCATACAAACCTTGAACTGGGGAGCAAATGTATGATAAAATCCCTTTGGAATACAGTCAGTACCTGTAGCTTTACCCCCGCAAGACTATTCAATGTAAGCAAAATCTCTACCCACTGCGGGGAGTGCTCTAATAGTTCCTGATCCTCAATGGAAAATTTCAAACAAGGAATTAGATCTAAATATTCCCTGGACAGATTAGATTCCCCCCATGTTATCCATATACAAAGATTGATAATATTGTTTAAATGCTTTCCTGATTTTGACTGAATCAGTTACATGACCTAACACTGGCTCATTGATCTCCCGGACTGTATTTACCGTAGTCTGTTGTCTGGTTCTGATAGCAAGGTGATGAACCATCTGCTCACTATATTCATCAGCTTTCTCACTCCAAGCCACCAATTTATCCGTAGCTTTTTTGACCAGAACAGCACATTTGGCAACAGCTACCCTTAAATGACCCTCACCCAGATCACCACCCAATTGAGTGGCGGTGACCAATCCCTCTTCTGCAGAGGCTAAAACAGCCTGAAGGTCCTGTGAGATTTGTCTGCCTTGCTTATTATACATCATGGAGAACCTCAATGTTTCCCCTCGAATTCCCGCCTTCATAGCATCCCAAACTATAGATGTGCTCTCCAAATTATCCCCCAAAAACATAGGGATCCACTGCATCATATGATTATAATACTCTTCATTTAACAGAAGAGTTTGTTCAAAAGTCCAGGACCTCTCATTTTGTCTAAGGTCATTGCCCTCTAAATCTAGAAGTAACGGGTTATGATCTGAAAGAGTATGTGGTGCTTTTTCTATAATACAATCATAAATTAGGGAGCTAGACACAAACACATAATCCAATCGAGCATGCGATAAATGAGGATCAGAAAAAAAGTAAACCCGGGGCTGAAGGCTTCAAGAAAGTCCAGCTGTCAACCAAACCATGATCTTTACACAGGCCCCTCAATGCATGGAATACTTTTGGTTTCCTCCCGGAGTACCGCAAACCCTCTTCCACTCGGTAAATTGATGTTAAAATCTCCACATAAGATAATAGGGAGAGGCCAAAGCGCTAATTCCTTGGTGACCACTTCAGCTACTCCTGGATCATCCATATTTCTCCCATACACTGAACATAGAGACATTTTCCCCACGAAGCTTGTTTGACATTCGGTGATAACCCAGTGGCTGAACTTATCAGCCTGTGTCAGGGTAAACTGCAGCCTATCCACAGGAGCCAAAAAAGCCACTACCCGTATCCGCACACTTTGTGTTGTTGCACCAAACAACTTATAACCCAGAGATTTAAGCAAATGCTGTTGTGCACCTTCAATATGGGTCTCTTGCATGCAAATGATATCTGCAGCAAACAATTGCAACCCAACTGCTACTTTCTGTCTTTTTAACATCATTAAGCCCACAAATATTGATAATTGCAATACATAATTTACCCATGCCAAATCTGTAAAATTATCCGCATACTCACCCAACAACTCCAGTAAAACAAACTATATTGCCACAAACACATCATGTAAGACCCAACCAATGAACACTTTTTCCACTTTCCCACCCTACCAGTGTGTGGTTCCCCCCTTCCAAACTCCCTTTCCCTGAACCCCCCACCACCAAAACTAAGGCAATCATGCTCTGACCTGAGCCTGAGTGAGGAAATCTTGTGCTATCCCATCTTCACCCTTCCCCTATACCCCGTCTGACCCACCAATCCTGCTACACCATTAAACATGATTCCAACTCAACTGTCATGGCCTCTTCCTTATTTAGTGCTGGATCCCTCACCTGAGATTTAAATTTGCCTGGGCCTGAATCTCTAAAGTAAAACTATGACTCTGTCCCTGAAACACCACTTTCAACCGAGCAGGATTCTGTAGGTACACCACTGCCCCCACTTTCTGAAAAGGAGCAAAGAGCTGCCTAGGTCACCATCTTCTTTCCACTGTAGCATGAGCAAAATCGGGATTAGAGAAAAATGTTCTCCCTCAAATTCTCTTTGAGCATTAGGACGTGCCAAGTCATACACAGATTGCCGTAATAAAAAATTCCCAAAGTATACCAACACAGGGGCCGATTCCGATTCGGGCCGGAAATCTCTCTGACCGAGCCGGACCCGGAGAGATTTCCGACCGAATCGGACCCGTGCAGCCCGACCCAACGAGTACGATGCGCACGTATGCCATCGGACTCGAGTCGGTCGGACTCCCATTGAAGTCAATGGGAGCCTGTCGTACAATGCGTACGCGGGCTCCCATTGACTCAATGGGTGCGAGGCGGACAAGGGCGCCCCCTACAGCGTGTACGCGGCTAAGCAACTCGCGCCGTACACGCACAGGTAGGGGGGACCCATGGGTCCCCCCTGTGTGCGACTCGCGCGGCTACGCGTACAGGGGGTCCGACACGGACCCCCAAAGTGCACGGCTCCGACTGCTCTTTGGAGCCGGAGTGCGCGGCTCGGTCGGACTGCTCGCGGCGCGCATCGTACTTACCCGGCCGGGGAACGTCTCCATTGCGCGGTGCGAGTCAAGTCCGAGCGGGTCGGTCGGTGCGGTTAGACCCGGGAACGAGTCGGTCGGAGCGGTCGGGACGCCCGGACGAGTTGGTCGGCGATTTCGCATCGTACTCGCTCGCCCGGACGCGCGTACGAATCGGTCGGGCAATAGGGCTCCGAATCGGATCCGGTTAAGCCGAATCCGATTCGGAGCCCTACCGGCCGAGATCGGAATCGGCCCCACTGTGTGTGGTCGAAGTGAGTCATTGGTGGGTTTCTTTGACAACATCATAGGGAATCGGTGAGCACGATGGACTTCCCTATCCCAGTCCCAGGAAGACAGTTCAGGGAGGGCGCCTTTCATCAGAGCAACAACATACTTTCTAATGTAACTTTCCTCGACTCCTTTGGGTACCCCCAACAATCTTAGATTACAACATTATCTGTTTTCATGGTCTTCCAACTTCCACATAACATCGGTCAAGACCCCCTCCTGTGAAGATCCCTGAGTCTTTGAAGCAGCCACCTTATTTTCAAGAACTTCTGTCTGGTTTTTCAACCATACATATTCTCTCAGCAATGTCACTGCATGTTTTACCGGTTTTCCTCACTGTATTTTGGAGTTTTTTGGCAGCAAGACGCACGCGTCGATTTCCATTCTTTACTTCCTCCTAAAAGTGCTTTAATGATTGCAAGATTAATGCCAGTGAGGGTTCCCGAAGCATTCTAGTGCCTTGTGCACCCTGCTCAATCTTTTGACCGGTGTCAGCTGTTTCATTCTCGTCTCCTTTCTGCTCAGGATGCAATAACTGTATGGCGGAGTAGTCCCTTCTTAATTCCCCCAGGCTATCCTTATCACAAGCCTCTAAGGGGTTCCCCCGTCCTCTTCTTTTTCCCCCTTTTGGTAACAGATCTTCTCTGCTGGGTGAAGCCCATCATGTCTTCATGAGCACTGATACTACTTAACCATGAGGCCCCTTCCCCACTTGTGACTGAGATGCTTGCATCTGAGATATCTGACTCATCTGTAAGGGAAACAAACTTCTTCATTGTATCCAGGGTCATGCATTTTCCATCAGAGCTTTTTCCCTGCTGATTCTCAAGGGGCCCGATTCACAGAAGTAATCTGAGACGAAAGTCTAACTTTTCAATTTCGATATTAACAAAGGGCATTTATAAGTAGTAAAGTTAGACTTTTGGTCTAAGTTTAGACCAAAAGTCTTACCTAGACCAAAAGTCTAGCTTTAATACTTCTAAAGTTAGACTTTTGGTCTAAGTTAGACTTTGGTCTAACTTAGACCAAAAGTCTAACTTTACTACTACTAAAGTTAGACTTTTGGTCTAAACTTTGACCAAAAGTCTAACTTTAGTAGTAGTAAAGTTAGACTTTTGGTCTAACTATACTACTCGTAAATGCCCTTTGTGAATACCGAAAGTCATAAAGTTAGACTTTCGTCTCAGATTACTTCTGTGAATCGGACCCAAGATTTTTATCTGTCAAAGCACGGATATCCACAGACATTAAGTCTTCTCCTTCTCCAATTGCCGTGCCCATCTCTGTAGCCTCAGTTAGGGATACTACCCTGAATGCCATCTCTACAGCATTATAAGATGTCTCCACAATCGAAGGTGCTTCCAGAACAGTCACATCATTTTGTGATAGCCAGGGACCCGCATTAATTTCGAGAGCATTTCCTGTATCCCTACTTTCACAATCCTTACCGGTTCTGAGTTCCACTTTCTTTCCTCCGATTTTGCTTTCAATGGCTGCCTCTCACCGGGGTTGGGAGACCGTTGGGGTAGGCGCTGCCGAAGGCACCGGGTGTTGCCTACCCCCTTTGCCACATTGCGCGATCATGCCTTTGGCTGTAGAGTCTCTTGGAATCTCCAGCTCAGCCTGAGGTACCTTCCACTTCACTGCAGCCAGGAAACACACAGGGTCAAGAGCTGCGGCTGCCACCACCGCTGATAGCAGGAGCCATCCGAGTACTTTCCACCGCCCACAGTCAATTCCGATCTTCCACCCGCGAATCCGACCCCGGCGTTCAGATTCCAGGATCCTAGTGCAGGGATAGTCTTCATGCCGCATATCATCGGTCATACATCTTGAGGACGGGGCACAATGGAGAAGAGGTGGATAACGACCTCACTCCGACGCCATTTTGCCCCGCATAAAACCTTTTTTTGGCTGTGGCCATCCTTGATGCCTGGAGCTTTTGCACACTTAAGGGTTGCATTTCATCACTCTCGGGTACTGCTCTGGTTAGACCTGGGCCAGGTCACTCTTTCTGTGAAGAGATGGGGGACAAACACTTCCAAGTATAAACTACAACAGAGAAAGACTCCCTATGAAGATTCCATCCACTCTGCATAGGCTCTCAGAGATTCTGGGAAAGCCACACTGTGAGTGCTAATAATGAGAGACTCAGCCAGAACCAGACAAAAGCATAAATCTGAACTTACTTGCTAGAGAGCAAAATTAAAGAATTGACAAGCAAGTGTAACAGATAATAATCTCCCAAATTGCTGCAAGTTTTGATGAAGCAGAAGTTTAATCTCAATGCCCCTTTTGCCTCAGATGCAGAGCATGCTCTATCCCACCTGAAATGGTTTCATTATAAACAGGGCAAGAAGACAGGATGCTGCTATATAAGCAATATACAACAGCAACCATTTACTCCACATCAATCCAGTTGAGAAGTCTGACATTTTTCTGCTTTTTTTAGTTGTTTGGATAGCTCTGAACACTTAGGCAGCTCTGAACTGGGGGAGATATTTCTCTCTAGTGTAACTCTTTTGCCCCTAACTGTGGAAGGCAGAATATCTGGAAGGAGAGATCAGTGTTAAGGAGACAGCAAATATTTTTAAGGACATACCACCTGCTAAAGCTACAGGAGCCAGTGGTCTCTATTGCAAATTTTACAAAGTAAATTGTGCTAGTCTTTCCAGATTTCTCCATAGAATTTTTAAGGTAGTAAAATCTACTGGTTTTCTCTGCCTTGAATTTGTCAAAGCTGTAATCCTCCTTCTCCCCCAAGTGATGAAAGGCGTCTTTGTACTGTGGAGCTATCAGCCCATTTACCTAATTAATGCTTATGTTAAAATTCTGGTCAAGACCCAGGCGAATCCATTCAGAAAATTACTGCTGAGCTTCATGCAGGATACACAGATTGATTATGTGCACGGTTGTTCATCTAATAACCATCTACGCTCACATTTCAACATCTTCCAACAGGCAAGGGAGGACATCAAGGAAGTTGTGATTATTTGATTAGATGCTCAAATAGCCATTGATGGCATTGAATGGTGATAAACTATTTAGAACATTAGGGAAGGGAGGCTTAGTTCAGGACTTCATATCCAAGGTGAAGTGGCTATGTTCCAACACATCTGCCAAACTAGATTGTAGAGGCTTCCTCTCCAATACTTTTCTAGTTAAGAGGGGAACTAGACAGATTTGCCCACTTTCTCCCTAGTTGTTTTTATTGGTAATCCCTATCAGGGGCTATTCGGCCAGCCCACAGTGTGGTAATGACAATGGCTGGTGTGTCAATGTTTTTTCTCTATGCAGATGATGCCATGCTTACTCTCACGAACCACAGATATACCATTTCTCTGTGGACCCTTACAAATGATTTTGCAGCTTTCCATGGTTACAAGATAAACTGGAGAAAGAGTGAAATGCAGCTCCAATCCAGGGGTACAATGAAAGACACAATGGTGGTTTATAATTTAATGTGGCTAACAAGTAACTTGAAATACTTATCAGGATGTATGTCAAAATATGAATGTACAAAAATATTGTGAAGATATAATATATATATCTATATATATTTCACATACATTGCCACTGTGTAGTCATAGTTAAGTCAGAGTTTCCTTAGGCAGAGCATTTTTTGTTTGACTAATAACTTTGGCACCGTTGGGCAAATCTTCTCAAATCTTTCCAAAACAAGTTCATCCAGCTCAGCTCCTTCCTGGAAAGTTTTACAGTGGTCCTTCAAGAGTGATCTGAGAAAAAGGGGTGGGGGAACAAAACACGCTATTCCCATGCAAATTCCCATAAGAATTTTGAGAAGCTTAGGAGAAAAAAAGCTGAAAAGAGTTACATCAAATTTGGCAGAAAGCTAGATCTTTACTCAGAAAGTGAGCTTTTTGTGATTTGATGTAAATCTGCTCAGCCAGTCAGTCAGTCAAAGTAACTTTGGGGCATATTAGCAAGACCAGGCGATAAGATTATCGCCGTTTTAGCGGCAGGAAACTGCCGCTAAACGGCAGATAATGGGCTTGCTAATATGCGTTATGTGATTTCCAATAGAAGCCCAGGTTAGATGTCCTGCACATCTAACCTGGGCTTCTATTGGAATTCTATAACGCATATTAGCAAGCCCATTATCGCCGTTTTAGCGGCAGTTTCCTGCCGCTAAAACGGCGATAATTTTAACGTGGGTCTTGCTAATATGCCCCTTATTCGGTTTCGAGAAGAGAACCATAAAAGTGCACAAAATCAACAATACAATTTATAGTTACGATGACCTATCTACAAAACAGGGTGAAAGGCAATTCATACAATTCAGTTATTAAAAGGGAGATAAAAGTAGGATTAAAAGAATACAATCATTAAAATTCAATCTTAACCCCTTCGGCGCTGCGGACGGCCCCCGGCCGTCTGACGTCACAGTGGGCGTGTGCGGAGGACGGCCGGGGGCCGTCCAAACCCCGCCCGCTCATTAATTCTCCCGCGCAGCGCCGAAGGGGTTAAACTAATCACACCTTTTAGTTCATGGGACACTTAAAATGTATGGTGATGAATCCAGATAATCCAGTTCAACTACAACTACTAATACCGTTTCCTAATTGCAGTTGCAACTTTAATGAAGTTGGAGACCCCGGTGCATATATCAAGTGTAGCCAGAGAATGCAGGTAATTAAAACCATCAATATAAGAACATGGCCTAATATCTTTTGAAATTGAGACTAAGAATGTTCTGCTAGGCTCTTTGTAAAGAGTGCAAAATAGCATAAAGTACCATGTGCTTTGGACTGCCAAATTACCACAAGGGCAGAGCTCCAGGTTATCTGCCCACCCAGTTTGTTTTGGAAATGCCACTAGGAAATGCAGGGTAAGGAGACGTAATCTTGTTAAATAAAAACGTGTCTGAATATTTGTAGTGAACGTTAAGTAAAATTGCTGCTGAGCGGGGAATAAGCAAAGCGGGCCTGCTGCCACAGGTTGAGAGCGGCGAGTGTTTGCCCCTGTGAGGTGCACCTCTTTTATGATCTTTTTCGCATTCTCATGGATACTGGCTGGGGAATCAAAATAATGTCCCAGGCCTAACTTATGAAAGCTATCCCTGACAAATCGAAGCCAGGGAATAGTAAGTGCACCATCGAGGTTAAGACAATCTTTTATAATCTCTCTGGAGAACGCCAGCTCTTCCGATAACCAAATTTTAGCCCATAGGAGTAAAGGGGCAATGTTTATATAGTCTTCTACAAAATCAAGCCCCAACTCGTAATGACAAAAGCTTGTGGGGGCACTATTTGGAATCATCAGTAGCCTTTTTATAAATTTATTTTCCATAATTTGCAGCTGACGGCTGTTATGGTACCCCTATACGGCTGCTCCATATGTTGCCACAGGTACACATTTGGCTTTATAGAGTGCAACTAGCTCGGTCACCGGTTTATGTCCCAATTTGCTGGCAAAACGAAAAAGTCCCTCTACTACCCTACCTATGTTGTGCAACCTTGTAGTAACAAGCGGATCCCAGTTCAGCTTATTGTTAAAAATGTCCCTTGATAATTAAAATTATTCATTTTATCAATCCTCTTCGCACCCACAGCATGATTTCTACTTTCAGTCTTTTTAGGCCCACAGACCATAACATAAGATTTAGTAAAATTAACCTTTAAATCAAGTGACAACATAAAATCAGAAAATGCATTAAGAGATTTTTGAAGGCCATTTGCTGTTAGGGCCATTAAGACAGTATCCTCCACATAAGAAAGAAGTGGAACCCGGGTGCCCCCAATGCATGGGCAGTCAAGATCTTTATCTGACAAGAAAGCATCAAGGCCATTGGTGTATATTATAAAAAGAAATGGAGCTAAGATGCATCCCTGCCGGACACCCTCTGTCGATGCAATTGGCCTAGTTTTTTCGTCGTAAGCGCCATATCTGATAGTTACAGATGTAGAGGCGTGGAGCCTACGGAGAAGAGAAATTAAAGATTCCTCAACTCCCATTTTCCCCATCAGTGCCCACAGCTTCTCCCGATTTACTGTATCAAAAGCACTGGACAAGTCCATGAAGGCCAGATGAATAGAACCCTTCCTGGCCCTCATGTACTTGCCCATAATCAGGGACAAGTTGAAGCACTGTTCAGTAGTGCCCATCCCCCTCCTAAAACCATACTGTGATCTTTCGATTACCCCTGTGTCTGTCGGCCAAGTTTCAAGTAGGGCAAGGACAACCCTTCCCAGCAACTTCGCTGTGGCATCAATAAGGGAGATGGGTCTGTAACAGGAGGGGTCACGTCTGTTACCTTTTTTATACACAGGGACCACTATAGCCTCCTTCCAAGATGCTGGGATGGGGCCGATTACCACTGCTTTGAACACATTAGGGAATAATGGGGCCCACAAATTAGGATTAGTTTTAAAAAGATCTAGTGGCACTCCATCCGGACCAGGGGCTTTCATACTAATTCCTTTGGCTAGGGCTTCCTCAACCTCAGCTACTGAGAATGACGCACTTAGGTGAAAGGCCGAGGTTAGATCTAGGGTCAAATCCTCACTTAGGACCTCATATTGCCAGCCATTGGGATTAAAAATGGCCGCATAGTGGGCTTCCCAAACATCCCCGAAAATCAGGGAGTCCATCCTACCCGTCTCCCCATTAAATAATGGGCGATTTATAACTTCCCAAAAACTTTTCGAATCCCTAAGGGAACTAGCTCTTTCCAAGTCATCCCATGCTCAGCAATTTTTGAGAAAAAAAAGATCAAAATATAGTAATATCTGGGCAGTTGATACCATGGTACTTCTGCGGTACCACAAATTTAAAAGCAACACTGATTGGCCGAGGGAGATTTTTTACCCTTGTGCCACTGCTGTCCTGTGGGACTGGTACCAGTCCCACTGGACCAAGCAATCTGATTGGCTTACTGCAACATCAGCATAAATGATGCGATTGCTATTTCAGAACTTGGGGACTTGTATTGCAGTACCCATGGAATACTGTGGTACAGAAAAAAAAGTAAATCCCAAAAATTAAAATGAGTAGCGGGGAATTCAAGGTGTAATATCCCTCATATGCATTATTGATTCAGTAGCTGGGTCTGGGGGCCCTGAGTTGGGTCTGCTATGTCTATGTCATTGTTTCTCATCGATCACATTTCAACAAGCGGTTTTAGCTTGTACATTTTTTGGATCAGAATCTTAAATATTTATATAATGACCGGTTTACCAAAAAAGTAGTAAATCTACACCTATAGAAGTTCTCATTGAATGGGTGCAAATTTACTACTGTTTGGATTTCATAAACATTGGCAGTAGTAGGCTTGGAAAGCTGCACCAGTCTCAACTTTTCAGGCATACTACTGACAATCAAGCACCCAAATGGTGGTAGGATGAATGCTTTCAAATAGTCTAACGAGTGGCAATTTCTCGGTGTAGCATTCCAATACATAATTTTTCACCCAGTGTGCCAACCTAGACAGAGGCTCACCTAATTCGAAACAGTACTGACCCTGTTCCTTATGAAAACGGGTTGATCGCACACCTTGGTCATCTCACCTATACACCCTGCAGCCGGCTGCTCTTGGGTTGGGAAATTTGAGATTCACATCCCCTGAATCCTACTAACTGTTACATATCAAGGAGGGGTCCACCCTCCTGCTGTGGGCCGTGCGTTAAGGCCTTAGCGCGCGCTGCAGTAATTACACCCACTCGCGGTAATGGTATTAGGCACGGACTGCCGTCGCAGCTCCGCCCATCTTTATTTATAACACGCGCTCACGCCGGCCGGCGTGAGTGCAGGGGCGGGGAATTGTGGGCGCGTGCTAGCGGTAAACGCTGGTGCGCTAACTGTTACATCCCATCTCAACTCAGTCCTTGACTGGCTCTCAAAAGTCTCTTGGCTCACTTACTTGGCTGGCAAAGTCCCTCAGGCGGGTGCTCGGTGGAGGATTCTCTCTCAGGGCATACCTGGAAGGGCCCCGGCCGGTGGCGGAGGCAGGGACCGGGGTGCCGGGTGCTGGAGGCAGATCGGGAGTCTCCCGGACGGCCTCTGGAGTTGCCGGCAAGGTGGTCATTTCTGGATGGTGGTCGTCAGCTGCTTGGGGCTCTCCTTGGCTGACCTCCGTCTCCCCAGCATGGTTCATGATGTCAGTAGGGGAATGAGGCTTGTTCACCTGTTTGAACCATGAGATGTTGCGGGTCACAGCCTCTCCCACCTTCTCGACAGTCACCAGAGTCCCTTGTCTGTTGATCACGGTCCAGTACCGAGTCCGGAATTTCCCTCCGGGCCTCCGGTCCTTCATGATGACGGTGTCTCCTTGCTGCAGTTGGCGGAATACCGCTCGCCGAGCTTGGCTGGTGGTGTTATTGCGCTCTCCCTCCTCCTGAGGGCACGCTCTTCATCAAAGGAAGGGGGGCACCATCCCGGCACAGTGGGAAGCCCATCCCTTCGGGTGCCATTGAACATTAGCGCCCAGGGGGCTTGGCTCGTTGAGCAGTGCGGAGTGCTTCGATACTCCCGTAGGAATCTCTGCAGCTCTTGTTCTGGATTTCTTTGTTCCGCCACTGCAATGCGAAGAGTCTTGTTCAGTGTTCTCATGAGACGTTCAATCTCCCCGTTGGCTTGGGGCCACTGTGGGGTGATGCGCCGGTGCCGGATGCCGTGGTGGCGCATGAATTCGCAGAACTTGTGTCCTTGGAACGGGGGACCATTGTCACTGCGGAGCTCCCCCGGACATCCAAACATTCCGAACACTTTCTCTAGGGCAGGGCCGGCGTGCAGGAAGGCTGTTGAGTTCACGACTTCCACCACTGGATACTTGGAGTAGCTATCGATGATGGCTAGTGTGACACGCCCATCGGGGAAACTCCCGAAGTCCACGTTCACCTTTTCCCATGGGATCTGGCCGTGTTCTTCTGTGTGGATGGGCACTGGTCTTTCGGGCCCGCTCGTTATTTGGCAGGACGGACACTTCCGGACGGTCTCTTCTACTCAGGCATCCATCCCTGGGAACCAGACCTTTTCCCTCATGCGGGCTTTCATTCTCTCCACTCCTTGATGCCCTCCGTGGGCGAGTTGCGTCACCCACTGCCGCAGGACTGCGGGGATGACGATCCGGGGTCCCCTGAGGAGAATGCCTCCTTGGGTGAGGCTGAGCTCGTTCCTGATCCCTCCACATGTGCATCAGGTCTTCCTTCTCTGGGCTTGACCATGTGTTTTCTGATTGTAGGAACTGCCGCCACAGCCCTCCTTGGATGGTATCCCGAATTTTGACCATGACTGGGTCGTGCTCAGCTGCTATGGCTACTTCTTCGAGTGTCAGTGCTCGGGGGCATGTCAGCGCAGCAATCATGTTGAGGTGTGCTTCGGCGTCTTCACAGCTGGATTCTTCGCTCCCCTCTTTGGTGGTGTCTGGGTGCCTTGACAAGAAGTCGGCCGGGTTCTTGGCGCCGGGCCGATAGACCACGTCCATGTCGTAGTGTTGGAGCCCGATGGCCCACCTCTCAATTCGTGGCGGCGGGTGAGGTGCTGACCCTCTGAAGAGTGGCACCAGAGGTTGGTGATCTGTGACAACGGTGAACGGGTGTCCACAAATGTATAAATGGAAGTGCCTGCAGCCCCACCGGATGGCTAGGGCTTCTCTTTCAATCCGAGAATACCGCTTCTCTGTTGGAGATAGAGCTTTGCTGGCATATGCGAGGGCGGCCCATCGACCGGGCTCCTGGTCCTGGGTGAGGACTGCCCCAAGGCCTACGGGGCTGACGTCTACCAAGATCTCGGTCCTTTTCGAGGGGTCAAAGTACACCAGCGTGGTGTGGTCGAGGAGGGCCCTCTTGACGGCTTGGAACGCTGTCTCTTCGGCTGGGCCCCATTTCCACATGGCATCAGCCCGAGTGAGATTTCGGAGTGGTTCCGCAAGAGTGGCTAGGTCTGGAATGAAGCGGTCACAGTACGTGGCCATTCCCAGGAAACTGCGTACTTCCGCCACAGTGGTGGGGGCAGATGCGGCCTTGATCGCTTGGGACTTCCGGGGATCAACCTGTATGCCCTCATGGGTAAACGTGTAGCCGAAAAACTCTATCTTTTGCTGGAACAGCAGGCACTTTTCTTTGTGTAGGGTGACTCCATGGTCTAGGAGCCTCTTCAGGGTGGCTATCACGTGTCAGTAGTGTTCTTCGGCTGTCTTCGAGTGGATGAGGATATCATCACTCACGCTTAGGACGCCGGGTAGCCCAACCAGGACCTCCTTGACAGCGTTTTGGAACATTTCGGTGGCGGAGGATATGCCAAAGTTCAACCGCTTGTATCTCCGGAGGCCTAGGTGGGTGCTGAACGTAGTTATGTATCTACTGTCTTTGGCGAGGACTAGTTGGTGATAGCCCGCGTTCAGATCCAGCTTCGAGAACCATCTTGAACCGTTCAGATCGGCCACGATGTCGTCCATAGTCGGCGTTATGTGGCGTTCCCGCCGGATGGCCTTGTTTGGGAGGCGCACGTCAATGCAGAGTCTGATCTTCCCTGGTTGGCGGGGCTTCTCTGCAATCACCATGGGTGACACCCACGGTGTAGGTCCAGACACTTTCTCTATGACTCCTTGGTCTTCGAGCTTTTGTAGTTCTTCCTCTACCAGTGGTCGGAGATGAAAAGCGATCCTCCGGTGGATTAGGGCCGTTGGCTGGACGGCTGGGTCTATGTGTAGTCGGATGGGGGCTCTCTTTATCTTCCCTAGGCCCTTGAACAGGTCTCCAAACTGGCTCAGTAATTCTTCTGTCTGGTCTGCTTGTACCTTCCTGGCGAACATCACCAGCCCGAGGTCTTCGGCCACATGGCTGCTGAGCAGCGTGTCCACTTCCTGGTTTATGACGTGGATATCGATGATGACCTCGACGCCTGCTGACCTTACTGGCACGGTCATCTTGCCTCGGAGGGGCAGTGGTGAGTCGCTACCATATGCAAAGATCTGGGGTTTCGATGGTCTGAGGTCCGGCTTGGGTCTCAGCATGTTGTACTGCTGGATCCCCATCACTGTCACTGAGCCTCCTGTGTCGATTACCGCGTTGACATCTGACCCTGCAATTTGTACTGTGCAGCGAGGTTGGGGTCGTCTTCTGCTCTTTAGAGTTTGGGTGAAAGAGACTAAGTACGTCTCCTCTTCGTCTTCCGATGTGGAATCGTCCCCTTGGTGGGCTGTCTGCTCTCTCTTCTTCCCTCCCTCTTGAGATGCGAGCGAGACATGCGACAGTTGGCGGACCATCCACCTCATTTGTTTGGGTCGGCCTCCTTCCTTACGCTGCGTCTTCCTTCTGCACACAGACGGGAAGTGGTTCGTGATGCTACAGTTGGTACAGGTCTTCCCTTGCACTGGGCATGACTGTGCGGGGTGCTCCTCATACCCACAGTGCCCGCAGTGGTTCCTTGGGGCTTGCGGCTGGTGCTTTCGTGGTCTGTGGGGCTTGTCTCTTGTTCTGACTGCGTCAGTCCTTTCCGTCTTGACGACGACACTCTTTTCTGCCCCACGCACTAATGCCATGTCCATCTCTTCCGCCTGCACCGCCGACAGGTCGTGAGACCGCGCCAGGACAAGGATGTCGTTCATTGGTATGTTCGGCTGCCTGAGTATGAGGCCTCGCAAGATTTTGCTGCGTATCCCAAGAATCAGCGGGGCTCTGATTTCTTCCACTGCACGGTCCCCCACGAGGTGAGTATCGGCTAGCTCCGTGAGTCGCGCATGGAAGGCGTCCACTGACTCACCCTCTCTTTGCTTGGCTTGTCTGAGCTTGAAGTGTTCGAAGTCCGGGTTCATTTGGGGGTCAAAGTGAGCATTTAAGGCGGTGACTGCTGCGGCGTAGTCTTCTGGAGGGCCCGTGTTCGGCAGGTGCTTAAAAAGGAGATAGATCTTCCCCGCATAGTGGAGCAGCAGCGAGCGCTTCACTGCCCCATCTTTCTCCCTCGTGGCAATGAAATAGTTCTCTAGGCGGCCCAGCCACGTCTGCCACCTCGGCGCTGCTGTGGTCGGGTCTGCCGACTCACTAAACGGAGGTAGGACACCCGAGGGGGGGGGTGCGGAGGCGCCGGCACTGGGGCCTGGGCTGCGTTGTCCTGATCCCCCATGGTGGTGGTCGTGTGCACAGAGAGGCGGCCTGTCGAGCGTGCTGCCCCCTAGTGGTGGGCTTTGATGCGCCAGGTGGTGGTGCGAGGCTGCTGAGCGCAGCCTGGGCCTGCGTGCGTCTGGGCGCGTGGCACGTGGTCGAACTGGCTGTGGCCAAAGCGCTAGTATGCCTTCACTGTGATTTGCAGGACTCACCCAGCCTGCACCATGCCGGATTCCTCGCTAAATGGACGCTGGAGCACGAGGAAGATGCTGTGTGCTGTTGCCCTTTCAATAATTGCTGGCACTGGAGGTGTGGCGTTGCAGGGTTTTCTTGCAGTGGGGCCTGGCGGGGGCTTCAAACAGTGGATGCTGCCCACGTGGTGCAGATTTGCTGACGAGACCCTCAGCTGTGCTGGAGCAGGCGCGAGTTGCTCCTACTCCTCGTCGCCAAATGTTACATATCAAGGAGGGGTCCACCCTCCTGCTGTGGGCCGTGCGTTAAGGCCTTAGCGCGCGCTGCAGTAATTACACCCACTCGCGGTAATGGTATTAGGCGCGGACTGCCGTCGCAGCTCTGCCCATCTTTATTTATAACACGCGCTCACGCCGGCCGGCGTGAGCGCAGGGGCGGGGAATTGTGGGCGCGCGCCAGCGGTAAACGCTGGTGCGCTAACTGTTACACTAACTAAGCTACGCTCCTGTAGTTAGTTATGACAATAATATCTTACTTTATGTTAATAAAACATGAAAAAGCAAAGAGTAAAGTAAAGGTATAGTTGGGCAAGGTATTAAGAGTTTAGCATGCATTGAAAAACCCTATACATTCACTGGAAAAAAAATCACAAACTTAAAGTGCCATTATAGTTAGGCCTTGTAATAATCTAATACTAGTGTTTTAAAACAAAAGAAACACTGAAATGCACCAGTGCTAATTTACAGAGCTAACTATATAACTTGCAACCCCATCATGAACTGCTTATGACCTTACGTATTACATCACTCATGACATTTTTATTGACATAATTGATGACATCACTGATTGGCAAGATGTAGTAATGTGGAGTTAAGCACAACAAATCCAATAGTCCTAGCTTATAACTGAAAATGTAACCAGGCCTATTGGCTTTGGCAATGCGTTTTAGTAGAGTGCGCAGGCCGAGGCTATTTACAGATATACTATTCTGGTCCCTTGTTGGACCTCGCTGGAACATACACCTCCAAATTATGAAATCTGAGATGAGTGAAAATCCGTACAGTCAATGTCTTCTGACTCTGTGGGGCAGATTTACAAGCCCCTTGCGCCACTTTTGCGTCACTTTTCCCATGTTAAAAGTGACGCAAAAGTGGCGCAAGGGGCTTGTAAATCTGCCCCTGTATCTTTAACTCTTTCTCCTCTTCTGAGTTCTCATGCTGTATTTTTCCTTTTATGTATATCCTTTATATATCACTACTACATTCCTCTTTTATTAGTTTCTCTCTTTCTCTTGATATGGTCATTTCCATTTTCTCTCTTCTGCTGTTTTTCTCCGTTTTCATTTAAATGTCTCTCCCCTCTGTTTGCGCATATTCATCTCCTTTATTTTTCACTGCCTTTCCTGTTTTCTCAACTTTAGGCGACAGTATGTCCTCCACTCTTTCTCTCCTCTTTCTCAACGAGATAGTCTCTTTCTTTCTTCAGTCACCTATCCTCTTTAATATTACAATTACCACAACTCCCATCTAGCCCCCTCAGTTTTTCTTACTACTGCCTCAACTTTGCCTAGCTAGCAACTGTCCCTCTCTCTTGCCAGTGTCCCCTTGTTTAGTTTCTACTAACAGATAACAGGCAATGACAGAGAATCGGTTGCAAAATGTTTTCCAGAGAATGACAGATAATTTCAGAAAATTATTGGAAAAACCTATCACTTGTCAAAAACCCTGAAAGGCCAAACGTTTAATTACTACCCCCAGAGAGCATGGTGTCCTACCTTTTCATAATCACAGCCAGTTGGCTCAAATCCTATCTATGAAATATACAATTTTAATTAAATATAAACCGATATATAAATTATAACAGCAATAGTTAATAAGGATTCCACAAGATATTAAGTGGGCTGCATGTGCATGCTCAAAAATCAACAGATGAAACTCAGTAGAGGTTGTTTTTAGTTTGTAGCTATAATCCTTTTTGATTTACAAGAGTCAAGACGAAAAGTTCAGCAAAGTGTGCATCTATTTAAAGACTAGTGTCACCTTTGAAAGCAGAGCAAAATGACCCTTCCTGACAAGAGAGTGGAGCTAGATTTGCGTTGAGCTCCCCTGCAGCTATCTCTGCTCTGAATACGAAATGCGTGAAGGTCAGCACTGAAGTGTCAAAATGTGCTTATGTCTCCTTCAAAAAAGACTTTTCACAGCTTAGTTGATAAACATTTTACCTGCTGTAGCCCCGAAGTGAATGTTCACCACCTCCAGTAAACTGGATTATCATTTATCTTATTTCAGTACATAAAGCGTAAGGGTCCCATTCACAGAGCAGTTTGTGTATGTAAAATAACAAGCCTGATTCACTTTAAGGGGACTGGTGGAATTTTACATATGATGAAATTACAAATGAGAAAAATACACTCTATGATAAATTGCCACATTCGCAAGGTAGGACAAGTGGTGGGAATAAAGGAGCTAATGTTTAGCAATAACTTGTAGAAGCTGGTGAAAAGCAAAATTTCATGTATTTGTGGGTATTCACTTATCTGTTTTGGGTAGTCTTCTATCCTGGAGTCTCAAATACATTTGCTTTTTTCAAAAGGCAGGAGTAAGTGCATTTTGATGGTGGGAAATTGGGACAAACGCCCCTAAATATAATGGGGCACTGGGAAGCGGTTCCTACAACAGGATAATGTTTTTTCGCCTTATAGAAAAAAGTTGAGTTGCGTATCAGTGTCACATGTATTCCTGTCATTTTTTTTCCAGGACAAATTATGCAAGTATTATTTTGCACACTAAAGTATTGAAGGAAAGCTACCACTGCGTACATTTCTTGAATCCTGGATTCTTTGTGAAATCAGTGCTTCCCTGTAGTTTAGTCAAGCAATCCATCAACACACTGTAAGGCAACGCAGCTTTGCTGTGTCAGAGCTCTTCTTACAATGTTATGATGGCTAAATGATACAATAGCATTATATCTTATATTATTTTGCCATTGACTAACATTAGACAATTCACATGTGTGGGTTAGGAAACGAGAAGCAAAGTAAGGAGTTATTGAGATTTTGCCCTTTAGTTCAGACACAATGTGAAAGTTCAGGGGCTTGGCAAGCATGCTGAAGCTGGTGAAATTTTATTCCAAATATTTAGTTAATTCTCACGTAATAATGAAGTCTAAAGTAATCTAAGATGATATACAAAGATGAACTACAGGAGATCACACCTTCAAATACACTTTATAAAACGAGAAAAGAACAATGTTTCAGGCCTTGCCCAGTGGACAACAATAAACCAAGCATTGTTAATAAAAACATTAGTTCTGACATTAATATGCTAACACACGAAAGCCACTTTAGGCATCCTTGGGGTTGCACGTGTTGGCAGATTACTGCCAGTCTGTCAGGGAGAAGAAACTGGATGGGGCGGATGCGTTGGGGCTACAGGAAGCATGTGTCTTTGACGGTCTTTACAAAGGGGGGGGGAGTTGGAGCGGTGATCTCTATGGGGGATATTCTCAAGAACGGGCGATAATTATCGCAAAACTAGGTAAACGCAATTTTACATAACGCTGTCTATCGCGGGAAACGAATGCCGTGTTAACGGCGTATTCTCAACACGCCGGCAACAGGCGATAGTTCCCCGATAACGCGTTAAATGTCCGCGTTAAAATTACCGGGACGCCGATAAAAAAGGAAACCTGAACGTGAAAAAAGGGGCGATTGGCCCAACAGCGATAAAAATATCAGCGATGAGCAGCGCCAGGCTTGCTATTCCCACGTCAGGCGGGAAAAATCACCATAAAAGCTGCAAAAAAATAAAAAATAAAAAACAAAACCCAAACAACTGAGAAGCACCATGGAGGAAGCTGGAACGCAGAGGCCAACCAGAACCCCACAAACCCCCCGGAGGACCAGCCAGGGACCTCGGGGAAGGAGAGGAGCAAGGAGAAGAAGAAGAGGAACCCGCGATTCAGTCCGCAGGAAAACAAGATCCTGATCACGGAGGTGATAGAACACCACCAACAACTGTTCATCACCTCCACTGTGCCATTGGCAACTAAAAAAGCAATATGGCAGTCCATCTTGGCCAAGGTGAATGCAGTCAGAGTGAAGAGAAGGGAAGTGGACAACTGCAAGAAGCACTGGAATGATGTGAAGCACAAAACCAAGCTGAAACTCGCCAACAACCTGAAAGCCACAATGCAGACTGGGGGTGGGAGTCCAGCGCCACAGCAGGAGCTGGACGAGATGGAGGAAATGGTGTCCACAGTCATCAGTGGGGAGACAGTGGCAGGAGTTGGGGGACCGGACACTGCTCAACATGACCTGACCCAACAGCAACAGGGTGAGTAACGACCAGGGACTGGGGGACGGGAGGAGATGGGCACAATTGCTGCAGTCTGACAGTGATGGGTACAGGCAGCTGTGAGGAGGCGCGTGACTTCTCACCTTGCACCTATTAGCTGACACTGTTCACTACTATTGATGGATGACGTCTGTGTACACATGTGATCTGTACATGGCACATATGTCCAGGGGACACCTTGATGTGTTCCACGCAAGGTATTCCTGCTGGCTTTTTGGCTGGTGTGCATCTCCCATGTTGCTGAGGTGTTCACTGTGCCCCCATCCCCCTTACATCCATGTTGCTCATGTTGTGGGACTTGAGTCACAGGGTGCATCTCTGCATCAGGGTGGTTCATATTTGACCCCAAATGACACCAGCAATTTCATATTTGACCCCAAATGACACCTTGTTGCCTTTTTTGGAACACCAATGACAGCCTTCATATCATGTTTTTGTACACATGAGATACGCTGATGAGTGGGATTACGTACTACATTTGACACCCTGAAATGGCATTCCGAATACGTGACACCCTGAACAGCCTCCCTGTACAGAGGTGACATACCCACCATCTATTTGCTATTTGTGAGATTGTTTGCACCTAATGTTGCACTTACACTGGTCAGAGTGATGTGCTAATGCAGAGGACTGACATGCACACAGGGAATGTGTGTTGCAATGAATTCATTTGCACATGCTGTTCATGTGGCCATTTTGTACTGTTCCATGATTGCTAAGGACAGTCACAATGTGACGTGCTCATGCGAAGAAATTGTTAGATTGTGTTCCTTCGGGCTATTCCTGCTGCAGCTGCAGTGGGGTGTGGTCCACCTGCCTCATCCTCCTCATCATCGTCCGGTGCATCTGGCACTTGGATCCATGGGGCATTGGTGCATACACATATGTTGTGCAATACACAACATGCAATGATCATCTTGTACACTATTTCTGGGCTGTACAGGAGTCTTCAACCTGTGATGTCCAGGCACCTGAAACATGACTTTAACATGCCAAATGTGTGCTCAACAATGTCCCTGGTGCGTTTGTGGGCCACATTGTACTGCCTCTGGGCCGGGGTGGCCAGGGCTCGGAGGGGTGTCATCATCCACGGGCAGAGTGCATATCCTTGATCACCTGTGAGGGGTAAGTGAGATTAGTGTAAATTGGTGGTTCTGCATGCTGTGTTGGCAGACTTACAAGTTTTGTGGTGTGTGATATGTGTGACTTTGGGATTCATGTTTGCCATGTCTTGCTTCTGGCAAATGTGTGGGATCAATGTGTATTACGTACCCTCACAGCTGCTCCTCCCTCCCCCTGAGCCTATTTACTTGTGTGCACTGCGCAGTTGCATCACTTGCACTCCTACGGCACACCATTGTCATGCCTGTCTGCGCATGTCCGCAAGCCTGACAACAACACTGTAATGTTGGCCGTTGAAGGTGGGCGGCCACGTGTGTGTAGGCCTATGGCTCAGGATATGGCGGACACAGAGACACACGCAGTAGTTACTTTGATGGCCATCCCGGGAGTGAACCACGCCCAGAGACCCGGGCTATTTATTCACACTCCTACGCTGGACTGGCGTACGCCAGCCCAGCCCACTACGCTTACGCTTGCAGGGGGGGCGACATAGCTACATGTCCAAGGTCTTCCCCACTGCCTGAGGTAACATGGTTGCGTCCACTGTCCACAACACCACAAACACCAGCAGTATATGTCCACATGGACATGTCTGTGCTCTGCATACTCAAGACTGTCCGGCACATCACCGCCACACTTGGCATTGTGTACATTCTTATTCATGGGTCCATTGCCTCCTTCGCACATTCTTGGTTCCCACCTCTCCCCACATTCTGCAATTGTGTGTCAGAGGGGCTAGCCTTTGTGGATGGTTTGTCTACATGTCTGGCCCCTGTTACCACAGTTACTTGTGTTGTCGTGTCTGGTAGGTGGGCATGTTGTTGGCATGTTGTATGTGATTTTGTTACATGTGCATTCCCACAGTTGTGAGTTGTATGATTGTGGAGTTGAGGTGTGTGGTGTGTTCCGTTGGTACTTACCGACGAGCAGTGCATTTCCATAGGTGCCATCCTGAAAGCGCTGGTTGATGATGGACTGTCGGAAGATGTAGGAATCATGCACACTGCCTGGGAAGTTGGCGACGACATTGGTGAGCAGTCCCCGGTGGTCCACTATTGCCTGCATATTGATGGAATGCATGTGCTTTCTGTTGCGGTAATTGTGTGCAGTGTCGGCAGGGGGCACAAGTAGGACATGTGTGCAGTCAATTGCCCCAACACGTGCGGGAAGCCAGCTATGGCGTAAAAGCCTTGCTTGGTCTCCAGCTGTTCCTGCACAGTGTGGGGGAAGTGAAGGTGCTGGGGTATCAAGCTGATGATGGCATCCAAAACAGGTGTGATGAACTTTGATAGGGCTGGCTGTGAGACTCCTCCGACTCTGGCAGTTGTTGGTTGGAAGGTACCAGAGGCCAACAAGTGCAGCACAGCCAGCAGCTTTGTCTGCGGAGGGATGTTGGTTGTCCGCTGTGTTGTTACCATCAGCCTGTGGGCAATGTGGGTCAGGATGCGGAGGATGGTTGTCCTTTTGAGCCTGTAGTGGGCAATGACATCCTCTGGCGTTAAGTCTCTGAGGCTGGTGCGTTTTCGGAAGGTCCGCTGTCTTGTTCTGCGCTGCCTCGGTGGTAGTCCGGGGGGGGTGGTCCCGGGGGTGGGGGTGGTCCTGGGGGTGGTGGCAGTGGGTGTTGTGGCCCTCTTGGGTCTCCAAGCTGCATGATTAGTAGCTCCATGGCATCTGTTGGTCTTCAGATGTGGTTCTGGGCTGGGCTCCCTTTCTACTGTAGGTTTTTGTCCTAATTAAGACCAGAAAAAAGCAGGTCTTAAGTCCCTGCTGCTAACGCTGCTAACGTGCCTTATCGCCTGTTTTTGGGTCGCATCGCCAATCTGGCTGGTCGTTGAGAATATCGCGAAGAGGTGTTTTTGTGAGTTTTTGCCCGGGAACGCCTACTCTGCATATCATTAGCATTAGTTGTCGCTGTCAGCCTTGGTGATGTTTTTAGCGGCAGCTATCGCAGGAAAACTGACGATGTTGGCTGTTAACGCTGGCTTGTGAATAGGGCAATAAATCTATCGCCACTTTCGTGGCGGTAGAGTGCCGCTAAATCGGCGATGTGTCCTTGAGAATATGCCCCTATATGTTTGGGAAGGTTTAGGTGGCTTCTTTTTCATTAAAGCAAGCACCTACTCCAGCATTGATCAGTTGATCCTCTGGCTTTGAGTTCTTCATTGTCTTCTAGGTAACAGAACTTTTGAGGCAGGAGAATCAGTATAGGATCGGAGGCACCAGTGCTTAATTTGTAAAAAGAAAAATAAGTGCTGGGTCCTAAAGTTTTCCGCAGAAGCCCGCTATAAAATATCAGGGTGCCGAATAGCAAGACAGTGTTGTCTTGATTCCACCTCATGGCTCTTTAATCTACCACCAGACTCTACCTGTCACTTAATCTCAGTCTAGCAGCTTCTTTTTCACCCCTGCTTTCTCGGTTTTCAATGTTTTTCCGTCTTTCGTTTCCTTCTCTTTTCCCCTTTTGTGTTTTTCTCTCATCTGGTCTGCATCAAAGTTTGTTGATCAAAAATATGTGCCGGTCCCCAAAAATGAGGCTGCAGACCCCCACCTGCAACTACCAGCTCAAATAAAGCATTAGTTGGCACTCTGCACGAAAGAGCGTCATAGATACTACTCTGGTACCGAGCAGCAAGATGCTGCTATATCAATGTACAGTAGAAGGGTATTGGTGGAAGGCGATTGAAGAATGCCTTTTTCTTCAGCCAGACACCAACCTTTACACTGAAGGGCACATTGACAGCTGCTATGACTCGTATATGTTGGGGATGCGGTTATTCACCTAGTAAGAATTCACTGAACCATCGTTCTAGACCACAGGTGGCCAAAGCATTTATCTCAAGAGGTTGATAACTCATCACTCATGTTAATTCAGTTAAGGATTTCACCTCAGCCAATGCAAAGGAGAATCGTTTGCATCTAATTTACTTTTACAATAATTATTTCTTGTGACAAATAAGTAACCAAGCATATTAGCATAAAAAATATACAAAAGTTATACACAGTCACATTACGCATCTATATGAAATATTCTTTTCCAAAGCTTATTGCATTCTAACCCACACATACTTCTCATTCACACTTAAACTAGTTATTCTCGGTAAAGGAAGAATACTTTAGGCAATGTGTGTAAATTAATTCCAAAATGCTCCTCTGTTCTTCAGCCACTTCTGAGATAATTATCTCTGATATGGGAGGGTAAAATCTCGATTCAGGCCTTAGTCCAGTGACATATGAGAGAGGATTAGACTGCCTTTGTTCAAAAATATATTAAAAAGTATCTTCTGTTTCTGAGAGTCTCTAAGCTGTTTGGAAGAAATCATTTCTCCATAATGGAACAATACTGGAATTCTCTCTAAAACAACAATTTTTGCATCTTTTAATGATACACTGGGCAAATTAATATTTCTAGTTTCAAGTTGTTATTTTTGCCGATCTCTGAGTTTGTCTTAGGGGCTGATTACGATGGCGGACGGACTGAAGTCCGTCCGCCATCGTCTCAGGGAGTGGGACTGTCCGCCTTCAAGGCGGCAGTCCCACAAGTGGTATTACGATGCGGCCGCCACCACGGCGGCCACAAGTGCCATACTTAACATTGCAGCTGGTGCTGCTGGCTGCAGCACCCACCACCATGTTATAAATGCATTTTTTACATGTCCCTGCACTACGTGGCAGGCACCATGCAGTGACCATGGTGCAGGGAAATGTAGGGGGGCACCGTAGGTGCCCCCCACCCCAAAACCAAAGTGCCTGGGTAAAGGGGGGCCCGCTACGGGCCCTCAAAGTCCATGGTGGGTGAACTGCCATGGAAAGGCTGGCAGGGATGGACCATCGTAATCCCAACTGTGGTGCCTGGTAGGCACCGCTGCCATTTATAGAAATACAAGGGCCTCCACAGCACCAGCGGGCTCAAGGAATCTGTTGGATGCATGGTGGTTGGACGGTACACCCCGCCATTATAATTTAGAGGGCGGAAAATGGCCTCACGATGGCGGTGAACCCGCCACCGACAGCCTGTCGATGGCGGGTTCACGATCATCGTAATCAGCCCCTTAGTCTCAATCCTTCTCTCGTTGGACCCTGATTCCAACATCTCCCTCTTCCTCATCCTCTCCTGCTTAGGCTTGGGAAGTTGATGCGAGTGGTCAGGACTGGATCACCAGAACACCGCGATGCTGCCTCAGCCCAGGATTATTAATTACACAGATGGCAAATAATTTAATGTGTGATGGCTGAGTGTATTTTCAGATGTAGATATTGTAATGAAACCATTTCCAACTAGGTGCATTGATACACAAAACAACCAATAGAATGAGGTGCTGATTCAAGGTCTGATTGTCAATGCCTCAGAACAATGGCTGAAGGGGGCTGACCCAATCAGTGATTGGAGAATCATATCCTATGCCCCAACTTTGAATATTGGATATGGAAAGCCTTGCAGAGAGCTGTGCTGTCAAGCCTGATCTAAATACCACACAAACATGGCCTAGAAAAAGCTACAGGAGGCAGCACAATTTAAATCATACCTCGACATAACGTACCCCTGAAAGCAAGAGGTATCAAAAAATTATATACCAAGTTACATCAAAAAGCAAGCTAAAGACGAAAAGTTAAATAATTTCACACTCAACATATCCTCCTCACAGAAACACAATTTGAGAAGATACAGTTTTGCCTGTTCTAGAGGCACAATAAATGTCAGGTTATAGGGCCCTTCAATATCACAGCCATGTGCACTTCCCATTCCCAGTTTTTACACATCACCACAATGGAAGGAAATGGACACAAACTTGCAACATCTGTATACGGAACTAGGATGAGATTCAATACTTCCTGCATTTAACCATAGCCATATCCAAAATTACATACAATTCAGAGAATGCACCCACTAAAGCATACAATACTAATATCACCATTAAAAAATTTATAACATAAACACATTACTCACTAGTGACTCCAGAAATATTCCACCCGTTTGCCATTATCTGTCTCTTGCAATGCATGGCATCATTCAGATACAGTGGGACAAATTAAACTAGATACGTTCACAAATATCCACACACACACACAAAGACATACACGCTTATACCTTCATATGCTGTATATATAAAAGGCCAAGCTACTCAACACACAGCCATGGAAATTAAGAATACCACTTTCTACCAGTAATGAGTTACGCCTACAAGCCTACATAACTGCAGGGACACTTCAGCAAAGCATCACGTGGCTGAATGGAAAGGAGGCAGCCTTGCTTTTCTAACACCAAGTCCACTCCCCTGTCATTACTACCAGGTAGCTGAACGGGGAAACATATCTCACATGAAAAAAGACAAGATTACAAATTTAACAGTGTTGTGGGTGGGACAACAAGTTTAACAGAGGACTGGGCTGGAACACAATTTTCACTGGGAAGCTGCAGGGAAACACATTTGACAAGTTAGCTAGCAGGAAATCAGACCTGACATTAGAGTAGCCTGGGAAACGCTTCTAAAAGGTACACAGGCATGAAATCTGATTTGACAGTGAGTGCGTAAGAAACGGGATAGAGCAGGAAAGGTGGCAGAGAAGTGAAATGAGCAGAGGAGTAAAATATTGAAACAGATTTTACCTGAAAAAGGCCAGGAAACCCGATATGACAAGGCACTGTCTGAATAGTATGGCGACATAATGGTATTTCCAGTAGTTTCACATTATGGTACCATCGTATTCTTAGGTGATGACGCGAGTTCTGCAACAGAATCATTCGTTAGGACTTTGGGTGATGAAGATAGGGGTGGTTAGTTTTCAGAGACATTTAGATAAATGGTCCCCCACTGCTCTTTCCCTTGCTCTCCTCCTCTTCTGTTTCCTTATGACAGGGGAGTGGGCCAAAATACAGATTGCACAGGACAGAAGGAAAGAAACAATATCACTTTCCTTCTCTGCTCTCCTGACTAATCCTGTTTTCTGTGTCCACGCATGCTCTACCTTTTAAGCGTGTTTCCCAACTAGCGTCTCTGTCTAGTCTAGACATCCTGTATCCTACACATCCTACATCACATCCTACATCCATGCACCCCCTCCTTCGCAACCATTTGTCCTCTTTGAACCTTGGGGGATATGTACAAGAACTGCAGCTAACTAACGCTAATGTTAGTTAGCAGCAATTTTCTGACTGCGGCGTACCACCAAAAACATTTTACTTACAATACGTCGCTACATGGCGATAGTTTCTCATCGTGGCGGGAATTGTCCACGTTAATACCTGCATCATGGCGATAAAAATCTTGCCGCCAACGTGAAAAAAGTAACGGCAGGCCAGTCAGCGATCAGAAAACGCAAGCTAATCAGCGTGACGCCACTTTTTTCATGTTTCACTGGAAAATTAACTACAAAACGCCCACCAAGTTCCCAAAACCCCCCCCCCCAAAAAAAGCAGAAGAATCATGGATGAAGCTGGGCCCAGTAACACAGGAGAGAACGACCCCTCTAGCCCCTCAAACAGCCAGAAGGACCAGCCAGAGACCATGGGGAAGAGGAAGAGGAAAACCAGGTTCAACCAGCAGGAAAATGAGATCCTGATTGCGTAGGTGACAGACAAACAACACCAGCTCTTTGTCAGCTCCACTGTGTCATTGGGGACCAAAAATGCAATATGGCAGTCCATTGTAGCCAAGGTGAATGCTGTCACAAAGGTCAAGAGGACAGTGATGACTGCAAGAAGCACTGGCATGATGCGAAGCACTAGACCAAGCAGAAACAGGCCAACAATCGCCAGGCAGCACTGCAGACCGGAGGTGGGAGTCCAGCGCCACAGGAGGAGCTGGATGCCTTGAAGGAACAGGTGTCTGCGGTCATCTGCGAGGAGTCGGTGGTTGGAGTCCAGGGACAGGATAGTGCTGAACATGACCAGCTACATCATCACCAGGGTAATTAACAACCAGGGACTGGGGGGAGGGGGGTGTGGGCACTAATGTCACTTATGTCCAAATAAATATCCTTCAGTGTGCACCAAGACTATCTGCAGATTGATTTCCACACACATTGGTCCCTGGGGGGATAGAGGCATGTCATCGTAGTCGTTGAATACATATAAAGACACATAATGGTGGTGTCACTGACCTGGAATTCTGCCTAAAAAAACGTTCTAAGATAGAACCAAAATGATATGCTTAGTCTACAAAATAAGGGCAACATGAACAAGCAAAGGGCAATATGACTGGAGAGTTTGAAGAGTGTGGCATTGGCTTCCTAGGCACAACACCACGCTCAGTCAACTTGTCAACTCAGGGCTGCATCTCATTGACAAAAATGAGATGCAGCCCCGTGAACTTCCCATCTCTGGTGCATTCGTTCACAGGCCAACACTGATGCCGGCACACATGCAGTATTGTGCAGGGGTGCCTGTGTTGTGTGGAAGATTGTGCTTTTGCAGTAAGGTCCCCCTTCATGCACATGTACAATCTTCAACTCCACTCAGACACCCCTGCACAATAGTGCATGTGTGCCGGCATCGGTGTTGGCCTGTGAACGAATGCACCAGAGATGGGAAGTTCACTGGGCTGTATCTCATTTTCGTCAATGAGATGCAGCCCTGTGTTGACAAGTTGGCTGAGAGTGGTGTTGAGCCTAGGAGGCCAATGCCACTCTCTGTAACCTCTCCAGTCATATTGCCCCTTTGCATGTTCATGAGATGCAGCCCTGTGTTCCCAAAGTGACAAAGCATGTTGTTAGTCTCTGTAGCCTAAACACATGCATCCCCCATGCATTGAAAATATGCACCCTTGTGCCTTAAAGGTGCATCTTCCATATTGTCCAAATTCAACAAACTGGAGGGCTATTGTGATGTACAACTATGAGCAGAAGGGAAATGCATCCAAAAGTACATTGTAAAGACTATGCACATCAGGAATGTGTCCCATTACAAATAAAACGTGTTTTGTGTGTGTGCTATGTTCACTGAAACATACAGTCCCTTTCAAGGTGCATGTCAAGTGAAGTATGACACAGAGCAAGATTCACAATGTTGCACATATGCATGTCAACTTGCTACATGTCACCTTCACCTGATACGTCAAAATGCAGTCATCCACATCAAACTATCTACAAGTGTCATGTAGTAAACAGTATTGTACAGAAATCACAGTCCTGGTTTGAGATGGCCATTACACATTGACATGCATGGAAACCTGTCCTTGGGGAAAGTCAACAGTAGCAGTGAGCAAATGCATAGGCAGTCATGTGTGTAAACATCCTTCCACAAACAAAGGCATCCAATCAGCCTGAGCAGAAGTACATGTATCATACATGTGTCCATCAGCGGTGCATATTTCTAAGCACCCATCCCCATGCCAAGATCACTTGGTGTGATGTTGTGGTGGTGATATTAGCTTACCATCATTTACAAGCCACTGTAAATCACTGCCATGTAACCAAGGCACACATACACACTTTACGTTGTGGGAGAGGTGAGGGTAATGGGTGTCGTGTTGTGTGTCCACACTGCAACACCCATAGAAAAACACGCTGCCCTATACTCACAAGGGTGGAGACAATAGGAGGCAAATAAGAAATGTATGCAAGAAAAAACCTGATCCCTAACATGCAAATATATATGAAATGTTCTTTTCTCAGTGCTTTTAATCTTTCCATGTGTATTGCATTGTGCATTACCATACTTGAGACACACATACAACATCATCCCCCCTTACATTGCAGAGGGAGAAACATAACCTCCTGTGCAGCAGCCTGTCCCACTCTCAAATGATGAAGATGAAGACATCTCAACTATCGACCAGGACACCCTTCAAAAGCTACTCAACTCCATTGGTAGCCCATCTCCGGAAGTGCGGACATCCAGCAGCGTTGTGGAAGCTCCACCCCTGCCCAAAATACCCAGCAGCAAGCACCTATCACCACAGCTGTCTCCCAGGACCTTGAGGACCCATTTCTAACATTTCAACGTTGTGCAGTAGAGGTCCAGAAGGAGATGGCTGGTCAGGTGCGGGTGGGGTTTGACAGCCTGGCAGCCAAACTAGATGGGGTCTGTGGGTGTCTCAGTCCCATTAGGGGCCACCTAGAGTCCATCACAGGCACCCACAGTCCGGTCCATGCTCTCCAGCTTCCATGGCTCACATCGCTGGAGTACTGACTTAGAGACAAGAACAACTGTCCGGTCAAAGTGGCTCCAGCAATGTCACCAAGGAGTTGCGTTAAATGAGAAAGATCATGGAGAACATGGAGTGGATGCAGGCCTCACACTTGGCAGCCATTGCTGCATACCAAAGAGACGTTGCTGGAGTCTTGCAAGCCCTGCAGCTCATCATCACTGCAGAGATGCCTCATCATTTGGAACAGATGAATGCTGCTGCTACTCCACCTCTCATCCCCCTGATGTGTCACTGCCTCACAGTGCTCCAGCCAATGCACCATCATGCACACGGGAGGCACATGACACATCAGAGGAGGAAGATGTGGATGAATCCACATTTATGCGAAAAAGTCAGCGGTAGCATTCATTTGGGCCAAATGGACAGTTTCTGCTTGGATCTGTGCTTACCATCATGCCTCGGAACACCAGCTTCCACTATCCTATGAATGACTCTGCTACACTCACCTTGGTCTTCAATAAGGCCTGCCAATTTTGGCATTGTTCCCAATGACACTTCAATCAGTCTGCTGACTGAACTCTGCCTCTTCCTCAACATGTCTCTGGACATGTTATCCCCAAAGGACTCTGTCAGACCCTCCACTGGGCATCTATACAATGTGGGGGTTGTTTGACCAAGTTCTGGGCCAGTCTTCTACCAATGTGAATGCACATGTAAATAAAAAAAGGAAAGTCACACAGATGTGTGTTGCCTATGACCTGTCAAGTATAGAAGTGTTGAAAAATGTATGGTCAGTGAATCCATCGAAACTTACACAGAGGGAGATCTGATAAATGGTCATGTTGAGTCTGTGTCCCCGATAGGCAGTGAGATGACCGGGTATGTGTGAACCAGCCTTGCCCTCATAGCTCAAATACTATATTCCTACAAGAATCCAACATTGCCCTACGTACATGATGGGAATAGGCTTATGCTGAAATATGTTCACGTCAGTCTCATGCCACAAGAAGGTTCTTCAACTAGCATTGCTGACAAGTCTTACTTGGCAGATCTACTCACACTCAACGGGGTGGACAAAGCTTGTTGTGATGGGTGTCATGGCATGTCACATTTCAAGATAGAGCACACACCATATTCACATAGATGTTGAAGCGTAATGGCACATACTTACAAGCCTCTATTGGAACCACAATGTCAGTTTCAGTGATGTCGTGTTGGCAATAGGGAATTCTCCTAAAGTGCAAGTCCTCATTCAGCCACTTACCGTGGCTTAACAATGCCTTGAAAATAAGGAATCCTCTCATGCTGTGCTCACTGTGAAAGGGGAGGGCAATGTGTCTAGTGGTGTGTAGTGCACTGCAATTAGCATAGAGTCAGATGCTGTACCACCATTTCAATTTTGGCATCACTAGGAGGCAATGCCAAAAGTAACTGCTGGGAAAAGTGGGTATAACACTGGCACTGCAGGGCGAAATGCTTCATTTCCCCTCGTGTTTGCTGTTTAACTGTGTTCTGCCTTGTGCAGCGCACATTTGATCAGCAAATTGACAACATTCTGTATGTGCAGGAAGGTGAGCCTCCCTGCACATAAACCTACAAATTCCCAAATGCTGACAAACTTGCACTACGTAGCAAGGGTGCCTGCGTCTGTGCATGGCAGCTGGACTCTGCGCCAGGCTCAAGTGAAATGCAGGGTGGTGGATGAGCGTTGCAATATCAATGTTTGCTAAAGCCCAAGTTTCTTTATTGTGTTGTAAATGTGCAACAATGTGGTGTACAACTCTGTGAGTCACACATAAGGTGATAAACCTTTCAAAAGAGTGTCCCTATCCTAGGGCATAACTCTTAATTGCCATCCTGAAATTCATGCAAGTTTCCTGAGCACAAAACAACTGTATCCTGACACTATCCATCCACCAAAATAACGTCATGACCACACGTACACATTCAAATGATTGTTGTGTGATTGAATAAGTTGTATACAAGGTCAAAAGGACCACTCCACAATTCACTTCTGACATAAGTACAACCAAAATTCAAAACCAGTAACCATTTATTAACATTTTACAAACTTTCCTACCGTAAACTAACACTAATCACTACAACTAACCTAATCTGAACTAACTGGTACTAACTAAATGTGACTCTACACTATCTACCTTAACTAATACTAAACACGCAACAACATATCTGAGACATCAGCCCCCTCACACCCTTAAAGCACATCAGCAGGCAGAACAAATACATCTTAGCTAAACATGAACTAACTACACATATATTCTACACAAATATATATTTTTTTGTATTTCATACAACAATAAATACATCAACCCCCCACCCAAAGGTAAAGGAAACTTATCCCATAACACTACATAAAGAGAATAAAAAATCTAAAAAATTACCAAAATATTACACTAACTATTTCTACACTACAATACACTACCTCACACTTAAAAACCTACATGTAGGAGAGTAGGATCTGCTTCACATGGGTACCCCCACTTTTTGCTGATGCTTCACTGTTTTTCGACATTAGTCTGGCTGGGGCCCTGCTAATCAGAACCCCAGCCTAGCTGCTTCCTCTCTAAAATGGTTTCCATGTGCCTTAGGCACATCACTGATTGGGATCTGGAGTGCCCTTATAAGTCCCTAGTATATGGTATACTATGTACCAAGGGCATAGGTACCTCAGAGGCCTGCCAGGGGCTGCAGCATGTATTATGCCACCCCTGGAAGGCCATCCAAACTGACACCACAGGTCTGCTACTGCAGCCTGGGTAAGGTGGTGCATGCACTCCTTACTGTGATATAGGTTACCTATATCACGAAATACATACACACATATAAACCTATAAGTCACTCCTAAGGCAGGCCTTATCAATCCTAAAGGCAGAGTGCGTGGTTCCTATGTGAGAGGGTGCCCCTGCATGAGCAGGGCCCCTCTGCAGTGTTCGGAGACCATCTCTGATGCTGTTTGTAGTGCAGCCTGACCATATACTCTTAAGCGCATTATATCCTCGCGGTAAAATGCTAACTTTGGAATGGCTGCACCTAAACATGTCGTGTTTGGTGTCAAACATCTTGGAATACTACCCCCCGCCAATCCTGGCGGCGGGGGTAGCATTCCACCCTTCTAGAGGGAAAGACATGTTAACTCTGACTGAGTCCGGTAACTTCTTTCCAGAGCCCTGGCATCACAAAATGGATGCTGCTGCCACAGACACGAGTCTGGCCTCCTGCTGCTGGACGAAACTCCGGCAGGGGAGGCCTGGACAATAGGTTTCCTGTCCCAGGGAGGTGTGACCACCTCCCCAGACAGGATAATGTGTATTGGGGCTGGGCGGGAGCACTTTCGGGTGCTTTGAAGTCCTGCACTGGGGGCACATTTGGTGTCCCTGTGCATACCCCAGTTCAAACCGGATCAGGGGCTTGCAGCCCCTGCTTTGGCGTGAACTGGACAAAGGGAAAGGGGTGTAGCCACCCCTCTGCCCTGACCCACCCATAGGTGGGGCCACAGAGTAGTCCAACCCCTATCTTTAGAATAAAGGTAGGAACCCAGTCCTTAGGACTTTAGATTATCCCTGGACGAAACTCTGAAACTGAATCCTGGACCTTCGACGCTCTACTACACGATTAGAGGACTGAAGAATCTCCCTTGGGGTCAAGGAGTGACTCCCCTGCTTGGCAGGCACCAAAGAAGCATCTGTCCAGTTCGCATTTCTGAAGCTCCCGTCGGACGCCGAAGTCATCGCATCACCAGAGGTGGATTCTCAGACTTCTCCGAGGCTACCCTGAGTCCCCAGCAAAGCTGAGGCCCGTGGCTATCGTGGGTGACTTGAGACCGTGACCCCTGGACACCGAGCACATTTGCAAGTGCATCCTCTTCTGGGTCTCCCAAGAAGTCGTGCTTTGGACTCCGAGTAGCCCTAGCCTCCAGCACCACCTGCACTGAAGATCACTGGCCCCCACTCCACGAGTATCCTGTAAGCCAGATCCACGTGCGGCGTCACGAGGCTCCTTCGCGGTCACTAGCCCGTTGGCTAGTAGCCCCTAACGAAGGCCAATCCTTTTCTTGCTTGGCATCCTGGTTGCTCCAGGCCTGCCCTCACTTACCCTCGCTGGGTGAGTTCCACAGACCTTGCTGGTCTGCACCATCGACGATCTACATCTTCACCGAGACTTGCCGTTGCCAAGGCTTGTTGGGTCCAATCCGGTCGCCGATACCTCAGCACTCGATAGACATCGTGTACCAGCCCGAATCCTGCTCCTGGTTGCCAACAACACCTCCTGGACCTCGTGGCTGAAGAGTCAAGACGACCGTCAACGCACCTGAAGCACTCGACATCGGTGGGCATCTGTCCATCGCCTTCCTGGTCACTGGCTAGTGACCCAGACTCTGTCCCCTCTGCTTTCAGGTTCATCAGAACTCCGATCCACTCTTGGATCCACCCGGACACTTTTCTCTTGGCCGCCAGCAGCACTTTGCAGCAGATCGCCATTCGAATCGACGACGAAACCCGACCCCGAAAGGCACCTATGCACCCGGCTTCCCTGGGTGAGGTAACACGAGTACTCCAGTGCTCCCGTGGGTAGAGACTCTTCAAAGTCCTAAATCTCAAAGGGTTTTGTCCTAGTCCTCTTTTAAGTGTCCCTTTTCTCTATTTTCCCGATCCCGACTTTCTCCATAGAAGTCAACGGCGTATCGCGGTTGTGTATTTACACTGCACGCGTCTCCCGTGGGTCCCCTGTGTCACTACCTTGGGTGGTTCCTTGTGGTCCAAGCACTTCTAGAGGCTCTTGGCCTTGTGTCTAGTTCAGTCGTGGTTCGCATACCACTTTATTGGTATATGGTTTGGTACGCCCCTAGGGCCCAAACGTGTATTTGTGCTATTACTGTGATTTAATAATCTTATAACTTATGTACTTCGAACTCTAGCCTCATAAAGAGACTAGAGGGGTGTGTTTAGCAATAAATACATATATTTTGAATATATACCTGGTGTGGTGCTCTTTCATTTGGTCACTCAAGAGATTATAGACTGGTAAAACAAGCTGCTTTACATTCCTTCAAGACTTAGCCTGAAGGCTGCTCTCCATAGCTACCACTAGGATAGCTTTCAATAAGGTTGTCTTTAACCTATCTCCAATAAGGGGTTGTTTGGACTGGTGCAAGGTGCCCACTATAATTAGTGGACAGCATATACCAGGCCAACTTCTCACATTGGTGTGCAGCGTGTGGGATTCCAGCTTGCTATTGTTTTACCAGATAATCTCAATTGAATTGATCAACTGAAAACCACTAAAGGTACCTAAGGTACATATAATTTAAGCTTAGAATACAGTAAGTTCTACTGAACTTAGAGTTGTGTGTAAAGGGATAGCACAACCCTTTCTACAACTCAAGAGAGTTTAGTAGGCCACACTAGAGTAAGTAGTGCATACACCACACCACACTAGTAATGTCTTTAAGGGCAGGATCCAAAGAATCCTTGCAGGAAGCCATTGAGCTTCCACCCTCCAAGTATGATACACTCCCATTCTTGGAAATGAGAGCTTTATGTAACTTGAGAAAAATAAGGACAGGCCAAAGCTCCACCACCCAACACCTCAAGGAGTTGTTGGTGGCTTATGACCTTAGTAAGCCTGTAGGGACTGAAGGGGTAGGAGCTGAGGGTGGGGCAGAAGAAGAGGACGAGGCCAGGGGTACCAGTACCCCCAGCCCCCTCTGAAACTGGCCAGGAGGGTGACAATGACCCTGACCTGGAAAACCCAATCCCTCCTGTGGACGATGATGAGGATGATCAAGATGACACCCTCTTTGTCCCCCAGGAAGGATTAAGAGTGTGCCCAGGAAGGTCTAGATCTCCTTCTCAGGAGTCCAACCACTCTGGCACCTCTATAGGGAGCTCTGTCTCCTCTCACAGGAGGGAATCCTCTCATGAGAGGAGAGCCAGACTGGTCCAGTATGAGGAAACTCAGCTGGAAATCAGAAAAAAGCAATTGGCTTTAGATAGGGAATCCCTAGATCTCCTTAGAGAGAGAAGAAAGTTGGGACTAGAGTCCCATGGTGGCAGCCATGTCCCTAGAGACAGGGAAAGGTCCTATGACCATAGGAACCTGAGCAAGATTGTCCCTCCCTACCAGAGTGGGGATGATATCCACAAATGGATAACTGCATTAGAGAGGGCCTGTAAAGTACAGAAGGTCCCTCAGGAGCAGTGGGCAGCAATCTTGTGGCTCTCCTTTGCTGACAAAGGTAGAGATAAGCTCCTCACTGTTAGAGAGGAGGATGCTGATAATTACAAGGTCTTGAAGAGTGCTCTTATTGATGGGTTTGGCCTAACCACTGAACAGTACAGGTTGAAGTTCAGAGACACCCAAAAAGCACAGACTCAAGACTGGGTAGACTATGTGGATTGTGCTGCCAAGGCTCTGGAAGGCTGGTTGATGGGCAGTAAGGTGTGTGACTTCTCAGGATTGTACAATCTGATAATGAGGGAGCAGATTCTTAATAACTGTCAAAATCAGCTGTTGCATCAATACCTGGTAGACTCTGATCTGACCTCTCCCCAAGAATTGGGAGAGAAGGCAGACAAATGGGTCAGAACCAGGGTGAAGCAGAAGGTACAGAACCAAGGTGGGGAAACCAAGAAGCAAGATGCTGAGAACTCTGACAAGGGTGGGGAGAAGGGTAAAGATCAAAAGTCTTCATCAGGCCCCCAAAAATCTTCTTCTGGTGGGGATTCACAGTCTACCAAAGGGAAAGGCCAAAGAAAACCATGGTGCAAGGTCTGTAAGCAAAAGACCCACTGGACCAGTGATTGCACCAAGTCCAAAGACTCCAGTCCAGCACCCACCAATGCCCCTAAGGCACCTGTTCCCCCTAGTACAGTTGGTGGAAGTGCTCCAGCAAAGGGTTTAGTAGGGTTCACCCTGGGAACTGAGTTGGGCTCTGACTTAGTCAGAGAGCTGACTCAGGCTGTGTTAGTCTGTGATGGAGGAATGGATGTGACCTCCACTGTGAGTCCCAGTAATCTGGGCAAGTACAGACAACAGCCTTTAATCAATGGACGTGAGGCTTTGGCATTTAGGGACACAGGGGCAAGTGTCACAATGGTGACACAAGACCTTGTGCTTCCTGGGCAAGTTATGCTTGGTGAGATGTACCAAGTGACCAATGCTAGCAATGTCAGAACAGACCATACTCTGGCAGTTGTTAACTTCTCCTGGGGAGGGGTAACTGGCCTTAAGAAGGTTGTGGTAAGTGCAAACCTACCAGTCGAATGCTTGCTTGGCAATGACTTAGAGACTTCTGCTTGGGCAGAAGTGGAGCTCAGGACCCATGCAGAAATGCTGGGGATCCCTGCAGATGTGTTTGCTGTGACCAGGTCACAAGCCAAAATGTCTAGCACTGTACAGGCCTTGGATTCTGGAAGAATGGACCAAGTGCCTTCCAAGAGGAGGAGTAGTAGGGTTAAGGCAGTGCCTTCCCCCTTGGCTCAGGAGGAAGATCAGTCCCTTGAGGGGGATGATCTCAGCCCTGAAGAAGGAACTGTCCCAGAGGAACTTGAACCTGACCAGGTTGAGTTCTTGGGGACAGGGGGACCTTCTAGGGCAGATCTGAGCCAGGAGCAGCAGGGCTGCCCCTCCCTTGAACCCCTCAGACAGCAAGCTGCTGCTGAGGCTGCTGGGAAAGCTAGTGGTCCCCATACAGTGTATTGGGATGATGGACTCCTGTACTCAGAGAGTAGAGACCCCAAGCCTGGTGCTACCAGGAGGTTGGTAATACCTTTGAAGTTCAGGGGCTTCCTATTGACCCTAGCCCATGATATTCCCTTAGCAGGTCACCTGGGCCAGAACAAGACTTGGGACAGAATTGTCCCTCACTTTCACTGGCCCCACATGTCTGAAGACAGTAAGGAGTTTTGTCGCTCCTGTGTAACCTGCCAAGCCAGTGGCAAAGCAGGTGGCACTACAAAGGCCCCCTGATACCACTACCTGTGGTGGGGGTGCCCTTTGAGAGGGTAGGGATTGACATTGTTGGTCCCATGGATCCCCAAACAGCCTCTGGGCACAGGTTTATCCTGGTGGTAGTGGATCATGTCACCAGGTACCCAGAAGCTATTCCCCTCAGGACCACTACAGCACCTGTGGTGGCAAGGGCCCTCCTGGGAATCTTCTCAAGAGTGGGCTTTCCTAAGGAGGTAGTATCAGACAGGGGTGCTAACTTCATGTCTGGGTACTTAAAAGCAATGTGGAAGGAGTGTGGAGTGACTTATAAGTTCACCACACCCTATCACCCACAATGCAATGGTTTAGTTGAGAGATTCAACAAAACCTTGAAGGGCATGATTAAAGGGCTCCCAGAAAAGCTTAGGCGTAGATGGGACATACTCTTGCCCTGCCTTTTATTCGCATATAGGGAGGTGCCTCAGAAGGGGTTGGTTACAGCCCCTTTGAACTTCTGTTTGGCCACCCTGTGAGGGGTCCACTGTGCTTGGTGAAGGAAGGATGGGAGTTACCTCTCAAGCCCCCAAAGCAAGATATAGTGGACTATGTACTTGGTCTCCGCTCCAGGATGGCTGAGTACATGAAAAAGGCAACCAAAAACCTTGAGGCTAGCCAGGAACTTCAAAAGGCCTGGCATGACCAAAAGGCTGTTCTGACTGTTTACCAGCCAGGACAGAAGGTGTGGGTGTTGGAGCCAGTGGCCCCAGCAGCTCTCCAAGATAAATGGAGTGGACCCCACACTATTGTTGAGCAGAAGGGTGAGGTCACTTACTTAGTGGACCTAGGAACACCCAGGAGTCCCCACAGGGTTCTCCATGTCAACAGGTTAAAACCATATGTGGACAGGGCAGACATGGGCTTGCTCATGGCTACTGATGAAGGGCATCAGGAAGAGAGTGACCCACTCCCTGACCTGCTCTCACAGAACCCTGACGATGGGTCAGTTGATGGTGTAGCCTTGGCAGGCAGCCTCACTACCCAGCAACAAACTGATTGCAGGCAAGTCCTCAATCAGTTTAGACCAGTGGTTCCCAAACTTTTGACTCCTGAGGACCCCTATTGAGTCACTACTGGAAGCCGAGGACCCCCAAGCAATTCGTACGATTTAAATTTCAAACATTAAAACAGTAATTAAAAAAAATAAACACACGTGTGCACACCAAACAGATACCCAAATTACTAAAGCTTTTAGTATTTTATATTGAAAAAATTTGCAAAATCGAAAATTTTTAATAGGAAGGTTGGTGCTGCATCTCGGCGACTAACTTTTCAATATTTGGCTTTATTTTAGAGTATGAGGCTCCTGACGGGGCCGGACTGGAACCCAAAGCAGCCCTGGCAAATGTTGTCAGGCCAGTCCCTGTACGGTGCACACCAAGTGCAGTGAGTGAGCCTGGCCACTACAAAGCGGACTTTGGGGGCTCTCCCACCAAGAAAATTTGGGGAAAAATGGTGCATTCTACAACACATTTGTAATTATATATTGAATTGTATTCGCTTTCAAAGCATAGTAAATGATGACCTTACTATGCACCAATACAACAATCTTTTTGGGGCTCTTCCATGAATCCCTCCCTATCATCCTCCAACAGTGCCTCTCTTCTTCCCATCGCACCTCTGTCACATGTATTTCATTTGTTTTATAGCATCTCTCATACTAGTGTAGGGTGTCAGAGCACTTTACATCACAAACATACAGAAACAATGGGGGAGATTTACAAAAAAGTTGCGCAATGCAGCGCAGCCCCCCGCGAGGCTGCGCTGCATTGCGCGACAGGGAGGGAGCAGGGGAGCGCCATATTTCCAAAGCTATGGCTCTCTCCTCCCCTTTCTCTTGCGCCGGCGCTGATTTCAGTAGCCCCGCGCCATGCACACACCTTAGTGCTGTAGCGCTAAGGTGTGTGCATGAGTGTAGCATAGGTTTTGTACAGGAAGGGTACCCTTCCTGTACAAAATACTATGCTAGACACGAGGGAAAGCTTTTCCCACTTTATAGGCGTGCTGCACAGCGCAGCACGCATGCAAAGTCGGAAAAGGAAGGAGAAATTAAAGAATTTCGCCTTCCTTGTGCCTAGTTGAAAAGGGCGCAGTGTTCTCACGCTAAACCCAATCTACTGTTTTTAGTAAATTGGGTTTAGCGTGAGAAACCTGGGTGGTTGCATGGGAACAAGTTTAGTGCTGGAAAGTAAATTACATAAAAAGATTTTGCGTCATTTTGTGTCACTTTTGTGACGCAAACATGGCGCAAAAGCTTAGTAAATCTCACCCAATGAATCATACGTGTGTAAATCAGTGTATAGAAAATGTTACATAGGGGAAAGGGGACTTCAAGGTGTAGGATTCACAAGTCATCCATACTGGTAAGCATTTTTTAAGAGTGCTTGATTTGGAGAAGCACAAAATCTGGTATCAGAATGTAACACAGTGGTTAGCGTTGACTTTAATTATAACAATTTAATTCTACCCAAACATACCTTTTTGGCAGCATCAGGATAATGAAAGACTGGGAAAAAAAGATGGCATACTAACTTGTACCATGCAGTTTGTATGCAGCTCTTTGACGGCAGTTCATAGCTGACGGTGCTAGATTATGATTGTAATTTATGAACTGCACAGTAACAAAAGAATCTCTGTGACAAAAGCAGTAACCCACTAAGCTATGCACATAAAATACTGTTTTATTAAAAATGCATGGTACACGTTCTTTGGAGCAGGCATATTAACCCTCTGCACTACCTACCATCTCTCTCCAGCAGGTACATTAATCACTCGAGTTATCTTGACACTTTTATTGTTGTCGTAAAACTGCAGATTATACAAGGAACTTTGCATTGCTTTTAAGACAGCTGCCTGCGGACCCCCTGGGAATGTGTCAGGGACCCCTGGGGGTCCGCTGACCCCAGTTTGGGAACCACTGGTTTAGACATATGTTTTCACTGACACCCAGTCAGACTCATGAAGTGGACACTGGGGACAGTCTGCCTATTAAAAACAAGATTTATAGGCAACCTGACCATGTCAGGGACTGTATCAGGACTGAAGTCCAGAAAATGTTGGAATTGGGAGTTATTGAACCCTCAGATAGCCCTTGGGCTAGTCCAGTAGTCCTTGTACCGAAACCTCACACCAGTGGTGGAAAAAGAGAGATGAGGTTTTGTGTGGACTACAGGGGTCTCAATGCAGTCACTAGGACTGATGCCCATCCAATACCCAGGGCAGATGAGCTCATAGATACTTTGGCCTCTGCCAAATATCTCAGCACATTTGACCTAACAGCTGGCTACTGGCAGATCAGACTAGCTGATACTGCAAAGCCCAAAACAGCATTCTCGACCCCTAGTGGACATTATCAATTTGTGGTAATGCCCTTTGGTCTGAAGAATGCACCTGCCACTTTCCAGAGGTTGGTGAATACAGTTCTCACAGGACTGGAAGCCTATAGTGCAGCTTATCTAGATGATATTGCTGTCTTTAGCTCCACCTGGGAGGATCACCTGGTCCACCTCAGGAATGTTTTACAGGCCCTGCAAAAGGCAGGCCTGACTATCAAGGCCACTAAGTGCCAGATAGGGCAGAGTCAGGTTGTGTACCTGGGCCACCTTGTGGGTGGAGGCCAGGTTCAACCTTTGCAGAGCAAGATACAGACCATCATGGACTGGACTGCTCCCACTACCCAGACTCAGGTGAGAGCCTTCTTAGGCCTGACTGGGTACTATAGGAGATTTGTCAAGGGATATGGATCAATAGTGACACCCCTGAATGACTTAACTTCTAAGAAAATGCCCAAAAAGGTTCAGTGGACAGTTAGCTGTCAAAAGGCATTTGATGACCTCAAGCAGGCCATGTGCACTGCTCCAATTCTGCAGAGTCCTGATTACTCCAAGAAGTTCATTGTTCAAACTGATGCATCTGAATTGGGGGTAGGGGCTGTACTGTCACAATTGAATGAAGAAGGTCAGGATCAGCCAGTAGCTTTCATTAGCAGAAGGCTGACCCCTAGAGAGAAACGTTGGTCAGCCATAGAGAGGAGGCCTTTGCTGTGGTCTGGGCTCTGAAGAAGTTGAGGCCATACTTGTTTGGTACACACTTCCTGGTTCAGACAGACCATAAGCCCCTCTTATGGCTAAAACAAATGAAGGGTGAAAACCCTAAACTGCTTAGGTGGTCCATTTCCCTACAGGGGATGGACTTTACAGTGGAACATAGGCCTGGGAGTAACCATGCGAATGCAGATGGACTCTCTAGGTATTTCCACTTAGAACATGAAGACTTAACTGGGCAAGGTTAGTTTAATGTCCCTACGTTTGGGGGGGTTGTGTAGGAGAGTAGGATCTGCTTCACATGGGTACCCCCACTTTTTGCTGATGCTTCACTGTTTTTCGACATTAGTCTGGCTGGGGCCCTGCTAATCAGAACCCCAGCCTAGCTGCTTCCTCTCTAAAATGGTTTCCATGTGCCTTAGGCACATCACTGATTGGGATCTGGAGTGCCCTTATAAGTCCCTAGTATATGGTATACTATGTACCAAGGGCATAGGTACCTCAGAGGCCTGCCAGGGGCTGCAGCATGTATTATGCCACCCCTGGAAGGCCATCCAAACTGACACCACAGGTCTGCTACTGCAGCCTGGGTAAGGTGGTGCATGCACCCCTTACTGTGATATAGGTTACCTATATCACGAAATACATACACACATATAAACCTATAAGTCACTCCTAAGGCAGGCTTTATCAATCCTAAAGGCAGAGTGCGTGGTTCCTATGTGAGAGGGTGCCCCTGCATGAGCAGGGCCCCTCTGCAGCGTTCGGAGACCATCTCTGATGCTGTTTGTAGTGCAGCCTGACCATATACTCTTAAGCGCATTATATCCTCGCGGTAAAATGCTAACTTTGGAATGGCTGCACCTAAACATGTCGTGTTTGGTGTCAAACATCTTGGAATACTACCCCCCGCCAATCCTGGTGGCGGGGGTAGCATTCCACCCTTCTAGAGGGAAAGACATGTTAACTCTGACTAGTCCGGTAACTTCTTTCCAGAGCCCTGGCATCACAAAATGGATGCTGCTGCCACAGACACGAGTCTGGCCTCCTGCTGCTGGACGAAACTCCGGCAGGGGAGGCCTGGACAATAGGTTTCCTGTCCCAGGGAGGTGTGACCACCTCCCCAGACAGGATAATGTGTATTGGGGCTGGGCGGGAGCACTTTCGGGTGCTTTGAAGTCCTGCACTGGGGGCACATTTGGTGTCCCTGTGCATACCCCAGTTCAAACCGGATCAGGGGCTTGCAGCCCCTGCTTTGGCGCGAACTGGACAAAGGGAAAGGGGTGTAGCCACCCCTCTGCCCTGACCCACCCATAGGTGGGGCCACAGAGTAGTCCAACCCTATCTTTAGAATAAAGGTAGGAACCTAGTCCTTAGGACTTTAGATTATCCCTGGACAAAACTCTGAAACTGAATCCTGGACCTTCGACGCTCTACTCACGATTAGAGGACTGAAGAATCTCCCTTGGGGTCAAGGAGTGACTCCCCTGCTTGGCAGGCACCAAAGAAGCATCTGTCCAGTTCGCATTTCTGAAGCTCCCGTCGGACGCCGAAGTCATCGCATCACCAGAGGTGGATTCTCAGACTTCCCCGAGGCTACCCTGAGTCCCCAGCAAAGCTGAGGCCCGTGGCTATCGTGGGTGACTTGAGACTGTGACCCCTGGACACCGAGCACATTTGCAAGTGCATCCTCTTCTGGGTCTCCCAAGAAGTCGTGCTTTGGGCTCCCAGTAGCGCTAGCCTCCAGCACCACCTGCACCGAAGATCACTGGCTCCCACTCCACGAGTGTCCTGTAAGCCAGATCCACGTGCAGCGTCACGAGGCTCCTTCGCGGTCGCTAGCCCGTTGGCTAGTAGCCCCTAACGAAGGCCAATCCTTTTCTTACTTGGCATCCTGGTTGCTCCAGGCCTGCCCTCACTTACCCTCGCTGGGTGAGTTCCACAGACCTTGCTGGTCTGCACCATCGACGATCTACATCTTCACCGAGACTTGCCGTTGCCAGGCTTGTTGGGTCCAATCTGGTCGCCGACACCTCAGCACTCGATAGACATCGTGTACCAGCCCGAATCCTGCTCCTGGTCGCCGACAACACCTCCTGGACCTCGTGGCTGAAGAGTCAAGACGACCGTCAACGCACCTGAAGCACTCGACATCGGTGGGCATCTGTCCATCGCCTTCCTGGTCACTGGCTAGTGACCCAGACTCTGTCCCCTCTGCTTTCAGGTTCTTCAGAACTCCGATCCACTCTTGGATCCACCCGGACACTTTTCTCTTGGCCGCCAGCAGCACTTTGCAGCAGATCGCCATTCGAATCGACGACGAAACCCGACCCCGAAAGGCACCTATGCACCCGGCTTCCCTGGGTGAGGTAACACGAGTACTCCGGTGCTCCCGTGGGTAGAGACTCTTCAAAGTCCTAGATCTCAAAGGGTTTGTCCTAGCCCTCTTTTAAGTGTCCCTTTTCTCTATTTTCCCGATCCCGACTTTCTCCATAGAAGTCAACGGCGTATCACGGTTGTGTATTTACACTGCACGCGTCTCCCGTAGGTCCCCTGTGTCACTACCTTGGGTGGTTCCTTGTGGTCCAAGCACTTCTAGAGGCTCCAGGCCTAGTGTCTAGTTCAGTCGTGGTTCGCATACCACTTTATTGGTATATGGTTTGGTACGCCCCTAGGGCCCAAACGTGTATTTGTGCTATTACTGTGATTTAATAACTTATAACTTATGTACTTCGAACTCTAGCCTCATAAAGAGACTAGAGGGGTGTGTTTAGCAATAAATACATATATTTTGAATATATACCTGGTGTGGTGCTCTTTCATTTGGTCACTCAAGAGATTATAGACTGGTAAAACAAGCTGCTTTACATTCCTTCAAGACTTAGCCTGAAGGCTGCTCTCCATAGCTACCACTAGGATAGCTTTCAATAAGGTTGTCTTTAACCTATCTCCAATAAGGGGTTGTTTGGACTGGTGCAAGGTGCCCACTATAATTAGTGGACAGCATATACCAGGCCAACTTCTCACAGATACCATGAAGGGGGCCAAGCTACCCCTGTACCTTTGTTTTATAGATTATCCATCCACTTTTGACCATATAGCTTGGGACAAATTGTGGCGCAAATTGAACAACTGGAAAATTCCACCAGCACTTCTGAAACAGCTGGTCCTACTGCCTACAGACACTTGGGTACAAGTTAAGCTGAGGGCAGGTGCATACCTCTCTAGAAGCATCTCAACCACTAAGGGCCTGAAGCAGGGGTGTGTCCTTGCCCACACTCTATTCAATCTCTACATGTCTGACCTTACACCAAGACTGAACAGCTGCAACTCCCAGGCTCCGAAGCTAGGAGGGTTGATATATTAAATCTTCTTTACGCCGATGATCTTGTGTTGATAAGCCGCACTTCGGTTGGACTCCAACGCCTGCCTGATGTAACTTAAATTACTCGACTGAGAACGGCCTGAAGATTAATTTAGGGAAAGCAAAAACTTTGGTATTAAATCAAGGGAAAAAAGGGCCCCACACTGGTATCTAGCTAACCAACCTTTGGAGACAGTAGGACTACACTACAGAGTGGAGGAGGTGGCAATAATGAGAGACAAGGAGAGAGATAAGGAGACAAGCAGGAAAATGGGATAAGAAGGCTTGATCAAAATAAGTGGTGCACTGCTGTGTGACAATGAGTCTCTTAGCAGATTAGGGAAAGCCCTTTTAATTGACACTGGCAGATTGCTCTTAAGAATGGAATTAGAAATTCTCAATGACCAGACAGATAGGATAGCTACGGACAAGCAAAATGCTATTAGGAACATGAAGAATATTCTACTTCTCTCAGAAAGCTATCTCTCCAAAATTATCTAAAATCGGTACAAACTCTCCACAATAAGCTTAACACTGCCCCACTGCCTCTGTCTAATAGGATTTACCGTCCACGTATTTTTCTAAGATATCTGACGGACATGGAAACTCAAACCTTACTACTATCTTATGAGGCGACATCCAGCCTGCCCGCTAAGATAAAGGAACGGAAAATTCAAGTTGTCCCAATTAACGTAAACAGAATAACACAAACTAAACACAGAAAACTAATCCCCAATAACCTGAAAGAAATAATGCTAATTCCCGCGGGTCAGGACTCGAGCCTAGAGAACCCTACAAAAAAGATCTCGTGCCTACTTATCAATTGCCACTCAGCAATGAAACATGCCGCTGACATTGCCGACCTAATCCTGAACCAAGACATTGACGTGTCTATTCTAATGGAATAGTGGCTATCTGAATCATCCTTCCCATGGCTAGACCTACTTGTGCCACCAAACTACAATATTATAAGACGAGACAGGCTAAACAAAACTGGTGGAGGTGTGGCCTGTATCCACAGATCAGACATCAGCATCTCTAAAGTTCTCTCAGACCCTATCGATTCATGTGAATACCTTGGGCTCTCATTATGATTTACAGATAATCAACTGTACAAATTACACTCATTCTACCACCCCCCAGGAAAAAACTTAATTTTCATAGACCAGCTAATGGAAATTATTACAGCAAATTCAGAACCTCACTCCAATGATATTTTTCTAGAGGACTTCAATCTTCATTTAAACTACATCAAGGATTCCTAGCCGACCACTCACTAGTGCAAGCATGTGCTCTGTTAACCCATTCTAAAGACGCTACATTAGATTGGCTCATCTCCAAAGAAAATGTGGTCCGATCAATCTCAATCAGGAAACCCTCAACCAATAGCGACCTGCCCCCAGGTATGACGATTCAAAATAATTCTCTGCCTAATGTCCCTAGTGAGTTCCGAAATGTTCGGAGCTTGCGAAAAACCAACTTTACAAAAAGTCTACAAAAATTACTCTTATTCATGAAGCTACGCAGGACACCCGTCACTATTCCTTATTCCTAGATATAAATAATGACGCCGAGGGCAACGGCTAATCCTATTATAATACAATACCTCTTAACCACCGATGACAACCCTTTACTACGTTACGCATGTTCCCTCTACGGTCCGCTTTCATTTTCCTCCAATGGCGAAAGACTCTCAAAATGCACTGCAATGAGTTCTAAACCCAATCGCAGACCTACCTCTAAGTACTAAGCTAACTAATATATCTGACTTTCGATGCTAATGAATCTCAGAAATTTCGAAGTGGGCAGACAACCATCAATTTCCTGCTTCCTGTTATCCATACACCCGTCACCATTACTTTCATTAATATTAACATAACCTTCTTTAGTCCATTATCCTTTGAATAACTTTGAAAACCCGATACTGTGTGATACACTTTTGAGAATTTATAAATTATCGACATTACTGCTTACCTAAATACCTATTATTTCGAGACTTAGCCGATCCAACACTGAGTCGCTCACTTTTAAGGTGCCTATTTCCAAACAAATTTCCTAAATTTAAATATCATATTAGAACCGCTAGACCATCATAACCCGTGGAGACAGTCTAATTCTACCAAGAGTGGGAGAATTTATAAATTCTATATCTACGTCATCCCTGCACTATGTGCTATACTGACTTTGCAATCCTCTCATCCCTAGAACAATTATTGAGAATCAGAAATAATTAGGTTCATTTTCAAGATTATATGAATCACTAATTTCCATCATAACTGGAATCGTTCCAACACCTAAGATTATTAACCCTGGGTGGCATCACATGTGAATTATACTTTGCATATTCTATTACTACTTACAGAAAATAATGCAATTCATTATCACTGTTCAATCCCTGTGATACTGTCCTACATCTGCTAATCCATTTAGCTTCTTGCTGCCTCAATGTTCGTTCCCAATCACCTCCCCTAACATGAGGTACAATTCTTTGTAAACCATGAAATTTGAAGCCTGTTCTTAGTGCATGATTATTCTGCATATGCTGATATAATGGCGAACTCTCATCTTTATTGAGCACAGCTCTTCTGTGCTCCTGTATTCTAATTTTTAGAGTCCGCTTCGTACTTCCTATATAGATTTTAGAACATTCACAAATGAGTGCATATATCACTCCTATGCTGTTACAATTAATAAACTCCTTGATAATGTATTTTTTCTTAGTGTTGAAATTAAATTCTTTAATGCGGTTTATGCCCATGTCACAAACATTACAACTACCACAAGTAAAAAACCCTTTTGGTTGACTTGAGAGCCAGTTAGTCCCCTGTGTTCGCAATGGATCTAAGTAATTCCTGGTGATCATCTCCCCTATGGTGGAACCTCTCCTATATACCACTTTAGGTTTTTCTGAAATGACTCCTACAAGACCTGGTACTCCTTTTAACAAATTCCAGTTTTTATTTAACATTTTAAAAATCTGATTATGATGAACACTAAAAGAAGTGATAAATGACACTTGACCTTGTGCCTGACGTCTTTCCTTTTGAACCAGCGTAGACTCTCTTTTAACCTGTTGTATACATGATCTGGCTTGTGCCAGACTTCCACTAGAGTACCCTCTATTACTCAGTCTATGTACTAGTGTATCCATTTCACAATTGAAATCAACCTCTCTACTGCAATTTCGCCGAATACGAATCATTTCTCCATAAGGAATGCCTTTCACTACAGAAGCGGGATGGGAACTGTCCGCCCTTAATATGGAGTTAGTGGCAGTCTTTTTACGAAATAATTTGCTATGTATTTGGTTATCAACAACAAATAATTCAACATCCAAAAAATCTATCCTAGTTTTATGGTGATTCATCGTCAAAGTAACATTAAAATCATTATTATTGAGAAACTGGTGGTAATCTTGCAACTCTGCATCCGAACCTTTCCAGATCACCAGAACATCGTCAATAAAACGACCCCAAAACAAAATCTGATCCATCCATCCGGCAGCTCCTCTGCTCCAGGCATGCTCCCTCTCAAACCAACCCATAAATAAGTTGGCGTAAGAGGGAGCAAACCTGGAACCCATCGCCGTTCCTCTTATTTGTTGGAACCACTCTCCTTCAAACATAAAGAAATTATTCTTTAAGATTAACGAGCTCATTTCTATGATCATTTTAGAATGTTCTAATAAACTTGCACTCCTTTTCCTAGATAATAATTTAGAGCCTGTTCTCCTTTATCATTAGCTATGCAAGTGTACAATCCTATGACATCAAAAGTCACAAAGCTCAGACATTCTTCCCAGTTTAAATCCTGCAATTTATTTAACACATCCAAAGTATCTCTTATGTAAGCCGGCAAATTCGTTACTAGGGGTTTTAAAAACAGATCTACGAATTCCGAGAGATGTTCTGTTATGCTGCCTATACTTAAAACTATAGGTCCTCCCTGGTGGGTTCTGCAGGGACTTGTGTATCTTAGGCAAAACATATATAAAAGATGAGACAGGATTGATAATTTTTAAATATCTAAATTCCTTCTCATCAATAAGCCCTTGTTCCTTCCATGAGAATAACCTTTCATTTATCCTGTTACTAGCATCCTTAATAGGATTAAAATTCAATTTAAAGTAACAATCCGTATCGCTCAATTGTCGCTTGATCTCCAAATTATAATCTTCCCTGTTCATTAACACAATATTACCGCCTTTATCGGCCTTACGAATCACTACGCTGGTGTCATTCTTTAGACTATTAATAGCTAACCATTCTTCCTTGGATAAATTGTCCTTAGTCCTAATCTTGTTGTAACCAGATAGCGATTGGTCTGCAAATTTGTGCACATCTTCCATTACTTTTTCAACAAATACATCAATAGCTGCAAACTGAGACCCTTGAGGTATAAATTTAGAAGCAGGTTTCAAACCGCTAGTACAGGAATAATCAACCAGTATATTCAATAGAGAAGTAATATCTTGTTCACTATATACATCCCCCTCTGTTAAGGACAAAAGCAATTGTACATCCCTTACATGTGCTAAAGAAATATCAGATTGTGCAGTCATAACATTAACACTCTGAGGTTTATCATAAGTTGAGAAAAAGCTTTTTAATTTCAATTTCCTTGCGAACTTAAACAAGTCAATTTCAATATTCGTGAATTTACATTTGGTGCTTGGGCAGAAAGATAACCCCCTTTGTAGTACCGAAATTTCATAAGAGTTCAACACTCTATGTGACAAATTAACAACTTTTAAATCCAAATCCTGTCTGATGCCTTGTGTCCTATATTCTGCCTCCAGAGTCTCTTTCACTACTTCCTCAATTTGTCCTGGCTGCGGGTGCCTATCCGTATATTTTCTGTGCCTCCGCTTGCCCCGCCTGGTTGGTTTCCCACTTATTTCTTTCCTCTCTTTATACGTTGAAGCTCCTCGGAAAAAGAGGATGTATTCGCTGGTCTCATTCCCCCTGAGTTCAATCCGCCCCCTTCCTCAATTGATGAAATGCTTGAGCTACTGTAATTAACGGAGCTCAATTCTCCTGGCGCTTCCACTATCCCAATGACCTTAGATTTTGAAAACTCATCAAAGCCTCTGCCGAAAGTGAACACCCTTCCCTGTTCGTAATCTCTCTGATCTCTTCGTATTTTACTCAACTTTTTCTCCTTGATTTGCAACTGATGTCTATTAATGACATCCTTTAATATGCTGTAATTTTTATCAGTTAATTCAGGTAAATTCATGTCCTTGATCTCTTTTTCAAGGTCTAATATTTGAGCTTTAAGTTTCTCCACTTTCCTTTCTGCATTCTTAACCAATATATGCATCATGCAAAATGAGGAAGAGTGTAAATTGTCCTCCCACTCTTTTAGCAAATCATCATCCAAATCGTCAAAAGTTGGAAAAATTAAAATTCTTAATCCCCTAGGTACTCTTTTCTGATCTATATAATTCTTAAGGGTAATGCCATCCCACCACTTAGATAATTCTGTTTTTCTCAATTTTTCTAATTTAAGAAATTTTACTTTCAAACTTCCACTCGAGGAATCCTTTTTCGTATCCCCTACAATCTTTTTACTTTGTGCAAAGAGTTCCGCAGCCAATATCTCACGATCATCCTCCATCTTGATATGTAGTCCAAACCAAACTATTTCACGCTCTGTAAATGTCAAATTCACTTCAACTGTGCAACAGTAATGCCCTTCAAAATTCTAAATACTCCTTGTGCAGCTACAGCGGTGAGGGCTTAGTACCACAGCGCACTAGTTGATTCAAAAAATAAATTTACTTTTTAAAGAATGTTAGTGCTCACTCCTCATGGTCCACCGCATCAAAACCATCCTTGCAGAGAAAATAAATTTTATAAAGAAGGAGCACCAATATCAATACAATCAATTATTGTAGTCCTTCTAATGATTAATCTTTAGGCAGTGGATTCAATTGAAAATTCTTCTTCTTTATTGAAAATTTCACAACAGTTCATTTCAAACACGCTTGATTTTCATTTCCAATTTCTGTTTATAACTCCATCATTTACATCAAAACTTCACTTTCTGAATCAGCCAACGCGTTTCGTCCTATTTAGGACATCATCAGGGCTGAAATAATGAAACAAAAAAATTATAATAAAAAAATATGTCAAAAAAACTATTTACAATATTACTTCATAGTACCATAAAAATTACGTGACATCTTTTCTTTAACTTAATTAAACATCATCCCCTGCCTATATCCATTCTAAACTGTTCATAATCATCAAGATGGATGAAAAATACCAATTATCCAAATTAATTATTAACACATAAGAAGATCTTATAAGACCCGTGTTGAAAACATTTAATTATAACACTTAATTCATGATCATTTCTAAACATATAACTGTATAATATATACATATCTAAGGTTATCCTAATTTGATCTACCTGTTACCCTCCAAAGGGGAGTACCTAGAGTACCTAATGAGAAGTGAACCATTTAAAGACACCTTTTCCATACCAGTGTACCAATGTACTAATATCCATAGTGAAATGTCACTCACCAAAATTAGAAATTCATATCAATTTATTCGATGTTCAGTTCACTAATTAATTATCTTCAAGAAAATTATTCTGAAAAGACCGAAAGAAAGTCACAGCATTACCAATAAATTCCACTACACACTTATATCTCTAGAGTTATGTCGCAAAAGAAGCATCACTCACCAATCTCCAACTTTACACTTTACACTTTGCATCATTCGTATTCGGCGAAATTGCAGTAATCAATCAATCACAGAATTTGTAGAGCGCACTACTTACCCACGAGGGTCTCAAGGCGCTGGGGAGAGGGAAGGGGGGGGGGATGCTGCTACTGGTCAAACAGCCAGGTCTTGAGTAGCCTCCTGAAGGTCAGCAGGTCTTGGGTCTTTCGTAGGCTTAGTGGAAGGGTGTTCCAGGTCTTGGCGGCGAGGTGTGAGAAGGATCTGCAGCCGGTGGTTGTTCTTCGAATGCGGGGGACGGTGGCGAGGGAGAGGTCGGCGGAGCGGAGCTGGCGGTTGGGGACGTAGAAGAAGAGTCGTCTGTTGAGGTAGGCTGGGCCAGTTTTGTGGAGTGCCTTGTGTGCGTGGGTGAGGAGTTTGAAGGTGATCCTCCTGTCGACGGGGAGCCAGTGCAGGTTCCTCAAGTGGGGGGTGATGTGGCTGTGGCGTGGTACGTCGAGGATCAGTCGTGCGGAGGCGTTTTGTATGCGTTGCAGTCGCTTGATGAGCTTGGCCGGGGCTCCCGCGTAGAGGGCGTTCCCATAGTCCAGTCTGCTACTGACGAGGGCCTGGGTGACTGTTCTTCTTGTGTCTGTCGGGATCCACCTGTAGATCTTGCGAAGCATGCGGAGGGTGTTGAAGCAGGAGGAGGAGACTGCGTTGACTTGCTTGGTCATGGAGAGCGTTGAGTCGAGGATGACTCCCAGGTTGCGTGCGTGGTCGGTGGGTGTCGGGGCTGCTCCCAGCGTCGTTGGCCACCAGGAGTCGTCCCAGGCTGAGGGGTTGGAGCCGAGGATGAGGACCTCCGTTTTGTCCGTGTTCAGCTTTAGTCGGCTGATCTTCATCCAATCGGCGACGGCCTTCATTCCTTCATGGAGTTTGGCTTTGGCGGCGGGGGGTCCTTGGTGAGGGAGAGGATCAGTTGAGTGTCGTCGGCGTAGGAGATAATGTTGAGGTCGTGTTGTCTGGCGATGCGTGCGAGCGGGGCCATGTAGATGTTGAACAGTGTTGGGCTGAGGGACGATCCCTGGGGTACGCCGCAGATGATCTCGGAGGCTTCGGATCGGAAAGGTGGGAGGCGGACTCTCTGGGTTCTGCCGTCGAGGAAGGATGTGGTCCATTCCAGGGCCTTGTCTCGGATCCCTGCGTCGTGGAGGCGTGCGCGTAGAGTGCGGTGGCAGACAGTGTCGAAGGCGGCGGAGAGGTCCAGCAGGATGAGAGCTGCGGTCTCACCATTGTCCAGCAGGATCCTGATGTCGTCGGTGGCGGCGATGAGGGCAGTCTCAGTGCTGTGGTTGCTGCGGAACCCTGATTGGGATGGGTCCAGGATGCTGTTTTCTTCGAGGTATCGGGTTAGCTGTTTGTTGACGATCTTCTCGATGACCTTGGCTGGGAACGGAAGCAGAGAGATGGGCCGGAAGTTCTTGAGGTCTCTCGGGTCCGCCTTGGGTTTTTTGAGTAGGGCGTTGATCTCTGCATGTTTCCAGCTCTCTGGGAAGGTCGCGGTCTCGAAGGAGAGGTTGATGATGTTGCACAGGTGGGGTGCGATGGAGCTGCTGGCTTTGTTGAAGATGTGGTGCGGGAAAGGGTCTGACGGGGAGCCGGAGTGTATTGTGCTCATGGTCTTGATGGTGTCCTCGATATTCACGCTGGCCCAGGCTGGCAGGGGGTCGTGGTCGATGGTGTGTGGCGGGTCTGGTGTATCTATCTTAGTTGGGGTTGTCTGGGTGTTGAAGCTGTCGTGGATGTCGGCGATCTTGTGGTGAAAGAAGGTGGCGAGGGAATCGCACAGGGGTTGCGACGGCGGGATGTCGTTGGTGTTGGAGCTGGGATTGGAGAGTTCCTTCACGATGTTGAAAAGCTCCTTGCTGTTGTGTATGTTGTTGTCGAGGCGGTCTTTGAAGGAGATTCTCTTGGCGGACCTGATGAGGTGGTGGTGGTTACGGATGGTGTCTTTGTGGGCTGTGTGGCTGTCCGGTGTCTTATCGCTGTGCCATTTCTTCTCTAGTTTCCGGCAGGTACGCTTGGAAGCTAGGAGTTCCGAGGTGAACCAGCTGGCTCTTTTGGTGGTGTCGTTGTAGGTGAGCTTTTTCAGCGGGGCGAGGGTGTTGGCACAGTCGTCCATCCATCGTCTGAGGTTGCAGGCAGCGTCGTCGGTGTTGGATGGGTCGGAGGGAGGGCTGATAGCGAGGGTTGCCCGGAGTTGGTCTTCGGTGACTTTGCTCCAGCAGCGGCGTGGGATCTGTTGGGTGCGGTGGTGTGTGGTGGGTTTCTGGAAGGTGAAATGGATGCAGGGGTGGTCGTCCAGAGGAGTTCCGTGGTGTGGCTGAAGGAGACGTGGGAGCTTGAGGAGAAGATGGGGTCAAGCGTGTGGCCGGCGCAGTGGGTCGGTGTTGTGACGAGCTGGCTCAGGCCGAGGTTGGCGAGGCTGTCGATCAGGGTGGTGGAGTTGCTGTCGTTGTTGTTCTCCAGGTGAAAGTTCAAGTCTCCGAGGAGGATGTAGTCGGTATAGGTCAGGGCGTGCGTGCTGATGAAGTCGGCGATGGAGTCGCTGAACTGGGGTCGGGGCCCAGGGGGTCTGTAGACAAGGGTGCCTCTAAGGGTGGTGTTGGGGTCCGTGTGGATCTGGAAGTGCATGTGTTCGGCGGTGCTGAGAGTGTCGTCGGTGCTGGTCGAGACCCTGATGGTGTTCTTGTGGACGATGGCGATTCCTCCTCCTACTGCGTTGATGCGGTCTCTGCGGGTGATCTTATAGCCGTCTGGGATGGCTATGGCGATGTCGGGGGCAGAGGAGTCGTTCATCCAGGTCTCTGTCAGGAAGGCGACGTCTGGTGATGATGTGTCGAGCAGGTCCCAGAGCTCGACGGCGTGTTTGCGTGCGGAGCGGGTGTTCAGTAGGATGCACCGGAGGTGGTTGAGGTCCTTCTTGGCGGGCGCCTCGGTGGCTCTGAGGCTGGTGTAGCTGCAGTTCCGGCAGGTGAAGGGACCATGGGTGCGTTTCGGGGCAGCCTTGAAGCAGTTGTGCGTCCGTCCGGGGTTGAGAGCGTGGTTGTCGTGGCATCGTATCGGCGTCGGTCCTCGAGGCTGGAGTGGGGGGCGCGCGGTCCAGGGGTTCTGGCGCTGGGCGCAGTCCAGTCGTGGACGGGCACAGACGGGCTTGCCTTAGGTGCGCCTTCGGCGCGCCAGCGGCGCGGCCGCGCAGCGGCCGCCATATATGGGGAGGTGGGAGGGAGGAGCAGCTGGGAGGCGGGAGGCAGGGGCAGCAAATGGGCAGTCAGGGGGGCGGGCCGCAGGGGACGCAGCGGCGGGAAAGGAGAGAGGCAGCGGGGGCACAGAAGGAAAAATGGAGAGAAAACAAACAGAGAAATACGGGCACAGTACAATGGGGCAGCGAGGGGCACAGAAGGAAAAATGGAGAGAAAACAAGCAGAGAAATACGGGCACAGTACAATGGGGCAGCGAGGGGCACAGAAGGAAAAATGGAGAGAAAACAAGCAGAGAAATACGGGCACAGTACAATGGGGCAGCGAGGGGCACAGAAGGAAAAATGGAGAGAAAACAAGCAGAGAAATACGGGCACAGTACAATGGGGCAGTAAGGGGCACAGAAGGAAAAATGGAGAGAAAACAACAGAGTAATACGGGCACAGTACAATGGGGCAGCGAGGGGCACAGAAGGAAAAATGGAGAGAAAACAAACAGAGAAATACGGGCACAGTACAATGGGGCAGCGAGGGGCACAGAAGGAACAATGGAGAGAAAACAAACAGAGAAATACGGGCACAGTACAATGGGGCAGCGAGGGGCACAGAAGGAAAAATGGAGAGAAAACAAGCAGAGAAATACGGGCACAGTACAATGGGGCAGCGAGGGGCACAGAAGGAAAAATGGAGAGAAAGCAAGCAGAGAAATACGGGCACAGTACAATGGGGAAGCGAGGGGCACAGAAGGAAAAATGGAGAGAAAACAAGCAGAGAAATACGGGCACAGTACAATGGGGCAGCGGGGCACAGAAGGAAAAATGGAGAGACAGAAAGCAAGAAATACGGGCACCGAGGCCACAAGCGGAGGGGCGAGCTTACCAGCAGCAGCAGCGGGCGGACAACACAGGCGGAGCTGTGTGGTGGGGGAGCGACCTACCTGGCAAGGTCAAGGGTCGCTCTCCTCACCGCGCAGCGGCCGCCATATATGGGGAGGTGGGAGGGAGGAGCAGCTGGGAGGCGGGAGGCAGGGGCAGCAAATGGGCAGTCAGGGGGGCGGGGCCGCAGGGGACGCAGCGGCAGGAATGGAGAGAGGCAGCGGGGGCACAGAAGGAAAAATGGAGAGAAAACAAGCAGAGAAATACGGGCACAGTACAATGGGGCAGCGAGGGGCACAGAAGGAAAAATGGAGAGAAAACAAGCAGAGAAATACGAGCACAGTACAATGGGGCAGCGAGGGGCACAGAAGGAAAAATGGAGAGAAAACAAGCAGAGAAATACGGGCACAGTACAATGGGGCAGCGAGGGGCACAGAAGGAAAAATGGAGAGAAAACAAACAGAGAGATACGGGCACAGTACAATGGGGCAGCGAGGGGCACAGAAGGAAAAATGGAGAGAAAACAAACAGAGAAATACGGGCACAGTACAATGGGGCAGCGAGGGGCACAGAAGGAAAAATGGAGAGAAAACAAGCAGAGAAATACGGGCACAGTACAATGGGGCAGCGAGGGGCACAGAAGGAAAAATGGAGAGAAACAAACAGAGAAATACGGGCACAGTACAATGGGGCAGCGAGGGGCACAGAAGGAAAAATGGAGAGAAAACAAACAGAGAAATACGGGCACAGTACAATGGGGCAGCGAGGGGCACAGAAGGAAAAATGGAGAGAAAACAAGCAGAGAAATACGGGCACAGTACAATGGGGCAGCGAGGGGCACAGAAGGAAAAATGGAGAGAAAACAAGCAGAGAAATACGGGCACAGTACAATGGGGCAGCGAGGGGCACAGAAGGAAAAATGGAGAGAAAACAAACAGAGAAATACGGGCACAGTACAATGGGGCAGTGAGGGGCACAGAAGGAAAAATGGAGAGAAAACAAGCAGAGAAATACGGGCACAGTACAATTGGGCAGCGAGGGGCACAGAAGGAAAAATGGAGAGAAAACAAACAGAGAAATACGGGCACAGTACAATGGGGCAGCGAGGGGCACAGAAGGAAAAATGGAGAGAAAACAAGCAGAGAAATACGGGCACAGTACAATGGGGCAGCGAGGGGCACAGAAGGAAAAATGGAGAGAAAACAAGCAGAGAAATACGGGCACAGTACAATGGGGCAGCGAGGGGCACAGAAGGAAAAATGGAGAGAAAACAGGCAGAGAAATACGGGCACAGTACAATGGGGCAGCGGGGGCACAGAAGGAAAAATGGAGAGACAGAAAGCAAGAAATACGGGCACCGAGGCCACAAGCGGAGGGGCGAGCTTACCAGCAGCAGCAGCGGGCGGACAACACAGGCGGAGCTGTGTGGTGGGGGAGCGACCTACCTGGCAAGGTCAAGGGTCGCTGGTAGAGAGGTTGATTTCAATTGTGAAATGGATGCACTAGTACATAGACTGAGTAATAGAGGGTACTCTAGTGGAAGTCTGGCACAAGCAAGATCACGTATACAACAGGTTAAAAGAGAGTCTACGCTGGTTCAAAAGGAAAGACGTCAGGCACAAGATCAAGTGTCATTTATCACTTCTTTTAGTGTTCATCATAATCAGATTTTTAAAATTTTAAATAAAAACTGGAATTTGTTAAAAGGAGTACCAGGTCTTGTAGGAGTCATTTCAGAAAAACCTAAAGTGGTATATAGGAGAGGTTCCACCATAGGGGAGATGATCACCAGGAATTACTTAGATCCATTGTGAACACAGGGGACTAACTGGCTCTCAAGTCATCCAAAAGGGTTTTTTACTTGTGGTAGTTGTAATGTTTGTGACATGGGCATAAACCGCATTAAAGAATTTAATTTCAACACTAAGAAAAAATACATTATCAAGGAGTTTATTAATTGTAACAGCATAGGAGTGATATATGCACTCATTTGTGATTGTTCTAAAATCTATATAGGAAGTACGAAGCGGACTCTAAAAATTAGAATACAGGAGCACATAAGAGCTGTGCTCAATAAAGATGAGAGTTCGCCATTATATCAGCATATGCAGAATAATCATGCACTAAGAACAGGCTTCAAATTTCATGGTTTACAAAGAATTGTACCTCATGTTAGGGGAGGTGATTGGGAACGAACATTGAGGCAGCAAGAAGCTAAATGGATTAGCAGATGTAGGACAGTATCACAGGGATTGAACAGTGATAATGAATTGCATTATTTTCTGTAAGTAGTAATAGAATATGCAAAGTATAATTCACATGTGATGCCACACAGGGTTAATAATCTTAGGGTTGGAACGATTCCAGTTATGATGGAAATTAGTGATTCATATAATCTTGAAAATGAACCTAATTATTTCTGATTCTCAATAATTGTTCTAGGGATGAGAGGATTGCAAAGTCAGTATAGCACATAGTGCAGGGATGACGTAGATATAGAATTTATAAATTCTCCCACTCTTGGTAGAATTAGACTGTCTCCACGGGTTATGATGGTCTAGCGGTTCTAATATGATATTTAAATTTAGGAAATTTGTTTGGAAATAGGCACCTTAAAAGTGAGCGACTCAGTGTTGGATCGGCTAAATCTCGAAATAATAGGTATTTAGGTAAGCAGTAATGTCGATAATTTATAAATTCTCAAAAGTGTATCACACAGTATCGGGTTTTCAAAGTTATTCAAAGGATAATGGACTAAAGAAGGTTATGTTAATATTAATGAAAGTAATGGTGACGGGTGTATGGATAACAGGAAGCAGGAAATTGATGGTTGTCTGCCCACTTCGAAATTTCTGAGATTCATTAGCATCGAAAGTCAGATATATTAGTTAGCTTAGTACTTAGAGGTAGGTCTGCGATTGGGTTTAGAACTCATTGCAGTGCATTTTGAGAGTCTTTCGCCATTGGAGGAAAATGAAAGCGGACCGTAGAGGGAACATGCGTAACGTAGTAAAGGGTTGTCATCGGTGGTTAAGAGGTATCGTATTATAATAGGATTAGCCGTTGCCCTCGGCGTCATTATTTATATCTAGGAATAAGGAATAGTGACGGGTGTCCTGCGTAGCTTCATGAATAAGAGTAATTTTTGTAGACTTTTTGTAAAGTTGGTTTTTCGCAAGCTCCGAACATTTCGGAACTCACTAGGGACGTTAGGCAGAGAATTATTTTGAATCGTCATACGTGGGGGCAGGTCGCTATTGGTTGAGGGTTTCCTGAAGCGTGTTTTTTGCAATGGACTTTCGCAATTGGTCGAAAGGGACAGCGGACCAGAGAGGAAACGAGCAATATTAATAGGCAGGTCGCTATTGGGGGAGGGTTTCCTGAAGCGTATTCTACAATTAACTTCCGCAATTGGTTGAAAGGCATAGCGGACCACAGAGGGAACGAGAAATATTAATAGGTAGGCTAGAAACTCTGACTTTTCATTGGTTGGAGTATTAAACAATGGCAAGTCCGTGATAGGTTGAGGAAGAATTTAAAAGGAATGGGTCTACACGGCACCAAACACCAGCGGGATTTATCGGGCCGCGCTGAGTAGTAACATACGGAATAGACTCGATGTAGGTGAGTGTCACGAGGAGAATGGTTTGCATACCGTTAGGATAACTTAGAGAGGTTTTTTGAGAAGTAATTTTGCACATCCTTTTATTATTGCAGTTTAGAATTGAAACGGAGGACTTGATGATGCAAAGTGTAAAGTTGGAGATTGGTGAGTGATGCTTCTTTTGCGACATGACTCTAGAGATATAAGTGTGTAGTGGAATTTATTGGTAATGCTGTGACTTTCTTTCGGTCTTTTCAGAATAATTTTCTTGAAGATAATTAATTAGTGAACTGAACATCGAATAAATTGATATGAATTTCTAATTTTGGTGAGTGACATTTCACTATGGATATTAGTACATTGGTACACTTGTATGGAAAAGGTGTCTTTAAATGGTTCACGTCTCATTAGGTACTCCCTTTGGAGGGTAACAGGTAGATCAAATTAGGATAACCTTAGATATGTATATATTATACAGTTATATGTTTAGAAATGATCATGAATTAAGTGTTATAATTAAATGTTTTCAACACGGGTCTTATAAGATCTTCTTATGTGTTAATAATTAATTTGGATAATTGGTATTTTTCATCCATCTTGATGATTATGAACAGTTTAGAATGGATATAGGCAGGGGATGATGTTTAATTAAGTTAAAGAAAAGATGTCACGTAATTTTTATGGTAGTATGAAGTAATATTGTAAATAGTTTTTTTGACATATTTTTTTATTATAATTTTTTTGTTTCATTATTTCAGCCCTGATGATGTCCTAAATAGGACGAAACGCGTTGGCTGATTCAGAAAGTGAAGTTTTGATGTAAATGATGGAGTTATAAACAGAAATTGGAAATGAAAATCAAGCGTGTTTGAAATGAACTTTTGTGAAATTTTCAATAAAGAAGAAGAATTTTCAATTGAATCCACTGCCTAAAGATTAATCATTAGAAGGACTACAATAATTGATTGTATTGATATTGGTGCTCCTTCTTTATAAAATTTATTTGCTTTGTAGGTGGGGTTGCAGGTGAGGCAAGGGAAGGGGTCTTGGAGGGAGAGGTATCGGAGGACTGCGGAGTGACTGTGGATGCCTGTGTGTGTGTCTGTTCCCCATCCCCTGTGGGTGTGGTATCAGTCCCCTGAGGATGCTTGCGTGCACATTTTGACTTTGTTTTGGGTGTTTCTGTGCTGCTCGTGTCTGTGTGTTTGGGTGATTGTGCAGGTGTGCATGTGCTTGGGACAGGTAGGGTGCCAGGAAGTGTGGATGGGGCAGAGGTAGGAGGGGTGAGGGACTGTTGGAGGAGGGACACTGCTGCCGTCAGGGAGGATGCCATGGACTTATTGCTCCTCTGTAGGGCAGACATGCCCGATGAGATGCCCTCCATGAACGACACCAGCTGTGTCAACAGAGTGGTGTGTGCATGGAGGACACTCAGCAGTGATGTCTGCCCTACATGGAGCTGGCGAAGTAAGTACACAGACTCCTCACTCAGGGCAGCAGGGGACACAGGGGCAGGGGGTGCGGTGCCTGGCACGAAGGAGACACGCTCCCGAACACGGGAGCCTCCACGGACCTCTGGAATGGGAGCCGATGGGAGGGCGGTAGTGGTGGTGGTGGTGGCGGGGCCAGCCATACTAGCTGGGGTGTGGTGGCTGCTGACACCGGCCTCCACAAGGGAGTCATCCTCCGAGCTGCTGTGGTCCTCAGCTGAGGTGGATGGTGCTGAGGACTCCTCGGTGTGGCTCCCTCGCCCTCCGTGCCACTGGGTCCCTCCGACCACTCATCGGCTGCTGACCCAGTCTGGCTCTGCAGCTCCTCTTGGTCCATGGAGCTGTCCCCTCCTGTGGCCGTGGATGTATCTGCAAACAATTAGGGAAACCGACAAACATCAGTCACCTGCACTGACCGCACACACCACAGTAAGTACAGCACATTACAGAGCAAGCCCTGGCATCCTTAGTTGAACATTGCTAAAAGTGCTCACACAGATTAGGAGAAGCCAATTGTCAGTCTGATGGTCAACCATGGCACTCACATCCCTCCTGGCCTTGCACCCATCTGTCTGGTGCCTGTCGGATTGTAATACCCCAGTGTGGACACATGCACCACCTACACAGTTGTTGGACATTGCAGAGAACACGGTGAAGTATGTGAACATGCACACATCACATCTCTTGCCACTGAGTCAGTACAGGTGTCCGGATACAGGGATGGCCAGAGTCTAATTTGAAATGCATGTGATGCATACCAGCACCAGACACCATGATGCACCCATGTCCTGATAGTCAATGCCACAATGGGGTGCATGTAGCACATGTCACTCCCCTGCAGGATCACTCTTAGGAAGTTTAATGCCATGGCACAGGCATGCCTGCAAAGTCATACATCACTGTCTCCAGTCACATGGGCAGGGCAGCCAGCCAACAACAGTCTGCACTGTGTCACAATCCTAGGTCATGGGGAATGCAAGTTCTGTAGCTGACAAGTGCACATGTCCATCCCCCACAAACCACATCATCTGAACTCTTATTTGTCCACGTCGTACCAATTGGACATATGGGAGACATGAAACACAACTCTCTGAACCTGAGCACCTCACAGTCTGCTGTGAATGAAAAACAGCTGCCTGAACTTCACAGTTGCATACACCAGTCTGCACAGTCAAGTGATCAAACACCTATATGTCACACAAGTATCGTCTCCTATGGTCACATCTCAGATGGCATGCTGAGTCCTAACCGATAAACACCCCAGTAGTCCTGACAACGAAGCCACAGCACAATGACACAGAGGCAGACACCTGAGGGAACATTTCACTGAGCACAACGTGTCAGCTGATACACGGGAGTGGGAGTACAGAGTGTATTGTATGCCCTGGAGTAGGCATGACTGTCCTGCTCCACGTGAAAGAGGGATGAGCACTGGACAGTAGGCAGGTGGCTAAGCATGTGTGACACACTTGATATACATACTCCTGAGGCCCAAACATTGTTCCCACCCACAGCATGGGTGTGTGCCAAATACCCCAGGCTCATGTGGTGAGTCAGATCAGCAATTGGACCACATATCAAAGTTACACGCAGATTACATGTCAGAACTCAGGCATTGTGTAAGCAATTGACCCACCCATGAAGCCCACCACAAAGTTACAGGAACAAATGCTGTCCCCCACCTTGAGCTAAGCAAAATGCAAGGACACAGTACCCAAGTGACACAATTTCCTGACTGTAAGGGCCACACCTGGGTATCAGATGAGGAGTGGGCATGTCACAATTGAGGGACATGGGTCCTGGACCACAAGACTGATGTACTGTGGAAGTTTAACCAGGCCAGAGGAGGGCACATAGCATGTCAGACAAAGTTCACAGTGCAGTCATGGACTCACCCCCTCCTTGCTGCTGTCTGGCCTTCAGCTGCCCATTTAGGTCCGGGAAGACCACCGCCAGAATCCTGAGCATGTGGGGGGTCAGGGTCCGGTGTCCGCCCCTCCTGCGAGGAGGCGACAGCTTCAGCTGGACCCTTGCGATCCTCCGGGTCCAGCCCCGAAGGTCCTGCCACCTCTTCTGGCAGTTGCGGATCCGGCGCTTGTAGAGCCCCACGGATCTTACTGCCCGGGCGATGGTCAGCCAGATTTCCTGCTTCTGGTGGGCATCAACCTGTGAGGATGACAAAGTGAAAAGGCCATTACTACACATGCAACATTTCCGTGCATCACACAGTTGGATATACATGTCTCAATCACAGGGGCATATGATGTACACAGGCAGTGCAACTATGGCTATGAACAGTTTGCCAGCAGTTACCAAATGGTATCATTGCCTGGGAAGTCAAACCTTGTTGGAATGCACTGTTACTGCACTATACCTGTTCAGTGCATGTAACTACACACTTTGGGGGGTGACAACTACTCAGTGAGCCTGCTAGCCAGTGGCGTGCAGACTGTTAGCCTTGCTAGTCAGACAACATGCACATTTAGGAAGGCAGTGGACAGAACACTCACCTGCTCCCCTGCTTTCCCATACAGCTTGCTGTACTGTGGAAGGAGGCTGTCCAGCAGGGCCTGGTTCTCCTCAGTGCTGAAGGATGGGTCTCTCTCCACAGTACGTGCCATTGCAGTAGCCAGAGGATGCAGAGGCAGCAGCAGTGGTAGTGGCAGATGTCGTCCTGGAGCATGTAGTGCAGGCAAGTGAGCTCTCAGGGGAACAGCCAGCATTATATGTGTGCTGCAGAGGCAGATACTGTCCCATGTGTCCAAAGTGATAGGTCCAAGTCGTTTGCATCTTCTGAATCTGGCCAATCCATGGAATTGCACCACTTATACACGCCCACAGCATCCTTCAAAAGTTCAACTTCATGACACCCATGAATTTGCAACATTGTTGTGGGTGGCCAACTGAATTCACTGCATCAGACTCGTTAAAGCTTCGAAAAAGCGTCCGTTACCATGTCAGGCCATAGCCAATGCGTGCGCACCGATCGGACCATTGCTGTACAACGCGTATTTCGAAAAACAACACGCATCCATCCACATCATATGCAATGGCCAATGCGTGCGTACCGATCGGTCCATTGCTGTACAACGCGTATTTCCGTCCACATCAAATGCAATGGCCAATGCGTGCGCACCGATCGGTCCATTGCTGTACAACGCGTATTTCCCTCCACATCAAATGCAATGGCCAATGCGTGCGCACCGATCGGTCCATTGCTGTACAACGCGGATTTCCGTCCACATCATATGCAATGGCCAATGCGTGAACACCGATCGGTCCATTGCTGTACAACGCGTATTTCGAAAAACAACACGCATCCGTCCACATCATATGCAATGGCCAATGCGTGCACACCGATCGGTCCATTGCTGTACAACGCGTATTTCCCTCCACATCAAATGCAATGGCCAATGCGTGCGCACCGATCGGTCCATTGCTGTACAACGCGTATTTCCGTCCACATCATATGCAATGGCCAATGCGGGCACACCGATCGGTCCATTGCTGTACAACGCGTATGTCGGATGACAACACGCATCCGTCCACATCATATGCAATGGCCAATGCGTGCACACCGATCGGTCCATTGCTGTACAACACGTCCCTGTACAAGTCACTCGCATATGTCACCATGGTAGTCACTGGTGAACGTATGCCAGCCACAATCACTTGCCAGGGACTCTGCGGCACACCTACGACACCACAGCCTGTCCACACTGTATCCTAAGGCATGTAAGGCTGCATTACCTGTGTGTGTATGGGGGTCAACATGTGGTTTTTCGGTAGCACTTGGGGGCAGCCACTCCCAGGCTGTGCACGTGTTCATGGGGACAGAATCCTTTGTGTGATGTGCACATGACCACTGTGATGTGCAACTGTTCAGTTCAGGGCATGTGGCATGGTCACTTTTCCAGGTTGTGTATGTGTATGTCATGTCACATACACCCTGAGTCCCATGTGGGAAGGTATGTACGTCACAGCGTGACCCATTGCCACAATAGTGATGGCCCTCCACAGTCTGTGTGCATGTTGTGTGTCAGATGTCTCGGATTCCATGTGCACAATGGGAGACAGTCTCCACATCCACGTTGTTTGTGCATCAACTTTGATGTTGTGCGTGTGTGTGTCACAGACATCCATGTCTGTCCTGCAGAGGCAACAGGGGCCACTACCTGTGGGAGTCATGGTTGTTTTGCTGGCGTGTACATGATACACCATGTCATGCCAGTGTCCATGTGGCAATACAGGGTCCCTGGGAATCTACCTGTCAAAGAGCTGTGATGCCTGGGGCACATCTGTCCTCACTTGTCACTGTGGTGTGTGTTTGGAACGTGACAGCAGTACATGGGTACTTTGACACATCCGAATGATTTCCAATAGCACAACCTGGAACTTGTTGTCAACACATGTTGAACTGTGATGTTAGATGTTGGCCATGTAAGTGCCATATATGTCCATACAGAACGGCACACACATCAAGTTCTTGTGTCTCGTAATGATGTATCATGTGATATTAAGTATGGTCAATGCCACATATGTGGGGTGACTGACAATCTTTCTTTGTTCACCTATGCACTGCAGGGCACCAGCTGTCCATAGACCATTCCCTGACCTTGCAACCATGGTTGAACGTGACTGCATCCGACGGTACCGCTTCAACAGGCCGCTTATTGAGGAATTGGCGGTGCAGTTGGCCCCACATTTGCAACCTGGCCGGCCATATCCTACAGCGCTGACCCCCAAGGTGAAGGTGAAGGCAGCCCTACACTTCTTTGCCACCGGTACCTTTCAACACACTGTGGCGTCTGCTGGTGGGATGTCACAGACCATGTTCAGCCGTGTGCTACGTGATGTTTTGGAGGCGATGTTGAGATACTTGAACCAGTACATCTATTTCCCTAAACGTCAACAACTCACTGACGTCAAGAGTGACTTCTATGCCCTGGGGAGGATGCCACATGTCATCGGCTCCATTGATGGGACACATGTGGCTTTGGTACCACCACAGGCACATGAGCAGGCATACAGGAACAGGAACAGGAAACATTACCATTCTATCAATGCCCTGGTGGTATGTCTTGCAGATATGAGCATCTCACATGTGTGTGCACGTTTCCCCGGTTCTGCACATGATGCCTACGTGATGAGGAGTAGTCGCATCCCGAGGATGATGTCACAGATGCAGAACCAGCGTGCCTGGCTTGTTGGTGTGTACTGACTTTGTACCATTGTGTGTGTTCTGCAATGTTGTTTTCCACCCTCTTTTCCAAGTCAGCTAATGTGCAATTGTCTGTATGTAGGTGACTCCGGATACCCCAACATGCCGTGGTTGCTGACACCCCTCAGGAACCCTGTGACACCAGCCCAGATGCACTACAATGAGGCACATGGTCGGACCAGGAGAGTGATCGAGCGGACATTTGGTCTCCTGTAGAGCCGCTTTCGCTGCCTGGACAAGACAGGAGGGGCCCTCCCATATGCCCCTGCATAGGTGTGCAAGATTGTCATCATCTGCTGCATGCTACACAACCTGGCAGTGCGGAAGGAGTTGCCTCTCATCCTGGATGACGATGACCAACATCCGCCACCTGTGGAGGATCCTTGCCTGGGCCACGATGCTAGTGATGATGATGATGCGGGGGATGTCCGCACACAGCTCATCACCAACTTCTTCAGCTGAATGTGAGTATACAGAGTTGGTATGTCAATGATTTGAGTTTGCATGATATGTGTTGGTGGTGCTCTGTTGCTGTTTGAGTGTGGCCATGTGCTACTTGACTGTATGCGTGCAGCGATGTGTCCTTACAGGTAGTCTGTACTCCCCAACAGTGTTGACATGCTAACTTGGTTTTGTGTAGGTATCTTGTGACATGTATTGGGCATAAGTATTGCAGTTCTGTCCTGTTCTTCAGTGCTTTTGACTGTGTGTCATGTCTGTCCTTCACAGGGTACTTTCAGAGTTGTTTGGTCAACTGTGATCCCCCGACACCATGATTCAACTTCCAGGGTGGGAGCAGTCGTTTCCCTGCAGGTGATGTGCCACACACCCTTGGACTTTGTTTCCTCTACACTTGGTGACTGTGTGGCCACTGCCACATGGGATTACCTTGCATCTGTAGTGGAAACAACATGTTGCAAATGTGTAATAAACCTGTGCTTCACTTTGGGATGTGTGTTGTCTGTGGTCACAAATCTGACTGACATTAGCTTACTTCACCTGTGGGCTAGTTAACACAGACTCTGAATAGGTGTGGTGTCTGTGCATTCCACTGTATTTCCCGGCACCATCAGTGTAGGCGATGAGTCAGATGGCCCTGGTGTGTATGTGTTGTGTAGCCCTAGTGGTGTGTCTCCCTCATATGTGTCACGTCGCCATGACTCACATGACGGTGTTGAACTTGCTGTAGCAGTTAGCATGCACAGTGTCATTTAGCAGATCATCATATCCATGACAAAAACAACTTTGGAATCACAACAGAGGCAAGTATGGTGTATTAGTGTGTTTATTTACATACATGTGTGAGGATAGTGCACAGGATGGTGGGTGCTGTACATTGGGATTGGAATCCAAAGTTCCCAGATGAGTTGGAAGTGTTGGTAGCAGAAATGTCCTGAGTAAAGTCCACAGTCATCTGATACATTGGTCCAACTTAAACTCCCCATGTCATGTGAGAGAGTTGGGTTGCATTCGACAGGGTGAACAGTTTGCACACAAAGGTGGATTTCCAGAACAGGTATTGGGTTCCTGGGGGATATACATGGCCATCGGCCTCTCAGTTCTCCTTCCTCGGACGACCCCTCTTCTTTCGGGGGGGACCCTCATGTGCAGGCTGCTGCGGTGCAGAGGACTCTCCACCAGAGTCATCCTGCCTCCCTGTGGCAGTTGCAGTTGTTGCGGCACCAGATGTTGTGGGCACACAGGGAGGTGTGGCCATGTTGGTGCTAATCTGGCGGAGGCATGTCAATATGTCCCTATGCACCGCTGTCAGTTCTTGCAATGTGTCCCACTTGGACTCCATGCAAGACATGTGTGTCTCCACACGGGACATGTGGGAGTCCAAGCGGCCATGATGGGCAGCCTGCTGCTGTTGAATGTCCTTGAGGATCCCCACAACCTGGCTGACCTCTCCGGTGCTATTCTGGTACGCATCAGCAATGCGTACCAGTTGTGGGTCATCATGCAGTCCAGACCCCTCTGCAAACAGTGACCTCTGCCTACCACCCCTCCCACCACCCCTGGCCACACGTGCGGGACCTGCGGTGGCATGCACAGGTGACCCTAGGCCCCCTTGGGGGTTGGTACTGGGGTTGTTGTCCGTTGCTTCACGGTGGGCCGGGGTCCCTGTGCTGTTGTCATTGGTGGTCCTTGGTCTGTCCGTGTCGGCGGGGGTGGTCTGTGTGTTGGCAGATGTTGGAGGAGTGGGTGCAGGGGGTGCAGATGGTGGTCCTGCTGGTGCTGCATGATGACTCACACCGGAGGGGCCAGGTAGGTCTTCGCCATCCGAGGAGGGCAGAGGCTGTTCCACACCAGAGAGCTCAGGGGCCCCCGGAGCCTGGGACAGGGACTCCTCATCGTCTGCTGCTGTGTCCCCATCATCACCTGTTTTGGGAAGAGACACACAATGTATGTTATGTTTCTACAGGCATCAATGGTTCAAACACCTGACAGTTGTGACTGTTACTCTGGATGCGGGCCTGTACATTGCATTGTCCTAAGTTGTCACAGTCAGAGGTTGATATTGGTGTAGCACATTGTCCTGCCAACCTGAAGCATTTCAATGTGAATGTTGAGGTGTGTGCATGGCCAGCATTGGTGGTATTTGGTTGACATCCGGCCCTCCTTCTCCCCCAAGCCCAGTTATCCCACCATGAAGCATGCCACCCTTGCAGTGGGTGCAGGTTGACTCTCAGGATGTCAGTCAGTGGTGTCCTGCTGTTGGTTAGTGCCCAGTTCCCAGCAGGGCCTTGTGCTCCCCACAACAGAGCACCATTGTCAGACATCTTTGAAGTGGCTTTTTACTCCCTGTGAGGTGTGCATGCTTCAGTGTGAGCTTGCTGGGCCATGCAGGTGGGGTATGTTGAGCTGTGACTACCACTCCCATCATGCTATTGCCTACACCCCCCTTCCCAGCATGCCTATCCTTCCTTTTGAGTGGACTTCACTGTGTGTGAGTGTAACAGCAATTACAAGATGGCTGACACTGGTGTCCTGTTGTTTGTTGGTGCCCAGTTCCCAGCAGGGCCTTGTGCTCCCCACAACAGAGCACCAGTGTCAGACATATTTGAGGTGGCTTTTCACTCCCTGTGAGGTGTGCATGCTTCAGTGTGAGCTTGCTGGGCCATGTGGGTGGGGGATGTTGAGCTGTGACTACCACTCCCATCATGCTATTGCCTACACCCCCCTTCCCAGCATGCCCATACTTCCTTCCTTTTGAGTGGACTTCACTGTGTGTGAGTGTGACAGCAATGGCAAGATGGCTGACAGTGGTGTCCTGTTGTTTGTTTGTGCCCAGTTCCCAGCAGGACCTTGTGCTCCCCACAACAGAGCACCAGTGTCAGACATCTTTGAGGTGGCTTTTCACTCCCTGTGAGGTGTGCATGCTTCAGTGTGAGCTTGCTGGGCCATGCGGGTGGGGGATGTTGAGCTGTGACTACCACTCCCATCATGCTATTGCCTACACCTCCCTTCCCAGCATGCCCATACTTCCTTCCTTTTGAGTGGACTTCACTGTGTGTGAGTGAGACAGCAATGGCAAGATGGCTGACAGTGGTGTCCTGTTGTTTGTTGGTGCCCAGTTCCCAGCAGGGCCTTGTGCTCCCCACAACAGAGAACCAGTGTCAGACATCTTTGAGGTGGCTTTTCACTCCCTGTGAGGTGTGCATGCTTCAGTGTGAGCTTGTTGGGCCATGCAGGTGGGGGATGTTGAGCTGTGACTACCACTCCCATCATGCTATTGCCTACACCCCCCTTCCCAGCATGCCCATACTTCCTTCCTTTTGACTCTGCTTCCCTGTGGGGTAGTGTGCCTGTGCTGACAGGATTGCTGACAGTGTTGTCCTGGCGTTTGTTTGGCTACAAGTCACAAAAGTGTCCCTGTGCTTCACACAGCATAGCCCAGTGTGGTGGTTGTTTGTGGGATATTTAATTAGAGTGTGAGGCAATGCATTCTCCCAGGTGAGTTGTGTGGAGTTTGTGTTAAGGGTGTGTGTGAGAAAAGCTGCTGGTAACTATGGTCAGTGCTGTCAGTCCTCCTTCCCACCCAGCCAGATATCCCACCATGGAACGTGCTTCCATTGCAGGGAGTGCAAGTTTGCTTTCAGGATGTCAGTCAGTGGTGTCCTGCTGTTGGTTGGTGCACAGTTCCCAGCAGAGCCTTGTGCTCCCCACAGCAGTACCCAGTGTCAGCCATCTTGTCAGTTCTTTTCCACTCCCTGTGATGTGAGCATGGTTCAGAGTGGTGTTGATGGGCCAATTGTGAGGGTGACCAATATCTGTGACTACAACTCCCATCATGCTATTGGCTACACTGACTTCACCAGCATACCCAGAATTCCTTCCTTTCAGTGAGCTTCCCTGTGAGGTGGTGTTCTAGTGGTGGCAAAATGTCTGACAGTGTTTGTTGGTTAGATTTGTGCCGCTGCCTTGCTCTATTTGTTGTTGGGTTTGTACATGTCATGACACAGTTACATTTCACTATGGGATGGCAGGTATTGTGTTTGTCTAACTAACATACACATCTTGGGATGATTATGTTTTGGTTACTGTGGCTTTGCTGACGGTGCATGGTTTCACTATCCCCTTGACAGTGATGTGTGTGTATTGTCACACGATATTGGGTATATTGGTTGTGTACTCACCAGGCTCTGGGATGTTTGATAGTCCATGTACGCTCTCTGGTGGTAGGAGGATGGCCCGCACCTTCTCCTCCCAGGGCCTGAGGTATACTGGTTTGGCAGGAGGGCCACTGCCGGTGCGATGGCTCAAGGTGTAATCCTTCTTGAGTAGGGCCTTGACCCTCCTGCGGATATCATACCACCTGTTCTGGATGTCTTCCTTTGTGCACAAACATGGTGATTGTGCGTTCACCCTGTCAACGATCCTCTCCCACATCTTGGTTTTCTGCGACATGGGGGTCTGTTGGACCAGTGTACCAAACAAGTGTGGCTCTACCCTGAGGATTTCATCTACCAGCACTTCCAATTCACTGTCTAGGAACTTTGGATTCTTCTTTGGGGGCATGGTGATGGGTGGTGGTGGGGATTGATGTGTGTGTGAGTGTGCAGGTGAGGGTAGGTGAGTGTCAGTTTTGCTGGGTGTATGTGAGGGTGCTATTAGGGAGGTGCTAATGGTGTGTGTCTTGTGTGATGGATGAGTTGTGGGTGTGTCTGTGGTTGCTGTCTGATGGTGTTCTGTGCTGGCAGAATTTGCAAAGGATCATGGTCGGGATTTGTGGCCTTTATATCGGTGGAGTTGTGGGTGTATCTTTGTCCCATTCCCCCCCGCCCCCCAGTATTTATTGACTTTGCCATTGCTTGTTTGGCCCTTTTTTTGTATTTTTTCCTTTGTAGTTTCTGGGCATGTAGGAGACGTTCTTCTGACGGAGTCGGACGCTGCAGTTGGCTCGTGCGAGCTTCTCCGAGTCTTTCACGCTGTGTTTCTGATGGATTTCATGTGCGACGTACACGTCGGTCGCGAAGAATTGGGTTGCTTCGGCTCCATTTTGTATGCGTGTCGGTCGTACGGCTTGAGCTCCGTGCGACTCGGTCTGTTTTCCACGCATTGCATCGTACTGCGTGGGTCGGAGTTCGCGGGTACGTTTCTGTCGGGTTCTTTCCTGGTGCGTGTCGGTCGGTTCGATTTGCGTGGTTTCCCGGCCGGATAGCTGGTTTCCGTGCGATTCGGTCGTTCGGCTTGTGTTCCATACGAGTCGGTCGTATTTCACATGCATTGCATCATACTACGCGGATCGGGCAGCGCCGGTACGTGTCGGTCGGACTAAATTCCCGTACCGAGTCGGTCGGTACGTTTTCCGGCCCGAATCGGAATCGGCCCCTAAAGGTCTGAACTCTGAGAGTCTAACAGTACGCGGCGAGAGTGAACTTCAACCACCTTCTGAACTGACGGACGTCAGCGAGCTTACGGATCATTACAACCATACAATGTCTAAAATAATTGACAATATAGCCCCTCTAAAATTAAGAGAATACAGGCCAAAGTTAAAAACCCATGGTTCAACGGTTCACTTGATGAAGAAAGACGGAAACTCAGACTAACAGAATGGAAATTGAGACAAATTCCATCATCCCCCCACCTAAAATAATTAAGAAAGACCAGGAAAGCCTACAGTAAAAGTGCACTTAAATTAAAAAAAGAATTTTTTAGAAATGAGCTCGATAACGCAAAGAACAGACCGAGAAAACTCTTCGATCTGCTAAAAGATCAATCAAACAAATTGGCCAAATCCTCCCTATTAACTTCTAAATCGGAATTGAGCTATGAAGATTTTTCAACATTCTTTACCAATAAAGCCAGCTCACTGGAAAGAGGACTCAAGAATACAGCTGACAAAGCCTTGAATCTAAAGAGTAAACAAGTGGAGAATCCATCCCCACCTGCACAAGCAACGCCCCCAAAAAATTCTCATTGGTCAACCTTCAAATTATATGACCAGTATGACATTGCCAAAATCTTACTAACTTTGAAACCATAGAACCATTACAATGCCCCTCTTCCTGCAAAATGTTGGCACACATTCAACCACATGGTCATCCCCTATTGGACTAAGATAATTAATGAGTTGCTAGCCCAAGGATCTTTTCCTGACTGTCTAAAAATGACATCACTCGCTTAAAAAAACCTACGGAGAACCCCTTGGACCCAAACAACTTTCAGCCGGTAACAACCATTCCCTTACTAGCCAAAGTACTAGAAAAATGTGCTCAACAACAACTGAGTCAACACATTACTGAATTTAAGCTACTAAACGACTGCCAATCAGGGTTCAGATCAGAACACAGTACGGAAATAGCAATTCTACACATAGTAGATGACGCTCTGTTTCTCTCGACCGCAACGAAACCTGTCTCCTTGTCCTTCTTGACCTATCATCCTCATTTGACACCGTAAACCATCCCAAATCATTAGACCACCTGGAGAATAGGATGGGCTTATCGGAAACAGTCCTGAAATGGTTTTGTTCCTTCCTAGAGAACAGATCGCAGAGATTCCTGGTGAACAACAAGCTATCCTCGCCATCCCCGATTCAAATTGGGGTTCCACAAGGATCAACTCTATCCCCTTCACTATTCAAACTGTACATCGAACCATTAACAGAAGTATTACAACAGGCTAACATTTCCTTCCACATGTATGCAGACGACACTCAGCTGTATATGAAGATTTCATCACCAGAAGAGATCAACATAATGACCCAAGCACTACAGAGAACCATTGAATGGCTAGCTGGCAATCATCACAGAAAACAGAATCCTTCTGATATCCCCTCCTAAAAGTTCATCCAGGATTAAGGAATGGACCAAGATGATCACTGCGCTAAACGGTACTCGATTCTAGTAGACTCAACTCAGGGGCCGATTCCGATTCAGGCCGGAAATCTCCCCGACCGAGCCGGACCCGGAGAGATTTCCGACCGAATCGGACCCTAGTAGTCCGACCGAACGAGTACGATGCGTTCGCATGCAATCGGACTCGATTCGGTCGGACTCCCATTGAAGTCAATGGGAGCCGGTCGTACAATGCGTACGCGGGCTCCCATTGACTCAATGGGTGCGAGGCGAACAAGGGTGCCCCCTACAGCCGGTATGCGTCGAGGTGACTCGCGCTGTACAAGCACAGGTAGGGGGGACCCATGGGTCCCCCCTGTGTGCGACTCACGCGTCTACGCGTATGGGGGGTCCGACACGGACCCCCAAAGTACGGCTCCGACTGCTCTTTGGAGCCAGACTGCGCGAGTCGGTCGGACTGCTCGAGGCGCGCATCATACTTACCCGGCCGGGGAACGTCTTCATTGCGCGGTGCGAGTCGTGTCCGTGCGAGTCGGTCGGTGCGGTTGGGTCCCGCGAACGAGTCGGTCGGCGATTTCGCGAGCGCTCGCATCGTACTCGCTCGCCCGGACACATGTCCGAATCGGTCGGGAAAGAGGGCTCCGAATCGGATCCGGTTAAGCCGAATCCGATTCGGAGCCCTACCGGCCGAGATCGGAATCGGCCCCTAAGTCTCTTGGAATCATGCTGGATAAAGAATTAAACATGCAAACTCACATCAACACAATGGCAAAAAATGCCCACTTCCATCTGAGTTACCTCAGAAAATTGAAGCCGTTCATCGATTCAGGTGACCTTAAAATGGCAGTCCAGGCACTGGTCATATCAAGAATTGAGTATGGATGCGCAACTCTATCAGGGTTTCCTAAGATTTCAACAGCTCCCCTAAAAGCTTGTCTCAATGCGGCAACTAGACTTATAACGGGCTCAAAAAAAATTTGACCACATCACACCACATTTGAAAGCGTTCAATTGGCTACCTCACGAGGCACGAATACAGCTAAAGATTGCATGTATTACACACAAGGCAATACACCACAAAACTCCATGTTACCTGGCCCAGAAAATTACGCTGTCTGGAAGCAGTAGATCCTCTAGGGGATCCAACAATTTTTTACTGAAACCAGCATTCTTCAGTAAGAAGAAAACATATGATAGAGCGTTCACGGGAGCTGCACCAAGACTTTGGAATTCGCTCCCACCGAATATTAGAAGAATCACCTACGCTCTTCGATTCAAAAAGGAGGCTAAGTCCTTCCTGATGGTTAATTTCCTCCCATAACAAATAGCAGGGAATACTAAGACTTTTTTTTTGATCTGCAGACAACCCGTCGATCCTCTACATTCAGCAGTTCAAGTAGGCTACTGTAAGCAGGATTAAAGTCCTGCTAATTGCAAAACAAAGAAACTGGTCATTGCACGAACCAGTTTACTTTCATTAATTTGGCTCAACTGGCTATATTCAGCTAGGTTAGATACATTTAGTCCCTTCAACTGTCATCAGGTATGTTGTCTATGGTCAGGTACCTCGATCAATCCACATGTATATTTGATTAGACTAGCAATACTATAACCAGTGTGGATACCTAGGATCTTTTGTAGTGTTTTTATTTTGAAATTTAAGTATGATATGACATGTTTGACTGTAATCCAGTGATTTCTAGTTATCTTCAATTTGTGTGATTTATGTAAGGGTAAGCATATGCCAATGTTATTGAAATACGTATACATTGTACTTGACATTAAAGAATTGGATATCTGTTGATTTTGAAAGTGGTTGATCTGTAAAACGCTCTGACACCCAAATTTTGGGTCTTGTTCGCGCTATAGAAAACACTGAATAAATAAATGAATAAATAAATAAATAAGAGCAGTAATGCAACAAAGTCATAATTTGGACCTGCTGTTAGAGATACATCATCCATCTGCACAGGAAGTGATAACTTTGACTTTTCCATCATTCATCTGCACAGGAAGTGACATCACCCCTCTCCCATCCCTGGATCTCAATCAATCAACAAGCTTTATTTGAATTTTAAAAAAAACATAAAAGCACACAATTAAAAAACTTGTAATAAATACATTGCCACATCTGATGTTCCTCAAAGAAAAACAAATCAATTCTTTCAAAAAAATCAACTGATCACAAGACACAATTTAGACAATAAACATTAAAAACTATCTATTAAACATTTTCGAGGATCATCATACACTTGAGCCATAACATTTGTATCCTTAGCAATATCTATGGTGATTAATTTGATGAACTAAGCTTCGAGTCTTTATACAAATGTTATTGAAAAACAACTGACAAGTTGTTAAAACAGCAGTTTTTTCTGTGACACAAAGTGGATTAAAAAAAAGAACTTACACAAAAACAGACAAGTGGTGAACTAAGTTGCTGAAAGTATAGAAAGGCAGGTCAACAAGTAACAAAGCCCAAACTTGTCATAACAGGGATTAAAAAATGCTTGGTAAAAGTGAAATAAAATTTACAAAAAAAGTTTAATATATTTTGGGTGGAAGATTCATTACAAGACAAAGCAGAATCGATGACTGAATGTACTGCCCCAAGGGAAAACACAAGTAGCATCGTATAATACCAATTCTAAATTTGGTGAGGAGAGACCTGTCCCAGCTATTGGTGACCATGCCCAGATAGGGTTCTGTACCTGAGGTCATACAGATACTATGACGGTCTCGGTTCATACCCATGGCTTAATACACAACCTCCCTCCTGAGGGCAAGAAAGTTCGCTTTTATCTAACTTTTGTCTTTGTAAGTTAAATTTTGGGGATTTGAGAACATTTAGGGTCTGCCCAATTTATTGGCTACTGGTTGAATATATGAGAGACAGGGAATTAAGTCCATGATCTTCGATGATATCTCTATTTAGAGGCACTTGCAGATTTCCACAGATTGAACACCATAATAATAATGGAGCCAAATTGATAGAGTCCTCCACATAAGGAAGCCCTACCTCCTCATGAATGGCAGCATTTGGAGAACTTGCAGGCAGGCCCAAAAGTCATCTAGACACTGTGTTCTCCTCTAATTGCAGTGCTCTAACGTCCTTGAATCCCCTGCCAGGATCTAATGAATATCTGCCACAGAGTGGACGGGCAGCGGACAGACGTGCGTGCGCAGTGATTGCACCACTGACGCATCAAAGGCAAGACCATTTGCAGCCGTCTGCTCCTGGACCGCACTCAACACCAAAAACCCTGATTCTTCCCCTCTCCCCCGCATTTACCATGCTGATATCCTCCGCACCCTCAAAAAAATTAATAACTATAATACATATATAATATATAATCATCCTGAATTACACACATAAATAGTTCAGAATAATCAAAAATTACCAAAATAAGCATAATACTAACAAATTATTTGGTAAACAATTCTACAATCCTGTATTTTATGTTTCAAAACAATGAATTAAGTATTATAACAAAAACTATAGAACTGTATATCATTGACATAAATTAACAATATATTTCATTTTCCACACCATACTTAACTACAAGATTAATAAAGCAATCATATAAAACATACAATTTATAATAAATCATAGCTACAAATTAATTGTTGTGTAAATAATGTCAATAAATTATATAACATTAAATTATTTTTTAATTGCTACAACTAGGAATAAATGTAATCACATTGCTTTATTTCATAATTAAAATGTTATAAACTTTTTTTTTAAATATTTCCAAGAAATCAATTAAATTGAATTAAAGACGTAAATTGTAAACCTTAAAGACAAAATGTCTATCATTGTTTTTAATTTTTTTATATAATTTAAAATTATAAATAAAATACGCAATAAAAAATGTTGCCAACATAAAAATAAATATTTAATTTATCGAACAGGACTATATATAATTTATGAAAATTATAACAATATGACAAAAATATCTATATCTAATATTCTTAAAAATTGTAAATACATTTTCATGTTTCCAAAAATATTTAAAAAATGTAATTTATTGAAGAAACATACATTTTCAAATAATTATCCAAATATTTTAATTATCTCCCCACCCTTTCCTCTTTAAACCCAGCATCCTACTCCCATGATATAGTAACATATATACAATTTAATAAATTATTTTAGAAAATCATTTAAAAATTATTTATAATTTTTCAAAATTGCAAAAAAAGTATCATAAATTTTAACACTAGAATTAATACACAACTCTAACAAGATACTGCAAAAACATAATAAATAACCAATAAAAATGAAATTATATACAATATTTTACAATTTTTTTTAAATGATATTTAAAACAACACTTAAAACTATATTCTTATCTTCGATATACCTGTCCACTATATTTTTGACATCACGATATTCTTTACATTATATCTATGTATCAGACTATTTTTAATTCAATATTTTGTCCAAACACCCTGCTGCTTGTGCCAAAGCTACCAGGTTTGAGCGAATATACCTGTTTTTCATGCATTATTTGTCCCCGCAGGGAATTACAACGCGGTCGTTCCAACGACTGCGTTGTAACCACGCATACCATTATCCCGCAAGTCGTAACAACGACTTGCGGAGGGGGGGGCGCTGGATGTTGGAATAGTATAATTTACTATTCCAACTCCAGTCTGTGCGGACAGTAGGGAAGGTGTTGGATTTTAAATCCAACACCTTCTGCCCCCTCCGCAAGTCATTGTTACGACTTGCGGAGTAATGGTATGCGTGGTTACAACGCGGTCGTTGTAACGACCGCGTTGTAATTCCCTGAGGGGAAAACGTTTCGTGGTAAACGTTGTTTACCGGTTTAAGCAGATGTATTCTCATAATTGTCTTGTGACCTAAACAGATTGTGTTTTTAAGTTGTTATAGGTCACTCTCTTCCAAATAATTAACCTAATTTTGCCGATCGATTTTTCTGAAAGTCTTTAAGAAAAAAAAAACAGTGTTTCATGCTTTCTGAATTTAGGGGACAGCTTTTATTCAACAGCATTCCTGAGTTCCTCATCATTTCATAAGAATTAGGAGTGCACTAAGCTGGCCAGAGCAGAACACAGAAGACCACAATTCTAGATCTGTTCCTACAACCAACACCTCAGACCTGTCACTGTTAAACTTTAAACAAATTCCATAATATGCATTGCTGAATGCCTAACAGGTGCACCCTGAGCTGTAAAGCAGACCTTGAAAAGTGCTGGTCAAAAATTTGGGAAGCAGTTGCATGAGCAAAGGATGTTGAACCCAGTGGACCAAACCGAACCACAGACAGGCAGGATTTACAGGTTAAAATGAGTCGGAGATACTGCACAGATCAGTGAGGTCTTGACTGAATGAAAAAATGGCTGCACTGCCTATTGGTTAAAAAGGACGGAAACAATGAAAGTGCTTGCTTGGGGTATCCTACAGATTTTAAACGGTCCAACAAAATATTATTGTTGACCATAAGCCGCTGACAAGTCCAAGAGTAAAAACTGCCTACACTGATTTCTCTATCATCCATCTCCACAGGAAGTGACGTCACTGACTTTCCCAGCATCCACATCGGTAGGAAGAACTATCACTGAATTGCTCAACATCATACACTTCAGGAACTGACATCACTGGTTTCCCACCAAAACCATCTTTAAAAAGGAAGCCAGACAGAAACTTCATCCTCCATCCTCCATCATCCATCTCCACATGAAGTGACATCACTGCATTGCCCAGACCCCACCTCTACAGGAAGCGACAAAATTGAATGCCCCTTGATCTACCCTGTCAGGAAGTGCCATTAATTCTGTCTTCAACCTATTATATACAACTCCCCAGTGCTATTTACTGCCTAGCTGTCCCTAGCAATGGGTGGACACAGACAACGGCATTGCCTGTTTGAGTCTGATAGGGCCATGAAAGGCTTTGGGCCAGGCCCCGTCTTTCTTTGTACCCTACAATGTAAGAGATAACATAAGATATAGTCACCCAGTATTCTACAATCCTATCCCCAGAATCATACCATACAAACATTTACATAGCATCCTCATAACACATAGGAAGGACTTCATACACATCCCATTTACCACCACATACCCCCAAACTACATAAGACACATTCCAACTCATGCTCAGTTACACCATCTCTACAGTACACCATGCTCCATACATTGCAGCCCTCATCACAAGCTTGATGCACTTTTCGTTTCAGAAACATGGTTCACTGGTATATCCTACATGTCCTTGTTACCAGACCCTACAGCAGCCTTTGTGTGGACTTTGCACATAAGGATGGAGGATTCCTTGCTGTCAAACATATGTCTTCCAGATCCTACACCCTAGGCAAGCAAGTGAGGCAACTCCATGGAGTGCCTTACATGCCACTCAATCTGTCATCTCCTATCTGATCCACAGGACTCTCAATCAGAACAAAGACTACATTGATGAATTTTCCAATCTCCTCACTGCCCCATCCATCTTACATGACCACATCACCCACTTGGTGGCTTCAACCTCCAAGACAACATAATCTAAATAAACAGTAGACACCCTTCCGAACCTGATTGACCATACAGGCATCCAAAGCCTCAAACACTGAATGCACCTTATCCAGATCTAGAAGTCCAGCACCATCCAGAAGCTCAACCCCACCAAGAAACAATTCCTGTTGTTTTTAACAACAACAAGCATGAAGTTGAACAAAACAGGCTAAATGACAGTCTGAACGCTGAACGTCATCCAATACCAAGTCACTTGTATTCACCAAGAACACTGATCACACTCTCAGTGGACACCTTGTCAAGTAAACAAAATGGCCTGGTATCAGCTCTTTACTGAAGAAAGTGAAGCCCTTCCTCCTAAAAAGTGACTAGTAAAAATGCCCTGATCCATGGCCTTCCAGACTCCACAATGAATTCCTTTAAGTGTACACACTGCATTTCATCTCATCCAGGGCCTGGAAAATATGATCTCACATCCTACACCAAAATGAAACTTCATTGGCTTCCCTTACTGGCCAGGACCATCTTCAAAACAATCTGCATCGTTTACAAAGCTATCACAACCTGCACTTTCCCAATCTGGGTGTCAAGGGCACCATCTTCTGTAGCTCTCAGCGCACCCACAATGGGGAAACCATCAGACTGCGGAAAAAAGAAGTGTAAGAAAGAAAAAAAAGAAAAAAAGCAGGCTTTTTCTGTATATGCACCCAGGATCTGGAACAATAACTGTTATAACTGTTTATCCATCAGGATGACCACAGTCCTGCTCCAATTCAGGAAACAGATTACAAATCACATCTCTAGAACACTACATTCTTGCCCTTTGCCTCCTATTTTTTCAAAGCTCTTTTTTATAGGACTCTGGGCTCTTTACCACTGCGAATCAGTGCTAAAGGGCATGTGCTCTCTGTGCAAATTGTGATTCTGATTAGTTATCCATGATTGGCATATTTGATTTACTGGTAAGTCCCTAGTAAAGCACACTGTGTGTGCCAAGGGCCTGTAAATCAAATGCTACTAGTGGGCCTGCAGCACTGGTTGTGTCACCCACATGAGTAGCCCTGTATATTTGTCTCAGGCCTGCCATTGCAGTGTCTGTGAGTGCAGTTTTAAACTGCCATGTTGACCTGACAAATGCACCCACTTGCCAGGCCATAACCTTCCTTGTTCTCCATGTAAGGCACTCCTAAGGTAGGCCCAAGATACCCCCATGGGCACGGTGCAGTGTATGTGAAAGGTAGGACATGTACTGGCGTGTTTTACATATCCTGATAGTGAATCACTGCCAATTTAATTTTCCACTACTGCAAGGACTAGCTCTCCCATAGGCTATCATTGGAGATGCCTTGTAAAATTTTATATATGTAACTTTTAATTGGGAAAATATAGAGATTTGGAATTTGGGCTCTCTGAGCTCAGAATATAAAAATGCATCTCTTAGTGAGGGTGTTTTTTAGATTGTGTATTTGAAAATGCCACTTTTAGAAAGTGGGTATTTTCTTATTTAACCATCCTATGTCTCTGCCTGCCTGTGGAATCAACGTCTGGTTTAGACTGAAAGGGGCCTGTTTGTGCATTTACTCTAGACAGTCACACAAAGGGAGTTGAGGTGTGCCATGCAACTCCTGATAACCCATCACCAGGCTGAGCTAAAATCGTGGGAGGAGATGTCACTGACACACACCTGAATAGGGCTGTGCCTGTCCTCTCACAATGCTGACTCCACCCCCTGGAGTGTGTCTGAAGCCAAGGTAGGGCAAGGCAAGAACTTGTAAACTACAAAGACTTCGAAGGCCAAAAGAGGTATAAATATTGGACCTAAAAGCCCAGGCATTTATAACACTTCCGGTTCAAGAGGAACCTCTGCCAAGGAGAAGATTTGAAGAGCTGTAAGGAGGAGTACTGCCCCTTTGCTGTGTGTTGCTTTGCTGGGTTGGCCTGCAGTTGCTGCTTCTGCTTTGGAGAGGACAAAGGACTGGACTTTGCTGTGCATCCTGCTTGTGACGTTTCTCCAAAGGCTTGTGTATGCTTTTTTCCTGTTAAGAAGTTTCAGGGCCATCAAAGATTTCATCCGCAGCATACCTGACTCCACTGCTGGGAGTTCTGACCTGCCTTTTGGTGCAATTCCAGTGCTGGGCCGTTGGAGTTTTTTTTCCTGCTTGAAACCATCAAAATCAATGCATCGCCCTTCCAGCGCCTGTTTTTTCTGATGCAGCACCGCAGTGCAGGCTATTTCCCACGCACTGCTGCCGTGCAGCTGAAGAAATCGACACAGCGCCTGCCTGCGGCCAAAGAAACTGCTGAAGTCCAAGTTCAGCGCACCGTGTCTCCGAACTCCGAGACCACCACACTGACTCCGACACAGGCCCTACTACGCGGCTGACATGGTTGATGCATCGTGGGGCCGCGGCTGAGGTAACCGAAGTAGCGCCTGCTTGCCACTGCTGCATCGATCTCCAGCACGTCCATATTTCCACACATTTCACCTGTGCAACAGGCTTCCTGACGCATCACCCGCAGACCAGAACCATCTTGGGATTTCAACCCATCGCTTCCCCCTACAGTTCGGATTTGACGCAACACTTCTCCTGCGTGCAGCAGTACTGAAGCAGTACCTCCCTATGGACTCAGGAACCAATGCATCGCTATGTTTTCTGACACTTCCCTCCTCTGTGGCTGTTTTGTCTTGTGGATTTTGATGCACTTGAGGTACTTTGTGTAAAATCACTGCATCCATAAAGTTCTATAGGCAGTATTGCTTGAAACCTTCTAAAAATCATATATTGAGTTGTGTATGTTGGATTTTGTCAGTTAAGATAAAGATACCATGGTGCACATGCATCAAAATAGACAATAGCGATTCTTTATTTGCGATTTTTAAAGAATCGCAATTAAAGAATTGCTATTGCCTATGCAAGTAGGAATCGCAAAAAAATTGCGATTCCTACACATTCCTTAATTGCAAGTCGCAAATTGTGAGTCGCAATTAAGGAATTGATTCCCATTCATTCCTATGGGCCTAGAGGCCCATAGGAATGAATGGGAATTGCATGCGCAATTTGCAAGTACCCAATAGGTACTGGCAAATTGTGCATGCAATTCAATGGTGCAAGGGTGCCAAAAGGACACCCTGTTGCACCCCTGAAATTACAATTTATCCACATGTTGCGCACACACATGCCCCAAGGGCATGTGTGTGTGTAACATGGGACTTTGAAAAATTTACTTTAGTGCATTTTTCAAAGAAATCGCAAATTACCATCAACTTTAGATTGACGGTAATTTGCGAAATCACAATTTTTTTTGTTTAATGCATTGCATTTAAGGAATCGCAATATGCGATTCCTTAAATGCAATCGCAATTTAAGTAATCGCAAATTTTGCGAATCCTTAAATTGTGATTTTTGCATTTGGGATGATGCATCCCAAATGCAAAAATACCGGTCGCAAAGGGCCGTTTGCGACCGGTTTTTATGTTGATGGATGTGGCCATTTATTTTTCTAAACCAGTGTGGTGTCCATGTGTAGTGTTTTCACTGTGTTACTGCGTGTGTTATGTACAAATACTTTCCACATTGCCTCTGAGATAAGCCTGACTGCTCATGCCAATCTACCAAGGGGTTAAGCAAAGGTTATCTGGGTGTGTAACTCCCTTACCCTGACTAGAAGGAAGGGTCCCTACTTAGACACGGTGCATACCACTGCCAACTAGAGAACTCCATTTCTAACAAAAATACACACAAAAAACATTAATATATACATACGTACATACATACAAATGTACACACTGCCCTCGTCCTGCCAGGCCCTTAGATGGTCAATGTTGTAAACGACCGTGTTTTGCGTGGTATTCCTGCAGACTTTTTGTCTTCTTTCGCTGAACCCGTTTTTGCTGGCCATAGGACTCTACACACTTCACTCCTGCTAAGCAGTGGTAACGTGCTCTCCTTTTTTAAACATGGTAAAATTGAATACAACTAATTGGCAAATTTAATTTACTTATAAATCCCTGTTATATGATGTTATATTTAACTAGGTCCTGTAAAACATGTCTTAGACCTAAACAGTCCTTTTCAGTGCGGCATAAACAACAATAATATAAAAAAAGACAGTCAGTATATGTCCCCTTAGTACCTCAAATGGTTAACGTGCTTTTTTTCTCGAAGCCTCGTTCGAATGTGACTTGCTCTTAATGTTTTAAAGCTGAAAGTGTTCATTTAAAATTATTTTTGAATCAGCAGTATGCATTGGGCCAGACAGTGGAACATTTAGAGCTTGTGCATTAGACACTCAAATTTAATCGCTTTGGCCAGTGTGTCTTATGAAGTCTTTCCAAATTATTGACAAATGGGTTCCAGGAACTTGACCCGGGATGTTAGTCTTTGCCTGGAGCACGGTCTGCATTAGGACAGTTTGGAACCATTTTGTGCCTTTGAAAATGATGTGTCTGCAAAGCTGCTACAGAGGGAAACTCTTCGGAAACATGTGCAAATAAAATGTTTCATGTTGCATGTCAGAAGCCATGCACTTCGCGGTGATAATTTAGCGGGTTGTGAAGCACGATCCTAAAGGTCACAGGATAAACTCCTGGAAAGCTTGACTCATACTTTTATGATTAAAAAACATATTAAGCTGGGCAGATTGTACTGAAGTAATATTGCCACTGTATTTTAAACTTATATACGTCTATCAACAGGTTGAGTGGTGACATATGCGTGCTTTGCAAATATCTGCTACAGTGCAGCCCTGTCCCAGTTAATGTCCTCACATGCAACACCAGGGCCCAGATTGTGTCAACTTCACACAGCATGAACATTTGTAGCAGTGCGGGAATAGTAAAGAAGTTGTAGAATACCATATTAATACCATAGAAGAGTTGCACGCCGATGATGTCACTGACTGCGCACACAATCTAAAAGCTGTGCATGTGCTATACATCTAAAGGTTAGTCAGCTGTATTTTTTGCAGGAGATCTGCAACTTATACCTTCTATTGTAAATTCTAGTGTGATGACAACCGGCCAAGGGCAAGCTGAGCCAATTTATCGAAAATTACACGTCATGCATAGGGTTATCAAGCAATATTCTGCTTGCTCCTTTTTTGGGCCTGGTTTCATCTAACGCTAGCATTTAATGTAATGCCAGGCCACACTATTTTGATTTGGAACAAAACCTAGAGGTCTTTTACGCTTTTCTCACCAGTTTGGGACAACTTGGCATAGATTATAGGGGAATGAGTTTGCGTTTACAGTCGTTTTAACATTTGGCATAAAATAACTTTTTCGTCTGAGAGCTGATTGCACCCACTGTTTCTACCAATTTGTGCTGCCTTACCTGAAACTAGCGGCCATATAAATGTATAGTAAATCTGGGGCTCGAGTTGTTTTTTTAAGTCTGACTCAGCGGCATCACTGTGAGGACTGACTGCCAGCAGGGTTTGCCCAACACTCCTTTTTAAAAAATCCTTTGGCAGAGCACCACCGTCTGACCCTTTGGTAGGGAAGACGGACAGTGAGCAACGAGCAGAGAGTGCCTCCTCGGCCAAACTATAACACCATATTTTATTAATGAAAGGTCACATATAGTTTGTCATTTGGGAAGGCACTGACCATACTACATTATACATCATACATTAATCTAAATGTTCACATCTGTTTCAAATGACCTGCTCACCCACAACACAATCCAGTTGTGTGACATTAGGATGTTGTTTTAAATGAAAATGCTTGGAAGCCTACATGGAGAACTTGCCAATGATACTTTTTATAATGAATCTCTAGCCATGTCTAAGAATTTATCCGCTTGCGTACGCAGGGCCGGCTTTAGCGTTGGTGGCGCCCTGTGCGACAATGTTTATTGCCCCCCCCCCAAGGACCACCTCCACCACGGATTCCCTCACTACCACCCTTTAACATTGCTCCTCAAGACTCCATAACCACACTCTCTCTCAGAAGCATTTAATTTGTTTTATAGCGCCAATCATACCAGTGTAGGATGTCAGAGCACTTCACATCACACACATTACACAGAGGCAATCATTCATACGTGTGGAAATCACGGTATAGGAAATGTTACATAAGACAGAAGACTACAAGTTGTAGGGGTCACATGACAACCATACTAGTAGGCAGTATAGTTTAATAGTGATTGGTCTGGAGAAGCACAAACTCAGAATTTAAAGGTAACACCATGGTTGGGGAGTTCTCTTTAATAATCAGAACAGATTTCTATAGAGCTAAACCCTTTTTGCAACATTAGGATAATCAAAGAGCGGGGAAAAAATCATAACACTCTATTTTATACCTTGCAGTTTGTATGCAGCTCTTTGATGACAGTTAACAGCTCACTATTCTATGTTAGGATTTTAACTTATAAACTGCAAATAACAAAAGACTCTCTCTGACAAAAGCAGTAACCCACTGACCTATTTACATTATGTGCACTTTGTGATCCGCATTGTACGTGTTCTTTGCAGCAGGCACATTAACCCTCTGCACCACCTTACCATGAGTCAAAACTTCTGCTAGACTAAACTCCAATCACTCTCCAGGAGAAACATTAATCACCGGAGTTATCTTGACATTTTTATTGTTGCCTGAAAATTGCTGGAGGACAGGAATGAGGCAGCAAGTGCTTTTAAAATCATAATATACTTGCAAACACGATGCCCCCAACCGACGCCAAGTGCAGTCGCACCGGTCGCACCGCCCTAGAGCCGGCCCTGTGTTTGCGATGCATGAGTAGGCATCAGGGGAGCGCCAATTCTCCTACTACTAACACCATTTCTACTCATGTTACTATTCTGAGATACGTAGTCCCCCAGCCCATAAATATATGTGACAGAGGATAAACCTGTGTTCGTGCTACAACTGAAAATCTTACTAGACTGCGGCCAAGTGAACCAGCCTGTTACCACCATGTCTCTTCAAATGTATTTCTTTTTGGTTATTGTCTTTCTATAGCACTTGCTCAACCCATAAGTTCCATCAAAGATTGTTCTTAACCTTTGTTTACACAGTTGCAGAAATAATATAAGAAACCGATAGAAAGTGTGGCAAGTCACATTAACATAAGTATAAGCACTGTTAGACCACAGCTACAGCATTGTTTAATATTGCACAAAAGTGGTATAGACTTAAGCCATAACTCTGCCCGTGAATGTTCTTGATCAAAGATAAGTGAGCTACTCACTGTATGGTATGGGGCATATAACAAACTGGAGCCAGGAAAGCCATTAGCATTTTTACTTGTTTTCCAAGAAAATAGTTATTCTTTTTATTGGCTCTTTTCGTTGTACTTACAGAAAGAAGATCAAAGGTCTGAATTTCAGGAGATTGTCATGAGTACTGCACGAACAAGTCAAACCTACTCATAGCCACATTTTTGTGAGTTGGACTCAAAAAGATGATATAATAAATCATCACAGATAGATATTTGGCCTGAATAGTGCCTAGGACTGTGGTACATATCCATTTATCTTTTGGAGTGCACCATATTGCCCTAAAGTGAAGCATTGTTGGCCCAAAAAGACAGCAATAGTGGGAAATCCAACTCATCTCTGTTTGCTCCCATGAAAAATACCTCCCTGTTTCCACCCTTACATGTTCTCCATAAACACAGGCGGCCTCTTCGAAAACAGGTTGAAGCAGATGACTCAGTATGGTATGAAGTGTGAAAAAATGTAAGCTTATTTGCTCATTAGGCGGGAAGGTGGATCAGGATCAGGCTGGGACATAAAATAGGCCCGGGCATCAAATTTAAAATGGCCCCAATTAGCGAGGCAGCTAGCTTAAAAAAATTATAATATAAGGAAAAGCAACTGTAAAAACCAGCCCATCTGGCCATAAAAGTGGCCCACTATTGCTAAAGAAACGGCCCACACACTGATCTATCAGACCGGCCCATCCGCACTGCATGATAGTGATGCAGCGCGTACAATAAAAACTATTCTCCTCCCAGGTCACTTATAGGTCATCCAGGGGCAAACTATATTTTCTCACATCCACATGACGATGGGGCCCATAAACATCGCCTAACACATACACACACCTGGATTTCCTTTACACCTTTATGAAATTCTGTACTCCTAGGAGAAGCATGAGAACTAAATGGAGAACACCATTTATGTACCGCTGGAAGGAGCCGGGATATCTTATTACCTTAACTTGTCGCTTTCTTTTAGTTATTTCTTAAGATATTCCTGCTCATTGTTTTGTCGATGAATCATTCATGTAAAAATTAGTTCATAGTGATTAAGACCAGCTGAATCACAATAACCAATTACTGATGTCACAATCATTTAGGAAATAACCACTGAGTCATTTTGGTTTAAAGAATCTTAAATTTTATATAATTTTAAAGCATGAGAAAGAATTTAAACTTTATTCAATTATTCATTCTTAAATTCAAATATTTATTAAGCATAATCAATTTATTGCAGAAAGGAAATTTTTGTCATGAAGCCAAAACTCTAATTACCTGCCTACCTTCCTAATTTATACTAATGATTTCTAACCTAAGTTTAAGAATTAGAAATAACCTGATTCTCATACTCAACTGGAAAATTAAGACAGCAACAGCAACTTCAGCTCGTCAGCATCAGCTACCTGCAACCCGTCTCATCTAACAGTCTTTCAGCATCTCCCGCTCAGTAAGGGATCGATCAGGACCACCCAGCACTGGAAGCCACCAACACGACTCTCCAACTCCGCTCCTGACTGTGACTGCAACTGCGACTGACCCCCTCCCACTAAGAGTAGGCCCTCTTATACCCTAATTCTAACTTTGCTAACTAACTGTTGCAACATTAATAACACGCTTTTCTTTCATTGGTCCATGCATGTCATCTTATTCATTCTTTTAATCAAGTTCTCTTGGATCCAAGGGTCCTTGGATCATTTCCTTTCCCATACGCTCAAACATATTTTCATCCGTTTCGATCAGTACATTTGTAACATTTTTCGATACATTCGAGAACTCCGCAGTCATTGTCCTTTCTCTTAAACTGGTTTCCCACGGGTCTTCTGCTGATCATCACGGCACACTATCAGTTCAATTAGGTCACATCAGCCTTGACCATTTCTCGCATCCTAGCCTCTCAGTAACATCACGAGGTTTAGTTTTTTCTCCGACTTCATCCCGTGTCACATGTCCCCTTGCGCCTGCGCACATCTTCCCACTGGCGGCCATTTTATCTCGCCACTCGGTTATACTTTTAGAAGCACTAATTTGAAGCAAACAAAACATAATTAAAATAGAGAAAAATAGCCCTTTCGTTTCCCTCCCGTCATTTACGTACCCCAATTAGTTATTACCTAGCAAAAAGCAACATTTAAGCTGTTCCTTACTTACCAACACTATTGTTTTTGCAACGACACGTTTTATTTCTATGAAGCAAAACACACAAGATGATGGACGGAATGTTGCACAATGGCAAACATTCACCCCCAGTCACAGATCTGGGTTTAATCCATCGTTATTTTGCTTCACCACGCCACCCCAGTTCAGACATGGCCATATGCAAATCAGTCTTGACCCTGTGCCTCATGGGAACAGTCCAGACCGAACTGCCAAGCCATGTCTTCCCTGGACCGGAATCAAGCATCCTAGGACCGGTTTCGGGCATTCAGCCCTCATCAGCCAGAATAGCCTGACTCCAGTGGCGCAGTGAGCACGGGACCCACGTCTGGGCATACCCTTCCCACTTGGGGCGATTTGCAAAACACACAAGATGATGGACGGAATGTTGCACAATGGCAAACATTCACCCCCAGTCACAGATCTGGGTTTAATCCATCGTTATTTTGCTTCACCACGCCACCCCAGTTCAGACATGGCCATATGCAAATCAGTCTTGACCCTGTTCCTCATGGGAACAGTCCAGACCGAACTGCCAAGCCATGTCTTCCCTGGACCGGAATCAAGCATCCTAGGACCGGTTTCGGGCATTCAGCCCTCATCAGCCAGAATAGCCTGACTCCAGTGGCGCAGTGAGCACGGGACCCACGTCTGGGCATACCCTTCCCACTTGGGGCGATTTGCAAAACACACAAGATGATGGACGGAATGTTGCACAATGGCAAACATTCACCCCCAGTCACAGATCTGGGTTTAATCCATCGTTATTTTGCTTCACCACGCCACCCCAGTTCAGACATGGCCATATGCAAATCAGTCTTGACCCTGTGCCTCATGGGAACAGTCCAAACCGAACTGCCAAGCCATGTCTTCCCTGGACCGGAATCAAGCATCCTAGGACCGGTTTCGGGCATTCAGCCCTCATCAGCCAGAATAGCCTGACTCCAGTGGCGCAGTGAGCACGGGACCCACGTCTGGGCATCACCCTTCCCACTTGGGCGATTTGCAAAACACACAAGATGAAGGACGGAATGTTGCACAATGGCAAACATTCACCCCCAGTCACAGATCTGGGTTTAATCCATCGTTATTTTTGCTTCACCACGCCACCCCAGTTCAGACATGGCCATATGCAAATCAGTCTTGACCCTGTGCCTCATGGGAACAGTCCAGACCGAACTGCCAAGCCATGTCTTCCCTGGACCGGAATCAAGCATCCTAGGACCGGTTTCGGGCATTCAGCCCTCATCAGCCAGAATAGCCTGACTCCAGTGGCGCAGTGAGCACGGGACCCACGTCTGGGGGTGAATGTTTGCCAATGTGCAGCATTCCGTCCATCATCTTGTGTGTTTTGCATTTTGCCCTAAGTGGGAAGGGTATGCCCAGACGTGGGTCCCGTGCTCACTACGCCACTGGAGTCAAGCTATCCTGGCTGATGAAGGCTGATAGCCTGAAACCGGTCCTAGGATGCTTGATTCCGGTCCAGGGAAGACATGGCTTGGCAGTTAGGTCTGGACTGTTCCCATGAGGCACAGGGTCAAGACTGATTTGCATATGGCTATGTCTGAACTGGGGTGGCGTGGTGAAGCAAAATAACGATGGATTAAACCCAGATCTGTGACTGGGGGTGAATGTTTGCCAATGTGCAGCATTCCGTCCATCATCTTGTGTGTTTTTTATTTCTATGAAGCACAAACATGCATTTATTTTTAATTAGTACGCATTTATTTTTACGTTATAATTAGACACACGGACATTCATTAATAGATTATTTAGCACACACATTGGCATGTTACCATTCCCACACATACAGTGTTGATTAATACATTTAAACGAACATTTTATTTAATTAATTATAAAATTTGTTAGGGGTTAAAAAATTTATTTTCCCTGCTCCATCAACTCCCCCTTTGGTGATTTTTAAATCACCACATAAAACCCAAGTTATACTTCTTTTCAGGCAGCATGTCTTTCATCCTTTGCTTTCTGTTATTTACACATCTGTTTCTTCTTCATCTTGCCTTTTAGTCTCCTTATACATGCTTTCTTTCATATTCTCCAACTCAATTTCACCCATTTCTCTCTCTCTCTTTCATTATTCTGTTATTTCTTTTTATCTTATTTTGTCTTACTTTTCTTTTTATACATGTTATTACTATTTTCAATACCATGGCTAACAGTATTACTACAGTTGCTATTATTATAACTTTCCCTATCATTAGTCTACTCATTCTGGTCAACCAATTTGCTACTGAAGAAAACCCTCTGCCAAGTTTTCCCAAAACACTTTCAACCTCCAGTGGAACTAGTTCTTTGTGCAAATTTGTAATATTTGTAATATACTTCTGTATATTTTCACTTTTATCAGGAATGTAAGTACAACAATGTTGGACTTTCAACATTCCACAGACTCCACCCTCTTTTGCCAAAAGAATATCAAGGGCAAGCCGATTTTGCATCACCATAGCTCTCATGGCAACCATTTCGGTATTTACCATTAAGAACCCTCCCGCAGTATCTGTAGACAAGCGATCTACTACTGTGGATAACTTCCAATTTTAAATGCATTCAAAGATATTCCCACTGCTGGTATTAATGCTCCAAAAATATCACCTACAATTTCTGAAAAACTTTCCCTCTTTCTACGTGTAAAGCTATTAATCATCTTGTATGTTCCCTTTTCTTCTCTGTCCATGTGAAAAATTTTGGAAAGACCAGGCCTACATAGCAAGTTCCATACCAATGGTCCGGTAACCTGTAATAAGCTCTATTCCCACAAATATAATAGATACCTGGAAATATTGGATCTTTTCCACCTTTGAATCCCCAACCTCCCAGAATTTGATAATTGTCATGACAGATACTGGAACCTACAAAGTAATTGTCATAGACTGTCTTATTTCTCCTAATACACAACTTTCCTGTTTGCGGCCAATCTAATGTCATTGCTGCATTTATCTTTTTCCCTTCATGATTTCCTTCCTCAAACGTCCATAGGTGTTTTCCTTCCTCTTTTATTGCTTCTTTTTGAAATTTCATTCTCCTTTCTTCAACCATTTCTAAAAATACTTTTTCTTCTTTCTTTAACTCACAGGTAAGGTTGTTACTAACTATTTCTTCTAACGTTAATTTTCTATGTTCTAAAAAGAATTCTCCTAAAACTTTTGCTGGTTTTACTTTGTTAAGTTCTGGTACTACTGGAATGTTTGCAAAAATCTTATCTATATCAGTATAATAAGATTCTAATCTACCTGTTTTATCAAATAAACTTGCTATTACACTACATGTTATTCCATAAATTAGAGGTAGGTGATGATAAGTCACACCTTCTGACACTGATGCAGGCAACTGCATACAAACATAACAATCTCTCACATCCATTGTCTCTACATATTCATACAACAATTTTGTAATTTTTTTTTTTGAAAAGTCTGTTACTGACTTATCTTTATGTAACTCTGCACTACTTCTTAAAATAACTGGTTCTTTAATATTAGTTTCTTTTCCTGGTTTAGTATCATTTTTTGCTTCTATCACAGCTATACTAATAGGAATTGTGATTGCTAAAACTATCCATATGGTCATTAATAACCCTGTACAAAAGCAGCACATTTTGCACCATCTTTTTATAAACTCACATTTATCTCTTCTATCCCTATTATTTTCCATTTTTCTTTTTCTATTTGTTAAGTTTCAGAAAATTGTGTCACTACACCTCAGAAATGACTTAGATGCCACTCTGCTCTCAAAAGTCTTTGCTTGGTACTTTCTTTTAATTCTCTCCAGAATTCTTTCGTTGTCACATCCGGTGATTTGTCACATCCAGTAAAATTGTCATGTCCGGCAGAAGCACTATAAGTTTTCACTTCAATTTTGCTGCATCTCACCTTTTCCCATCCGACTTCTCAGTCTCTGGTTCTCGTGAGTGTTTTCTTCTTTTTTGTAAACTGTCAGTGCAATATACAGCCACTCAGGTGACTTATACTTCGCATTCACTTTCTTTGTCCTTTTGGACTTTTGTAATCTTTTTCCACTTGGTTTTTCTTGTCCCTTTTGACTTGTTACTTCATTCACTTGTTCAGCACTTTCGTCTCCCGCTCTTATTATTCTATATCTCAATTTTCTTATATAGCTGTTGGGCCAATTATCTCCTTTTCTTGGCCTTTTGGCTTCACCTTCTCTTTCTTCTCTTTCTGATTTCCAATTTCTTTTTCTTGATTCAGTTTTTACCTTTTCCTCTTCTCCACTTTCTTCAGTTTCTGTTTCAACTGTTTCACTATTGTCTCTTATTTTGAAACTTATGATCTCGTCATCTCCTACTGGTGGATCTGTCTTCTTCTTCTTGTTTTCCCTTATTACTGTCCCTCCTCGGTGTTCTTCCGATTTGGTGTTTTCCTCCCTTTCTGCTTCTAAATTTCCCTGTTCTTCTGTTTCTCTATCTGTCCCTATTGCTCCTCGGGGTTCTTCTCGATTTTCTAACTTTTTGTGTACTTCTTTCCCTACTTCATCTATTAATATTGTTTCTGAAGGATTTCCACCATAACTTGTACTTGGTTGTTCATCTAACTCAATTTCTTGCTCAGTTTCTTCTCTAATTGGTTTATAACCCCAAGTTTTCCTTAGGAATTCTTCACGGTTTTCAACTGAATCATCAGATTCTGAAGTTGTGTCAGATATTTCCAGATGTCGACTTACAGGTCGATCTTCAAGTTCTGGAATTTCTGAATTTCTTTCTTCTTCTTCCTCTTCTTCTTCTTCTCTAGAGGTGTTTGCCGTTGGGGTTTCCAGATGTCGACTTTCAGGTCGATCTTCAAGTTCTGGCACCCTTTCTCTTATCCTTGTTGTCCCAGCCGTTAAACTTTTATCCCACACTTCCAGACGTCGATTCACATGTCGATCAGTAGGTTCTTGAACTCTGATTGTGTGGCTGGCATGGACCCAGTTTTTCACTCCTGCACACTTGACGGCAGTCGTTGTCACCAGGATTACCTGTCGTGGCTCGTCCCAACGAGGAACTAGACAGTTTCTTCTCCTGTGGATTTTTATGCGGACCCAGTCTCCTGGATTCAAGTCGTGGGCTGGTTTTCTTTCAAGAGTGGTCGCATCCGGTCCAACCTGATGAAACACAGAACGCACCACATCAGCCAGTCCCTTGCAATAATCCAGTACTAGATCATCAGTTATAGTTAATAACTTGTTGACAGGTACGTGTGCTTGTCTCATTGCTCGTCCCATGATCATCTCATGAGGACTGAGTCCAGTTTTCTTTTCAGGGATGCTTCTGATGGTCATCAGAACAAGAGGCAGTGCATCCGGCCATTTGAGTCCTGTAGCTTGACACATTTTTCCCAATCTGTTTTTAATTGTTCCATTAATCTGCTCTACTACCCCAGAAGCCTCTGGTCTGTAAGCACAATGTAGTTTTTGTTTAATACTCAATGGTTCACAAATCAATTGGATCAACTCATTTTGAAAATGTTTTCCTCTATCTGTTTCAACCGTGACTGGAAAACCATACCTTGGAATGAATTCTCGCAGCATAAGTTTTGCCACTGTTGTTCCATCATTCCTTCTTGTGGGGTATGCCTCCACCCAACGAGAGAACAAACAGACGACCACTAGAACATATCTTAGTCTGTTACTAGGGGCATCTCGATAAAGTCTAACTGCATTCTAGTGAATGGACCTCCTTCTCGTCCTATTGTTCCTAGACTCACTACTGTTTTCCTTCCTGGGTTAAACTGCTGACAAATAAGACATCTTTGACAAAGACTTTCAGCAATGGGTCTGAATTTTGGGTTATACCAGGTTTGTCTAAAAAGTCTGATCATTGCATCTCTCCCAATATGAGCTTGTCCATGGTACATCCGTGCCATGTCTGCAATCATGCTATCAGGCATAACTGGTCTTTCATCTCTGTATACCCACACACCATTATTTTCCTGTCTTCTACATCCTGCTTTTATCCAGTAATCTTTTTCCTCATCTCTTGCAGTTTCTTGTAACTGCCTTACTTCATCCCATGTCTCGACAGTATTAGTAAAAAGCAAAGGACAAGAGACATGCTCCCTTTCTCTATTTTTGTTCATGGACACCATGTTCTCTGCACAATATTTAGCGATCTCATCGGCATAATTATTGCCGACGGCTATGTAATCTTCGTTTTTCTTATGCGCTTTGCACTTCACTACAGCTATTTGTTTAGGCAACTGTATCGCCTCAAGCAGCTTTTTAACAAAATCTCCATTTCTGATAGGTGTTCCTGCAGATGTCAAAAATCCTCTTTGTGACCAAATCTGACCGAAGTCGTGTACGATGCCGAAACCATATTGGCTATCGGTCACAATCGTGACTCGTACATTTCTTCCTAATTTACATGCTTGAATCAAAGCAATCAGTTCCGCAACTTGTGCAGACCTTATTCCTTTCAGACAAGACGCTTCCATCACAGTTGCCACTGTGCACACTGCGTAAGCTGCGCTTAAAACTCCTTCTTTTGTTCTCAAGCATGAGCCATCCACAAACATGACATAATCAGATTCCTTTAACGGTTCATCTTTTATGTCAGCTCTTGGTTTCAGTGCAATATTCCAGCACGTTCAGACAATCATGATCTACTTCGTCCTGTTCAATTATATTTTCCTCATCTGGCAACGATGTAGAAGGATTTACATTCATGCATCTATCTATGGTCACATTTTCAGCACTCAAGATGACTTTTTCGTACTTAGTCAGCCGACTATGTGTCATGTACTGTGTTTTTGTTCTTGTCAAAAGAATTTCTACTGAATGGGGAACATATACTCTCAGTGGATACCCCATCACTATACCTTCACTTTGTTCCAGACTTACACAAGTAGCAGCAACTGCTTTCAGACATCCAGGCAATGCTTTTGCTATAGGATCTAAAACAGCTGAAAAATAAGCGATTGGTCTTTTCATTGTCCCATGTTTTTGTACCAGTACTGAAAATGCACATCCATCTCTTTCACTGCAGTACAACTCAAAATCCTTCTCATAATCAGGCATGCCTAATGCAGGTGCCTCACACAGTTTCTTTTTCAATTCTTTGAAAGATTTCATTTCTTCTTTGTTTAACTCAAAAGGGTCTTTTACATCTTTCTTGGTCAATTTTTGTAATGGTTTTGCAATCAAAGAGAAACCACTTATCCACTGTCGACAATATCCAACCATTCCCAAAAACATTCTTACCTCTCTCTGAGTCATTGGTGCTCTCATTCCTTGAATCATTCTTACTCTTTCTGTCGCTATCTTTCGCACTCCTTTCTCAATTTTATGCCCTAAATACTGGACTTCTTTCTGACAAAACTGTAATTTTGAAGGAGACACTTTATGTCCTCTTTTCTCTAAATGGTTCAGTAAAGCAATTGTATCACTTACACATGCTTCTTTGGTTTTCGATGCCACCAACAGGTCATCGATATACTGCACCATCACTGATTTTTCTGGCATTTTCAAATCTTCCAGAGATTTCTTTAGAATCTGATTAAAGATTGAGGGGCTTTCTGTATACCCCTGAGGAATTCGGCCCCATGCCAAAATACGCTCTCCAAACCGAAACGCAAATAATGGCTGGCTATCTGGATGCAAAGGAATAGAGAAAAATGCGTGACACAAATCTATCACAGTGTACCACTCAGCTTCATGTGGAATTTGATATAGAATTACTGCAGGGTTTGGCACTATTGGACAACAGGGCACAACTATTTTGTTGATCTTTCTCAAATCCTGTACTATTCTATATGTTCCATTTGGCTTTTCAGTCCCATAATAGGTGAATTACATGGACTGCTCATAATTTCTTTTAGAATTCCCTGTTCAATCATCTTATTTATCACAGGAGTTATTCCTTCAATTATTTCTGGAGTTAATTTGTACTGTGGCGTATTCGGGTAAGTTGTCCCTTCTTTTACTGTCACTTTTACGGGATCAACTTCTCTCATTAATCCAATGTCTTCTCCTGTAAAATCCCACACACTTTCTTTTACTGCACTTTTTAGTTCTTCTGGAAGTTTTTCTGCATCAAATGCAGGAAACAAACCATTCGTTTCAGGTTCTTGATTCATCAAAGTTACTTTATACAAAACATCTTCATCTGAAGTCTGAAAACCGATTCCATCTGGCGTACAATAAATTGTGCAATTCATTTTGCACAAAAGGTCACGACCCAAAAGATTTACAGGACTACAATCGCACACTACGAATTTATGCATTTTGCTAAAAGAACCAATTTTTACTTCCACCAATTCAGTAAGTGGGGTTTTAATCTGCTGATTGGCTACTCCTACTACTTGGATGTATTCACCTGAGAGAGGAAGGTTTGGAATTTCCACTGATCTAACAGTAGAACGGGTAGCTCCAGTATCGACAAGGAATGTTACATTTGCACCATTCACTTCTCCATCCACAAAGGGACCAGACTGATCTACCTCTAGAGTTGCGCCAAGCACGCACTCTTTCCCCTCTCCTGCGCACCGTCAGAATCTTTAATCCGGATCATCCTCACTCTGACGCAACCAATACTGAGAAATGTTAGCTGCTCGCGGCAACTGTGTTACCTGCTCTCCTCCGTAGAATCCTGTTTCTGTACTGTATCTTTGCTGGTTAACAGTGTTGGGAAGTGGTGGTTGCGGCACCTGACTTTGTTGAACAACTACCTCATTCTGCACCTGTGGAGTTAATGATTGATGTTCCGGATTAGGTTTAGGTGGGAACTTACACTCGTTTCTCCAATGCCCTAATTTTCCGCAATTATGACATGGCCATTTCTTCTTTGCCTCTTCTAGACTCACTTGACCCTTTCCTTTACCTATGTTCGGTCGCATTTTATTCTGTCCTGTTTCATTTCCATTATTATTGTCCAATTGAGCTTCTTGTTTTTCTGCCACCTTCACCTGTGCCCACATTGCCTTCTCTTTCAACTTACGCTGTTTACTCTCTATTTCATCACTACAATACTTAGCATACCTCAGCACCTCATCTACACTTCCATTCTGCCAGTTTATCATGTGTTGCTTAATCATATCACTTATTTCTTGTTTCAGGCCAAACACAAATCGGTATACAAAATGACTCATGTCTTTTTCACTCAATTCTTCATAACCACTATACTGCTTGAAAACCAATAACAATCGCTCATAATATGCATGTACAGACTCCTTACTTTCCTGTGTAGTTCTATCAATTTTTACCCAATCTGTCTCTTTAGGAGGAATCTTATTCTTCAGAAAGGTAATCACCTTATCGTACTTCTTCATCACATCAGGACCTGTAGCTCCTGTCTTAGGATCTCTTGGATATTCTGTAGTTGGCCAGTCAACTGTAATCTTACATTCTGACCACAAATCTGTTGGTACCACTATGTCAAACAATCCATCTAAATCTATCCACAACACTTTTGAGACTTTTACAAACCTCTCTACTTGTCGGTACCACTCAACTGGCTTCTCTCTTAACTTTGGAAAGTCATTGGTAAATGACAGTATGTCCTGCCTAGTCCAGGGAACATGCACGTAACTACCACCTGGAGTTTCTCTCATGGGGTATTCTTTGGCAACAGATTCTTTTTCAGTTATCATAAAAGCCAATGAACCTTTGTCTGTAGTTTTCTCATTCTTCTTTGTCCATCTAACCTTCCATCTGTCCACATCACCCCATTTTCTCAACAACACAATTAACTCCTTTATCTGTGTCAGCCTTCCTGCCGTGTTAAAATTTTCAATATCCTTTTCACAAAAGTCTACTCTGTATGGTTTCTGCAACGTTTTCACTTTTGCAAAGTCTATTCCAATCTCACTGGCCACTTCTTCTAGTTTGTCATGTAAATTCTTTGCCCTCCATGTAATACTTTTGCACAGAAACATTATTTCATCATCCTGGTAATTTTTTATCTTTTCGGTACCAATTGTTCCTAGAATTAATTCTTCCATATCGATTTTTAACCTAATTACATCTAATGGTTTTTCTTCTGGTTCTTTTATTTTAAATGCCTTCATCCACTCATTTAACTCATCAGGAGTCGGACCTATGGGTGTATTATTTAGTTCTATCCAATTACCACTCTTTTCAGGCGTTTCTGTTGCAGATTCTGTTACCATATGCATTTTCCTACCATTGCACTCATTTACCGTCAAATTTGTAGGTGGACTTGGTCTGTAAGTACTAGCCAAATTACTTGTACTTGCACTTTGTTCCATCCTTTCTTTTTCTCTCTGAAATTGTGAACTCATGGGAATTACCAAAGATCTTTCATCAATTTTCTGATTCTCAAAAACGGGTATTACTGGACCTATTGTTACAGGCACAGTGACTGCTTCCATATTTTTCGTTAATTCTCTAATCTTCTCAGTTAGTTCTTTTGTTGTCCTTGCCAATTCGCTTGCATTGTCGCTTTTTATTCCTTCATTTTGAGAAGTTCTCATTTGTTCTTGTGACCTATTTACTTCAATTCTCTTTTCCGGACTTTTATTTCGCATAGTCTCTATTAGCGGCGCATTTGGTGTCACCACTGTAGAACTCTGCTGATACGGAGGTGGATTTCTATTTAAAATATCTTCCAGCAACTCGTCATCCGTTTCGCTCTCATGCATATACTTTTCTCTCTCTATATGTTTCTTTTTCTCAGTCCGCTTTTCTTAGTCCCTTCCTCAACTGTAAAAGCTGGAAACAAACCTCCTGTCATGTTAGCACATCTCCATCGTTTTATTCTGTCCTCATGATTTACTCCCCATAATCTTCCAGGCATAAACTCATGATCTCTCATTCCTCTGAATCTCTCTCGTTCATACATCTCATCTTCCCATTCCGTCAAAGCTTCAAACTGTGTTGGTCTAGGTCTAGGTTCCAATTTACACATTTGTTCTCGCAAATTTCGCAAAACCGCTACACTAAATGAACCATTCTCAGGAAAAGCTAAAGCACCATCATTCTTCGTAATTTTGCCCAATTTTCCAACCATATGCACGTATGATATCCATATTTCAGCATCATATGTGAAGCTGCTGATTTCGGCGGAGGAATTACTTGTCCCTCTCTAGTCACAACCTTTTTGTCTTTCTTAAAGAAATTCTTCAATTTCGTCGTCCATGACGTTCTCTCCCTTTCATACTCGTAATACGGCATGTTTTCTATTTGTTTTTTCTTTACGCTAACGCTGTTCTGTGTACGGAACTTCGACCAATTACAGCGCGACTCACACTAACGTACCAATCAGAACAATTCCCACCGTCCGTGAACCAACCAATCCTAGCGCGGCACTTTTCTACGTCACTCCTGCTCTGTGTTCACGTGACTAGCGCACTATCCAATCCTAGCGCGGCACTGTTCCATGTCACTTCTACTCTTTACCCCTCCTTTACAAAATTTATCGGCAATTTTTCTTTTCGCTGTTTTCTTCGTTAGTTACAACAATTAAAACAATTCCATAGTCTGATTCGCTAAACAAAAGTGACAGCTTTGTCCTTTTACACAAGAATCCTGTATTTCCAGTAGGCAGCGCTTACCTCTACCCTACCACAGAATTATGTACTCTCGCCGATAAAGTAGCACTTCCCTCTACCTTACCCTTCTTTCAAACAAACAATTTACTCGTTTCTCTGGGGATAAGACACATGTGGAGACTAGGCTCCTGAGAATTAAGGCCAAAGTTTCACAAGTAAACCTGATTTGCTATTTCAATTACACACTTTTCGTACAGAAAAATCCCTAACATAACACAACCTGCGTTATTACCAAAATGAATTCAGACCATGTACCAAATTCCATGTGACTTCTCTTGCCACACGTGTTCCACTTCCTACATCCCAGAAGCGTGAAAACTCACATATAACATAACGCGACTCAACATATAGTGTTAGTCATCAAATAATCAATAATCAATAAACAATAATCACTAAACTAATCTATAGAAAACCATAACTCTGCTACCAAGAAATCTGATGCAGCGCGTACAATAAAAACTATTCTCCTCCCAGGTCACTTATAGGTCATCCAGGGGCAAACTATATTTTCTCACATCCACATGACGATGGGGCCCATAAACATCGCCTAACACATACACACACCTGGATTTCCTTTACACCTTTATGAAATTCTGTACTCCTAGGAGAAGCATGAGAACTAAATGGAGAACACCATTTATGTACCGCTGGAAGGAGCCGGGATATCTTATTACCTTAACTTGTCGCTTTCTTTTAGTTATTTCTTAAGATATTCCTGCTCATTGTTTTGTCGATGAATCATTCATGTAAAAATTAGTTCATAGTGATTAAGACCAGCTGAATCACAATAACCAATTACTGATGTCACAATCATTTAGGAAAATAACCACTGAGTCATTTTGGTTTAAAGAATCTTACATTTTATATAATTTTAAAGCATGAGAAAGAATTTAAACTTTATTCAATTATTCATTCTTAAATTCAAATATTTATTAAGCATAATCAATTTATTGCAGAAAGGAAATTTTTGTCATGAAGCCAAAACTCTAATTACCTGCCTACCTTCCTAATTTAGACTAATGATTTCTAACCTAAGTTTAAGAATTAGAAATAACCTGATTCTCATACTCAACTGGAAAATTAAGACAGCAACAGCAACTTCAGCTCGTCAGCATCAGCTACCTGCAACCCGTCTCATCTAACAGTCTTTCAGCATCTCCCGCTCAGTAAGGGATCGATCAGGACCACCCAGCACTGGAAGCCACCAACACCAACACGACTCTCCAACTCCGCTCCTGACTGTGACTGCAACTGCGACTGACCCCCTCCCACTAAGAGTAGGCCCTCTTATACCCTAATTCTAACTTTGCTAACTAACTGTTGCAACATTAATAACACGCTTTTCTTTCATTGGTCCATGCATGTCATCTTATTCATTCTTTTAATCAAGTTCTCTTGGATCCAAGGGTCCTTGGATCATTTCCTTTCCCATACGCTCAAACATATTTTCATCCGTTTCGATCAGTACATTTGTAACTTTTTTCGATACATTCGAGAACTGCGCAGTCATTGTCCTTTCTCTTAAACTGGTTTCCCACGGGTCTTCTGCTGATCATCACGGCACACTATCAGTTCAATTAGGTCACATCAGCCTTGACCATTTCTCGCATCCTAGCCTCTCAGTAACATCACGAGGTTTAGTTTTTTCTCCGATTTCATCCCGTGTCACATGTCCCCTTGCGCCTGCGCACATCTTCCCACTGGCGGCCATTTTATCTCGCCACTCGGTTATACTTTTAGAAGCACTAATTTGAAGCAAACAAAACATAATTAAAATAGAGAAAAATAGCCCTTTCGTTTCCCTCCCGTCATCTACGTACCCCAATTAGTTATTACCTAGCAAAAAGCAACATTTAAGCTGTTCCTTACTTACCATCACTATTGTTTTTGCAACGACACGTTTTATTTCTATGAAGCACAAACATGCATTTATTTTTAATTAGTACGCATTTATTTTTACGTTATAATTAGACACACGGACATTCATTAATAGATTATTTAGCACACACATTGGCATGTTACCATTCCCACACATACAGTGTTGATTAATACATTTAAACGAACATTTTATTTAATTAATTATAAAATTTGTTAGGGGTTAAAAATTTTATTTTCCCTGCTCCATCAATAGAATAGGCCAGCCTGACCCTGAGGTGGATGGACAGTGAGTTAGTTAAATCAATGTTTACATGAATACGCATTATTAACCGTAGCCCAAACAAACCAAAGCAGGGACAGCATTGTATCTCCCCAGTTGGTTCCCTGCAGTATGCCAGCAGTGTCTACTGCTTATTTATTCAACTCTGAAAATCAAATCATTGTATCTTATCAGTATATTCCCGTGAGCTCTGAGAATTATGCCCAACTGATCCTTTCTAACCCCCTTTTCTATGACTGTTTCCATGCCCTCTTTCTGGCGTGGAGGCAACTAAATAAAACCACAGTACAATCCCTACACCAGTGCAACTGATTTTACTTTAAAGCTGCACTTCTTGCAAAATCCAATTCAACATAAAAAGGTCAACTTAAGGCCGTCTGAAATTGTTAATTTGACAGCTCACATACTCTTCATCAATTGCTTGTGGATTCTTCTATCATACATGTCTCTTCATTTTCATAGCCATTCAGTCTCACTGCCATGCCTTTCTTTACAAACCACTGAGAGCAAGTGAGCACATCCAAATGACATAATCTGTGTCATGCTCCGTCTAACCACATTGATTTTCCACCAATCCTCTCAGAATCATCACAACCAAATGAATTGCTATTAGCCACACTCGGAAGAAACTGAACACCAGGAAATAGAATGACTGAATTGTGGAATCAGCCTCTCCGCTCTTAAATGCCCATTCCCAGGTAACCCTTCTGCCTTGCAGAGATCGGGCCAAATTTACCATAGTGTTGCGTCAACCTTGCGCCACGCAAGGGGGTGCAAGGGCAACGCAATACTAAAGTCAAACTTATCAAGCCACGCACTGGCACCTTACGTGGCCATGAGTGGCTTGATAAATCTAGAGTAATGCAACACAGCAATGCATTAATCTGCTCCAGGGAGGCGTTCCATGGGTGGAGCGTGGGTGTTTCCACACCTCCACCCGTGGATTTTGTGCATTTCCCAGATGTACCATTACTGGCAGACCTGGGAGTGCATCTACATGCTAGGCCTCCCCAGGTCAGGCGTAGCGAGGAGAAATATCTTTATTTCTCCTAGTTTTTCCCTTTTCTATGTGTGCTGCATTCTGTTTTGGGCTTTTATTTGTACTATTTGAGCTCGACATTTAGAATTTGTTTTATATGTTCCACATTGGACTTTGTAAATGTCCCTTGACGTCCCCAACCTGTTTTGTTTCTATTGGCTGCCCCCTTTAAGTCAACTTTCCTTCTCTCAACTAAGGTACTATGGGCCTCAGTTACAATATTTTGATGCACAACAGCGCAGCAAGCCTTCCTGCTGCACTGCTGTGCATCGAAAGAAAGGGGAACGAATGTGCCGTATCTACAAGATACGGTGCATTCCTGTCCTTCTCCCCTGCGCCGGCGCACAAGCATCAGCCGTGTGCTAGCGCAGACACTCTTGCGTCACTTTACAAGGGTGGCTGCGCTGAGGGGATGATTGTTTTTGCTTGTTAAAGGCATTTTCCTCTTTCTATGCATGCTGCAGAATGCAGCACGCATAGAAAGAGGGGAAAAAACTAGGAGAAATAAAAGTATTTCTCCTCTTTCCACCTCCTTATGCCTCCCCTGGGGAGGCGTAGGATTCTGATGCAGTCCCAGGTTTACAAAATGTTGTAAATCTGGGAATAAGTTAAGTACCATGGATATTGCGTGGAAACACCCACAGAAACACCCATGGAACGTCCCTTTCACACAGAGTTATGCGTGAAAGGGAAACATATTTACAAGGTCATGAAAAGTCACGCAGGGTGACTTTACATGGCCTTGTAAATATGTGGAAGCCCATTGCGCTTCCAGTGCGTCAAAAAAAGTGACGCATGGAGGCACAATGGGCTTGTAAATACGCCCCTACGTTTCTAATTTGTTAATTCCCAAGGACTGTCTCTTTTATTAAAAAGCAAACGTGCAAACAAATTTCTTGAAAGAAATATTATACGATTTGTTTTACACTTTAAAGTGGAATTGTTGCTATTCTTTACAGAATGAGTGGGCATGTCTGTTGATGTATGCAAGTACTTGAAAATGTCAACTGACGCACAATATGTAGCACAAGTCAAAAAAAAAAATTCTCATGCAACCATTGTAAGCTGCTATGAATATGTGTAAAAACACAGCGGTGGACAGAAATTTAAATTAATATTTATTTTCAAAGGTGCTCAAAAAGCAGTATTTCTACATCATAAGGTTAGAGATTGGTGAATTAAAAAGTTATGTTTTTTAAGATGAGACAGTGAGGTGTTTCGTTTAAATGTGTATGGGTTTGGGGGTTATGTCCTCCTCCACGGGAGGAGGGGTTGTCCACATCTCTGGCTACACAATACTGGAGCCACTTGAGGTTGTGGCAGTGGATGAGAGCTGTTCAGTTTTGTGGGTGGTGCAGAAGGATTTATAGGGATGTGGGCCTTACAGATTGGTGTTGTGCTCTAGTTGATTGAGGTGTTTGTGTTGTCCCTGCAGATGAACAGAGGCACCTCTGTGATATGTCCTGTTTTATCAGCATGGCCAGAGTATGTCACCTTGTATCTTCCTCCCTCACAAACCAAGATGTCCCCAATGCAACTTTGTCTTGTCTTCCAAGACATGGGTCAGTCTCTTCACCAGTCTTAGTACATCCACATGGTGAACTTTGATGTTGCATAGTGTATCCCTCATTTGTTGAAAATCCTCCCTCACAGAGGATTGCTGTTGGAAAAAGTAATCTTCCCAGATGACAGGGTTTGTCCATTCCAACACCCTCTCTCGACATGGCTGGCTACCTAACAATTTCAGCAGGCTGTCTATTACATTGAGGATTGACACCTGGAGGTTATAGAGGGATATTGGTGAATAAGGGAGAGTTCCTTCTCACCAAGGGTATTGTGTTCCTCAGTTGATGAATAGAAGACCAGAGTTGCACCCGTATTGGAGGGAAGAGCAGCGGAGGTAATTGGGGTAGATGAGGATTGGTGGAAAATCCTACACAACACATGTGTGCATTAGTAGTTGTTGCCTGGAGATGTGCAGTCTGTAGGAATTATCTATGAGGGAGTTTTCTGGACATGTGGTCTTCTTTGAGATGTTATCCTTAGTGGGCCCAACAATGTACTCCTTCTCTTCCTTCTATTGAGCTGTGGGGGCTGCAAATGTGGCAACTTGGAGGAGTATAGAGTTGCATGCCATCCTTGCTTGTGGATGGTAAAGCATCATTATGAGGTACTTTTGTCCCCAGAAGCTACTGAGATTGTGTATAATTACATACCTGACATATTAAACCTTATATATGATGTGATACTGTCACACTCTTACCTGACTGACAGATGACAGAAAGTCAAATTGTTTATAGCAGGATGTCACCTAATATCTGATGAGTGTTACATACTGTTGGCATTGATGTCTCTGTTGGAGCACTGAAACTCTGTATATAAAGTTAATAAATAAAAAATAATTTTTGTATTTATAACTAGGATTGGCACATATTAATAGAATCTGTCATACTTATGAGGTAAAGAAGATTATAAAAATGTGCTAGTTCATATCTGGTGTGATGAGGTTATTATTAGTGGGCACAAACGGATATAGCTTGAGATTTATTAAGGTCATATGAAATTTAAAAAAATAATAATCAGATATAAGAAATGTGGAATGGCTGTCTCTAGAGGGTAATAACGCAAACATGTTCTTACCAACACAAGTGAAGAATGGAAGGATGGATTTTAGTGAAATTATAAAGTAAAGATCAGCCATACAATCTTACATCTCAAATGTAATGTAAAATAGAAGCAGGCCGAGGCAAATAATAGAGTGTAAAAAAAAATCTAAAAAATCCAAGTACTTATGGAAAGAGAACTATGACTATAAATGTTGCAAATGATGTTGCTAAAAACATACGAGTCTTAGTCATCTCTCTATTATCCATGAGAAATACACATATAAGTGCACTGGTTGGAGCAGGAGAAGAGGTGGTGGCAGCTGGCAGAAGGGCAAGCAACACAGGACATTGAATGAATGATGACATTATCTGCCTAGGTATTAACAAGGTAAGTATATGTTGAGAAACATAGACAATAAAGATAGTCATTTTAGTGTCAACGAACAATAACAAAGACATACAGATACTAGACTATGGAAGTATCATACATATAAGTATAGATAGAGCATGGGTTGGATACACAAACCAGGTTTGCCCCGCACAGAGATTTCAGCTTGGGACGTAGTCTGAAAAATGGAAGTCAAAATTATTCAGCGAGACAAGGCAGCAGATTGTGTCCAAGGAGGGCTCTATGACATTGGATAGCTGTTGGTTAAGGAGGGAAACGTTCAAGCAGGAAAATTTACATTTTGTGCCATAGAAAGTCTTCTTGCCAGTTTGATACTTTTAGTGCCTTACATAGTCAAGATTTCTTTGTTTGGGCTTAAGGCCCATTTATGAGCAAATTACTCAGTGCAGACAAGCAAGCCACCTTGCTGTGCTGCACTGCATGACAGAGAAAGGACAGGGATGCACTGTATTTATGTCAATATGGCCCATTCCTGTCCTTTCCCTCATGCTGGTGCCCTTTAGGCAGCCTCGCAGCAATGTAGGGACCCTTGCACCATGGTGAAAGAGTGCCTGTATTGCATGCAGGATTGTTTTTGTGCAGGAAGGGGCACCTTCCTGTATATAAACAATCCTGAGAGACATATTCCTCTTTCTATGTGTGCTGCAGAATGCAGCACACATAGAAAGAGGAAGAAATGAGGAGAAAAAGAGATATTTCTCCTCATTATGCCTCCCCTGGGAAGGTGTAGGATTTTGGCACATTCCCAGTTTTACAACTTCTTGTAAATCTAGAGATGCATCAAAATCCATGGGGGTTGCGGGGGAACACCCACGCAACGCCCATGGAATGCCTACCCAGGGTACAGTAACACAACGTAGCGATTTGCACTGCATTACTCCATATTTTTGAAGCCTCTCAGAACCACACAAAGTGGCTTTGCGTGGCTTCAAAAATCTGACTTAGAGGTTTGTGTCACGCATGTACCATGTTGCGTGGTGCAAACGTGATGCAACCCTCTCATAAATAAGCCGCTCAGTCTCTTTTACAGAGATCGGAATCCTGTAACGGGGCAAGGCTGTGGGCTGTATCCATCGAGGGCTCCATGAGCCCGGATGCTGTCTCGTCACTGTACCACTGAATTGGATTTGCTGTTGCAGAGAAGCTCTGAGCAGGAGAAACATGTTTTTTCGGCCCAGTGACAACACACCCCGGGCAGACCGGCTTGCTAGGTTTGTTTCAGTCCAGAAGAGTTTCTAAGTTCCACGTTTTCATGGGTGGTAGGAGAAGTCCAGCCAGAAACAGCCAAGAGTTCCAGGACCTCAGGAACAGCTGGGAATCAGGACTCACTCACTCCAGCAGAGGCCAACAGCAGGGTCCAGGTTAGATCCAGTTGGGACTGGTCAGCTGGAAGTTGCAATAAATGGCCTCTTGTAGCTTTGCAGCCAAAAATGAGGTCAGTCTACTGAACCTTAGAGTCCACTTCTTTATCCTGGGTACACAAGGGAGCAGGCACGGTCATTCAGGGCTCTTCTCAGGTCACAGACAGCAGGCCCAGTTCTCTTCTGTTCTTCCTGAGGTCCAGGAGTGTTCTGAGTATGTGGCCAGGGAGTGCCACATTTATGATTGCACTAGCTTGTAAGTGTGGATGACTTCTGGTCCCTCCCTACTAATAGGGCTAAATTTGTCAGTGGTAACCCTACCCACTTTTGTAACAGTTTATGCCTGCCCTACTGCAAACTATCCCACAGTGACCCTCACTCCTAAAATCCAAAATGGTGAAATCCTTCTCCCCTTGTGCAGAGCCTGTGTGACCACAGGGGGGTGCGATCAAGGTATTTATTAGCCATTCCCCTGTGTTCACTGCAAGCTAGTTCGGGGCAGCTCTCTCCCACTGGGTTTGTTGCCTGCCTGACTGGGAGGACAAAAGAATAGGATGTCCAGGTGTCATCTGACATCTGCTTGTGACAGAAGAGGCCCCTTTCAGGTACATACATTTCTGGGCTCAGCCTAACTGGTCTTCATGCCGGAGGAACAAATATACCTTCCCACATCCAGGCCTTTGTTTCCACTCTGGGAGCAGTTTCCACACCTCATTCAAGGTCACTCACCAGCTGCATAATATGTGGAGGTTCAATGTAAATTATCCTTCAGGAGCTTCCTGCAGGGAAAATGTATCATTCTTTAAGTTAATTTTCCTTAATATATATTAAAAATTCAACTTCAACATTAGGTTGGGTTTTCAACAAATATAAAAAATAGTCGTTTCATCATTTATCTAGCTGTTCTCTACCCCGAGACAGCAGAATTGTTATTTAATATTGAATTCCCAGTGTTTATTTATTGGACAGCCATCCTTCCAACAGTAAATGTAGCTTTTGGGTGCTAGTCACTGTAAAGACATGCTAACTTTATATTTCTATATGTCCTACTTTTAAATGCCATGCACCCTACCTATTGGGAGACAAGGTCTACATAGTGGTCACATTAATACTTAAAAGGAATGTTTTTACCTGCCAAAACAGTTTATTTTGACAGGTTGCAGTGCCTCTTTGGCACTGTTACAGTAAAGCTACAGTGGTAGGCGTGAAAACATGTTTGCACTGCTACTATAGTGGATCCCACAACAGATGCTACAGTCTACTAGTAGCATTTAAGTTGCAGGCCTTTGGTACATTTTGTACCATATACCAGGGACTTATTGGCAAGTTAAATATACTAATTATGAATATGACAAATCGGCCATGTATAAAAGGGAAACACAGGCAGTTTACTACTGGGTAGCGGTGGAAAGCGCAAGATTCATAGGGCAAACGTCTGGTGGGACATTTCACAAAAGATGGTTATTTCCCGCACAGACCATGTAGTTAAACAGCAATGGTAACCAAAAATTCTGGTTTGTCTCATTTACGTTCCTTTTCCTCTTCAGTTTGGTGGTCTTCATCTTGGAGTGCAAGGGGAAGAGGGAAGAATACAGGGTGCAGGTTGAATTTGTTTGCAGTGGTAGGAAGAGTTTGATATGTGTGATTGTGGTCAAGTGAATGTTATATGCCTATCCTTTCCCTTCAGAGTTTTCCATAGTGGTGGTGGAAATATCCTTCTCCTCTGTTTTTATCACAGGCAATAAGCTTAAATCTGAAATCCAGTTGCACAGTTACTCGTAGCAACTTTACAGTTGTAATTTTTGCTCACAAATCTTCACCCCCTCGAGTTAAGGGGTGGAGACTCGTAAGTGCTACTACTAGGTGGAGATTTCCATCCAGAATTGGTTCACACTATCCAGCGAAGATCTCCGCCTAGATGTAGGTATCTCTGGACGCAGATTTGTCTTTGTGAATTGGACCCATCATTGTTGTCTGTTTATGCAGTAGCCATTTCAACACATTCCTCAACTTCTTTTCCCTTAACAGCATATCACCTAAAACAATACTGCCAACATCAGTAAATGCCCTAAAACATATTTTAATATTAGTCTTTTTCTCCTTGTTATTGTCTATTCTAATCTGCACAGGGCATGTCTTATTCCACCATCCAAATCCCCCACATTTAAAGCATTGTTTTATTTTCTTTTAAAGTATTTTATGGGGTTTGTTTGTATGTAAAACAAGAGACATTTTGCTTAATTGGATCCCACTAATGTCATAATCTTCAGGTGAGGTTAACACTAATTGGTAATGCAGGAAGGAAGTCATATGCACAGGATCTGGGGCAATCAAGCAATCATACTCAAGACATGAAGCCACACTTCTGTCCAAAACACCTCATATGTTAACCCCATAACGCCTTTACATATCCGTCACTTTTAAATTTTAAAGAAGTGTGCACATCCTCTGCACTAAGTCACAGATTTGTCTGGAGCCATACACCAAGCCATCCTTAACAATGGGGGACATTGGGCTACCTCGCCCTCAAGCACCGTCCGTTCATGCCAACATCAGGGTAAAGGTGTGGAGGATTAACTTCCATGAAATGACATACTGTGAATCCAACCCTACTACTATCTCTATGGTTAATTGATTAATACATGTTTTACACATGGGTGCTGCCTTGTATATCCTTGTCAGTGTCACTACTTGCCTGCTGATAAGTATCAACACCAACTTTTAATATGCCAACACTATTTTGTTCCTGCTTTTGTTCAAAACGCTGACTTATTTTTTCCATGATTTCTGAGTATTTTGGCAAAGTGCCAAAAAGTGGGATGCATAGTGCTACAAAGCTCACAATACTTTGATCTGTCCTGTAGCAAGACTCCTGCTTCTCTGAGAATTTCCATTTTGAGCATTAGTTTTCCCTCACTATTTATTTAGTCTACAGTATTGAGGCAAAGTAGAAGTCTAGAAAGAGATGGGTGGTGATTATTTTCTGGTCAATGTAGCATGCTTGGTCCTCCACTGCAGTGATCAAAGAAGCAATTTGTGCCCTGACCATATTGGAAATGTGTTTGACAGAATGTTGTTTCTTTGAAGAGAGCAAAATGCTGAGGAAAAGCTGACCTTTCATTGGATTGGAATGTCAAACAAGGATTCATTGGCGATCCAGTTCTACATTGGAGGGGGTTGGTCAGTTCAAGGTCTTGTTTCTTGAGAATGGGATTGATGTGTGATATGTAGAGGTTATAAAGGAAGTTAGTGCATGCAAGAGAGAGGTTATTTCTGGCTCTGGCTTGGTGACATGCTGTGGTGTAGAAATGAATATGCGTGAAGATTTGCAGTTAACAGGGATTCCCCAGGGATCCAGCCTGTGGCACTTCTTTTGAGGCTATTGGTGGTTGGGTTGTGGGAGGCTAAGTCCGGAATTTGATGGCGGATGATGGATTGGTTGTACTTTGAGCAGTTTTAGAAACTGTCTGCCAAACCCACTATCCACCTTCTCTATTTGGATAGGGTGGGAGGACAGACGCTTTCTCTCAATAGAAGCCTGATTGACTCCTTCGATTGAAAGCTTCCTCCTATGGCCACGAAGTAGGGACCATTGGTGGAAGGGTGTTATGCTATTTGCCCTGTTTAGGATGGTTGGAGTAATGTCCTTTTTTTGGCCCATCCCCACCAGGTAAAACCTGGTGGTGAGGGACAGGAAAAAACAAGCAATGACACCCGCACCCAGCAAATAAAACTCCCTGGGTGTGAGGTATCATTAGTTGCTTGTTTTTCAATAATAAACCCCTACTTTGGGTATTTGTTTTTGAGAAGCAAAGAAATTGGTAAAGTTTGGTGAATGGCTATCAAAACCAATGGTGGCCATTCTCCAAACCTTTTTGTACTTTGACAAGAACCCCCATGCCAGCGGTTCTATCAAAATACTTGGATCTCCTCTGGGCTAGTGGTGGTCTCTAAATTTGGCAGATTGGAGTTCACTGCTCCATCTGCCCAACTGTAGATAAGGCCCTTAAGTTGGAGGTATCTGTCGGGGTATTTACATTTGGAGATGAGTGGATAACAAGGACATTTCAGGGAGTTTGTGGGTGAATGAGTTTGGAGCAACACATTCCTGGGTTTGGAATTTAGCAATGATTATATGAAATTCTTTGAAATGGGTGGTGTTGGATCTGGCACTCTCTGCAGGGTCACCCCTGATTTTTGCCTTCCTCTGTTTTCTCTTGATGTACTTGTTTTTGTTGGCATTAGGATTTTGTGCCCTTTCCTCCTGCTAACCAGTGGCAAAGTGTTTGTGCTCTCTCCGTTAAACACAGTAACATTGGCAAGCACTCAATAGGCACATTTAATTTACCTATAACTCCCTAGTAAATGGTCGCACCTGTATCCAGGGCCTGTAAATTAAATGCTACCAGTGGGCTGCAGCACCTATTGTACCACCCACTAAAGTAGTACGTTAAAACATGTCTCAGGCCTGCCATTGCAGCCTGTACTACAATTTTAAATGGCCATTTTAACCTGCCAAAATAAACCTTTTGTGAGGCTGAAATCTTCTTTTTTTTTACTACTTGTAAGTCAACCTTAATGTAGGCCCTAATAGCTCATAAGGCAGGGTGAATGTTATTTAAAACAAAGGATATGTGTGTTTAAGTTTTACAAGTCCTGACAGTGAAAAACTCTAAAAGTCCTTTTTCATGGTTGTAAGGCTTATCTCTCCATAGACTAACTCTGGGCTACCTAAATCCAATTAATAATTGCAAATCTCAGTTTGGGACTAGATGGAGAAATGCTGTTTCCACTCAAAAGCATTGGAATTTAAAATCCTCTTAAATTTCAAACCCAGATTTTAAGTTACAATTCTGAAAATGGCACTTTTAGAAAGTTTTCATTTTTCCGCCCAAACCAACTGTGCCTTTCTGATGGTGCCCTGGGTAACATGACTGTAAATGGCTCTCCTGTAATGTGTTGTTTATTCCTCCCAGTTGTGGGGACAAAGGGATCTGGGTGTACAGGATGTGGATCTTCCTAAAAGGATGGCTGGCACAGAGTTATGGAGCCACCGGAAACCTACAGGACGAAGTGTCACAAACCTCCCCAGAGTCAGGGGGAGCGCCCAGCTTGAGACAGCGCCGGGGGAGTAAAATGGCTGGTGACTAGTGACAGGCACATGGGCTGCACCGTCCTGATATACAAACACAGATGTGGGTTTCATGATGGTGCATCGAGCACTCCAGCACCTGCCCATCACCAGCGAAGGGCCATTTCTTTTTTAAATACCCCAAGCAAATAGCATCAATTACAGCATGGACTGAGATGGAGGCATCATCAGTAACCCCAGGAAATGTCTGCGGCAAGAACCATGATGACCAGGCCGACGACGGGCACCAAGCCTGCGGTAATACCAGAGTTGGCTTGGGATGAGAACAGCAGCCCAATCAGCAGCCATTCACAGCCAGGTGACTCAGAACACTGTCAGAAAGATACAGTTGGTTTGGGGTGAAACTTGCAAACTTTCTAAAAGTGTCAGTTTCAGAAGTGTAACTTCAAATCTGGCTTCACAATTTAATTTAATTTAAGAGAATTTTAAATTACAATGCAATTGAGTGGAAACGGCATTTCTCCAACTAGTCCCAAACTGAGGTTAGCACTTATTAATTAGAGTTAGCCTATGGAGAGATAAGCAATGATTGCCAACGCAAAGCATCAGTTGGCAACGATTGCCAATGCAAAGATACAGCAGCGACTGCCTCTTTGTGCTACAGCAATGCTAGATTAATGACAAAATGGCAGTCAGAACTGGAGCTCCTAGAGCAAGCTCCTGGGTTTGGGATCACTTATCTGTGAATATCTCTGATTATGCCCTGCCATCCACCTAACTACTTGACACCTTCGCAACGAAGCTCACTATGGAAAGCATATGAACAAAACTTGCTCTACTCACATGTTTGATTTTAAAGACTTTTCCTCAACATCTTTTGAATCAAAGAGAATTCATCCTTCATCAACTCCTGGCACTCAGATGAGTTGGCCTTCACACGGCCAATGGCAGATGCTTTGTCGCCGCTCCTTTGGGTCTTCCTTTCTTCTTCTGTCTAGGAATCTGCAAAGTGTGGCATAGTGACTGTCTAGTTGCTGGTAGAATCTTGGAGCCCTGAATGAATCGTCGAGGCTGCCATGGCATTTTTGCTGCAGCCCTCTTAAGGTTTGGGCCTTGCTGCTGACCCACTCGCTTGCCTTCCCAATCACTGGCATGACTTCTATCAAGCAAGCTTGCACAGCGTGTCATGAAGAGGCCAAATGTGTGCTTCTCTTTTTGCCCTACACTGATGGTAGCCCGCCCGATGGCCACTATCCTACCTTCTGTGGATGAGTGTGTGCCCACCTGATGTCTGACGACTTTCACCCAGTGGTGCTGCTATCACTGTTCAGAGGGTGAGTTCACTACTGTTGCCTACATTTGAAGTTTGTAGCCCCCGGAGTGCAGCATTCTTGTGGGGTTTGAACTTGGACACTGTTATCTGGTGTGGAACAGTCGCAGGGCCATGGCTCTCTGTGAAGGGCTGCTGACCCTCTCCGGAGCTGACTTGCTGTGAGTGGCCAGTTCACACATGAGACATTGCTGCTGAGGGCTGCTGCCCTCCACCGGAGCACACATTAGATTTTCCTGTGGGCTTGTCGTCCACTCTCAATCAGGCCATCCATTTTGCTCCATGCCAATGAGGGGCATGGCCCATTCCTGGAACGCTGCTGATTGGGCTGCTGTTCCCATCCCAAGCCAACTCTGGTATTACTGCAGGTGTGGTGCCCGTCATCGGCCTAGCCATCACAGTTCTTGCCGCAGACATTTCCTTGGGATACTGATAATGCCTCCAGCTCGGTCCGTGCTGTAATAGACGCTATTTGTTTGGGGTATTTTCAAAAGAAATGGCATTTTGCTGGTGATGGGCAGGTGCTGGAGTGCTTGATGCACCATCATGAAACCCAAGTCTGTGTTTGTATATCAGGATGATGCAGCCCATGGGCCTGTCACTAGTCGCCAGCCATTTTACTCCCCCGGCGCTATCTCAAGCTGGGCACTCCCCCTGACTCTGGGGAGGTTTGTGACACTTCGTCCTGTAGGGTACGGTGGCTCCATCACTCCGTGGATTGTCTGGCTTTTATTGTGCAGATCATTTTGTTACAGGGCTCGAGCTCTGCTTGCCTCTTCTCGGTGTTTCTGGTGACTAACTAGTCTTGACTTGAATACTGCTTGGATTTGAATGTGGAGCCCTCCCTGCTTTCTTGATTCTCTAGTGTGGATTGCCTGCTTCGATTACTGTTTATGCCTGATCCATCTACACTTTTGTTGTCTGTTATGTTATGTTATGTTATGTTAAATGAGCTTGTAAAGCACACGTACATCAAACGGTTTCATGGCACTGGAGTCCAGGGAATGCTGCAGCAGTTTCAATCAATCAATCAATCAATCAGGGGATTGTAAGCGCGCTACCCACCCGTGAGGGTCTCGAGGCGCTGGGGGGGGTCCGCAGATCTGCTTAGCCGAAGAGCCAGGCCTTGAGGGTCTTCCTGAAGGTGTTCAGGGAGGGGGCGTGCCTGATGTCTGCCGGTAGCTCATTCCAGATCTTGGCTGCAATGTGGGAGAAGGATCTTCCGCCTGCTGTGGCTCTGTGGATGCGCGGGGTTTCGGCCAGAGCGAGGTTGGTAGATCGGAGGTTTCTTTTGGGTACGTGGAAGTTGATTCTGTCGTTGAGGTATTTTGGTCCGTTGTTGTGTAGGCATTTGTAGGCATGGGTGAGGATCTTGAAGGTGACTCTTTTCTTCACGGGGAGCCAGTGGAGTCTCCGTAGGTGTTGGCTGATGTGTTCGTGTCGGGGGATGTCTAGGACGAGTCTGGCGGCGGCGTTCTGTATTATCTGGAGTCTGTGGAGTAGGGACTTGTTGATGCCGGCGTAGAGTGCATTTCCGTAGTTCAGTCTGCTGGTGATGAGTGCGTGGGTGACCGTCTTTCTTGATTCAGGGGGATCCATTTGAAGGCCTTGCGGAGGATGCGGAGTGTGTTGAAACAGCTGGAGGTGATGGCGTTGACCTGTCGGTTCATGGTGAGTGATGAGTCGAGTACGATGCCGAGGTTTTCGGCGTGGTCTGTGGGGGTAGGTGGGCTTCCGAGGGTGGTCGGCCACCAAGTGTTGTCCCATGCCGAGGGGGTGGTTCCAAGAACGAGGACTTCTGTCTTCTCTGCGTTGAGCTTCAGGCAGCTGTTGGTCATCCAGACTGCGACGTATTGCATTCCTTTCTGGAAATTGAGTTTGGCATTGGTGGGGTCTTTGGTGAGGGAGAGGATAAGCTAGGTGTTGTTGGTGTAGGATACGATGTTGAGGCCGTGTTGTTGGACGATGGCAGCGAGGGGGGCCATGTAGATGTTGAAGAGGGTCGGGCTCAGAGATGACCCCTGTGGGACTCCGCAGGTGATTTTCGTGGGATCGGAGAGGAAGGGTGGCAGTCTGATCCTTTGGCTTCTTCCGGTGAGGAATGATCGGATCCAGTCCAGGGCTGTTCCTTGTATGCTGGCGTCGTGTAGTCTGGCGACTAGTGTGCGGTGGGAGACGGTGTCGAAGGCCGCTGATAGGTCGAGTAGGATGAGTGCTGCGGAGTGGCCTTGGTCCAGGATGGTGCGGATGTCGTCTGTGGCGGCGAGTAGGGCGGTCTCGGTGCTGTGGTTGCTTCGGAATCCGGATTGGGATGGGTCGAGGATGGCGTTCTCTTTGATGAATCGAGTCAATTCCCTGTTGACTGTTTTCTCTGCAACTTTGGCTGCGAAGGGGAGGAGCGAGATGGGCTGGTAGTTCTTGAGTTCGGTGGGGTCCGCTGTGGGCTTCTTGAGCAGGGGCCTGACTTCTGCGCATTTCCAGTCATCTGGGAAGGTGCCTGTTTTGAAGGTGGTGTTGATGGTGCGTTGTAGTTCCGGTGCGATGGCGGCCGCGACTCTGTGGTAGATGTGAGGAGGGCAGGGGTCGGTGGGGGCCCCCGAGTGGATGCTTTTCATGGTTGAGGCGGTGTCTTCCGTCGTGATCGGTGTCCAGTTGGAGATGGTGGGATGGCTGGTGTGTCTAGGGGGCGGGTATCCGGCTGTGGCGTCTGGTGGGTGGTCGATGAAGTTGTCGTAGATGTTTTTGATCTTGAGGTGGAAGTAGGTTCCAAGTTTGTCGCAGAGGTCTTGGGATGGGGTGATGTCTGTGGCTTCGCTGCGTGGGTTGGTGAATTTCCGAATGACACTGAAGAGATTCTTGGAGTTGGTCGAGTTGGCGATGATTTTAATGTGGATAAAGTTCCTCTTGGCGGTTCTGATTTGGTTGTGGTAGTCCGTCATGGCGTCCCTGTATGTGGAGTAGTTTTCGGTTGTCTTGGTGTTTCTCCAGTTCTTCTCCAGGTGTCTGCAGGTGCGCCTGGCTTCTTGGAGATCAGTGGTGAACCAGGCGGCTTTCCTGGGGTGCTGTTTGCCGGGTTGCATTGCGGGCGAGCTCGTCTGTGCAGTTGGAGATTCAAGTGTGGAGTTCTTTGGCTGCGCTGTTTGCGTCAGATGCCCAGGTGTGGTTGTGTCGGGTGAGGGTGGAGTTAAGTTGCTCGTCGGTAACCTTGCTCCAGTTCCTTCGTGGTGGGCGTGGGGCAGGCTTGGGGGCCTTGGGTTTGTCGACGGTGAAGTGTACGCAGTGAGGTTTAGTCATATGCCTGGCGGAACAGCCAGGTCTTTAACTGTTTCCTAAACTGCGCGTAGGAGGTCAATGATCTAATCTCCATAGGGAGAGAATTCCAGAATTGAAGGGCCAAGACCGCAAATCTTAGTCCCCTGTGTTTCTTACGTTTGAAAGACGGGATGACCACAAAATTCAGATGAGAGGACCTGAGGTCCCGAGAAGGGACGTAGCGCTGAATCCGAGAGGATATAAATGCCGGACTGTTGCCATGGAGAGCTTTAAAAGTGATACACCCCAGCTTAAATGCACAACGTTTGGCTACTGGCTAATGGCGTAATATGGTGCCATTTGGGCTGGTGGTAGATTAATCTGGCCGCTTGGTTTTGCACCAGCTGCAGACGTTTTAGTTGATATGCCGGAATACCCGCATAGAGTGAGTTGGCATAATCAATGCAGGAGATTACTAAGGCCAGGATGACTTGGGTCAGGGCTTTTGTAGTCAGAAATCTACTGATCTTCCTAATCCTTCGCAACTGGAAGAAACAGGAGGAAACCACTGTCCCAATTTGGGCTTTCACCGACAGGTCACTGCTGATAATAATACCCAGACTTTTGTTTGAGCATGCTGGGAGTGGGGGGTTTCCTAATTCGGGTGGCCAGAAGTTGGAGTTCCAGGGGTTAGCTGGCCTACCAATTAGGATCAGCTTCATTTTATCGGGGTTCAATTTTAGATGATTACTGTTCATCCACTCACTTATAAATCGCATGGTGGATTGGAAATTGAGGACAGAAGATGCTGATTGATCGATATCAAATATCAATTGGAGGTCGTCGGCATAGTTGAAGGTGCCAATCTTCCTTTCTCTGAGAGAACGGCTCAGGGGCACTAGGTAGAAGTTAAAAAGTAGCGGTGAAAGAGAAGAACCCTGGGGTACTCCGCAGGTCAATCTCATTTTGGGGGAAGAGATATTAGCAAGGCGAATAGCTTGAGAGCGGTTACTGAGAAAAGATGAGAGCCACCTAAGAGCCAGGCCCTGGATCCCGGCGTTACTGACTCGGTCAATCAAAAGGTCATGGCCGACCGCGTCGAAAGCCGCCGAGAGATCAAGATGTACCAGGGCCTGGGTGATGCCCTTATCAGCCCCCCTCCTAAATTCGTCCACGACCGTGAGGATGACAGTCTCTGTGGAGTGCACCGGTCATAAGCCTGGCTGGTGAGGGTCAAGATAGTAGGAACTTTCGATAAAGGAGCTGAGGCAACTGTGCTTCCAGAACTTTAGCTAAATAGGGGAGCAGAGAGATAGGGCGATAGTTAGTTAGGGCAAGGGGGTCTGACCCTGGTTTTTTTAAGATTGGGACAATTTCCACATCTTTAAATACATTTGGGGCAATATCCTGCTTGAGGGAGTTATTCAAGAGCGAAAGAGGTGGATCCGGTCAGGTGAGAAAAGCTTCCCGTAATATGTGCGGGGGGGAGCAATCAGTAGGGGAGCTGGATCCAACCTTCCTTAGAAGGCTAAAAAATACTTCCCTGGAGATAAGAGGGACCTGATCTAGCAACAGAGGGTTCCTACATATAAACGATGGTGCTGTAGGAAAAGTATTAGTAGGAATGCTAGATTTAATGATGGCAATTTTTTCAATAAAATAGGTGTTAAGAGAATCACATAGGGCTTGAGTGAGGGCAGGTTTTGCTGTGACTCTATCTCGCTTAGATAGTTCATCCACAATAGCAAATATTTTCTTGGACTTATTGGCAGAGCTTAAAATCTTGTTAGAAAAATAGGCAGCCTTGGTTTGTAAAATGGCATTTTTATATTCTTTAAGCTGGGTTAGGAATATATCTTTTTTGTCTGAGGAGTAATTTCGTCCCCAGTTGCGTTCTGCTTGACGCAGGGCAAGTTTCATCAGTTTTAGGTCGTCAGAGAACCAGCGTTGAGCATTATGAGGTCTCATAATCTTGGTTTTCTTAATGGGGGGAAGCTGTCACTGGCAGATTCAAGCCAGGATTTAATTCTTTCTGCTTCGTTGTTAATTAGCTGCTGCTCTGATGGGGCTGTAATGGCCAGCAGAGTGCAGAAGTCGCCTATTTTAGCGCACCTCCAGTTTCTTGTCTCAGTGTTCCTTTGCTGTTGGGGGTAATGCTTGCTGGGTCTGCCCTCCATCTTGGGGTCTCCCCTTCCCCTCATTTGGGCCTCATCCTCAAAATAGCGACCATATCCCCTTATGAGCAATCAACATAGGGGTGGAGTCCCTCCATTATATGGAAAATAAAGAAGGTCCTCCTTGCATACCCACACAATTATGACAATAATGTAGTGGCCATCTTGTAACGGTTACTCGGCCTACCACTAATCTAACTCTCTTAATCTACCTGACCTAATACTGCATATATGGATGTAACAAGAAATATGTCAGGGCCAGAGCAGAGAGAGCTCTGGAGTTGCATTCACTCTCAGCGTGCCCCTACAATAAAAATGCCTCAACTTAATGCCCCCATGCCTACATTGCCATTTTACCTTCACTGGAAGAAAGTTCACCTCCCCTCCTAATAAAACTGATGTTCATATAACAAATTGAATCATTGGATTCTAATGGCTGGAAACCTTGCATTAGAAAGAGGTCTCACATCTCTCACAATAGCCACAGTCTGAGGCTTCCATCTTAACCCTCCCTCCTCTGTTTCTCCCCTGCCTCTCCTCGTGAGGCTTCTCACTCTCCGCCCCTCCCCATTCATTTATCTTGGTTTTAGCTGTCCATGCACACATGGATCCTAATTACCTGAGAACAATTAACACCAAACCCGAGCTGGATGGCAGCAATGCTTATATAATTAAGTACCCTTCAAATCTAACTAAAGATGCATCCAAGTGCTTTAAACACAGACTTCTCAAATCTCACTCAGAAACCCTAATATCTGACCCATACTTCTGCTTGAACAAAGGAACTACAGTACTCGATCTTATCTTTTAACAAGAAGAAAAACTCAATGGAGGAAAGCCCTATGCTGAATACTCTTGATCACTACAGCCAAGAATATCCCACATGGTCAAATACTCTCTGTAGCCCCCTCACCTGCCGGCAGAGCAGGTGCAACCATCTCCATATATAGCAGCAGGATTATCATCATACAATCTTCAGTCCGCAACCTAGAAGTTTTTAATGAAATTTTCTCCATCACCAAAAATTGTCTGACCAGCAATAAATCAACCACCTCCCAAGGATGTCCTAGCTTTTCAACCAACCCACAGCAACCCCAAGTAATATTCCCACATATCCTCACCTCTTTCAGCACTCCACCCCTACCTTACTCCTTCACGATGATCAGCATACACAATACCAATTCTCCTCCACCTCCAGGTGGTCTAAGTCTCCTGCCATGATCCAACAAAGCAGACAGTGCCTTTACCATACCTCAAGAACAGCGGACACAGACATACACAGTAACTGAACTCACACAATCACCCCGATTCTGCCTGCAACCTTCGAATGCACACTCATGGACACAACTAGCATGCCTACAAAACTCCCAATGGACCAAACGATGAAACTCTAAAAGTTCGAACTCCCGATCCCAAACAACAGCATGACCCATACAACACCAGTGCCTCTACTTAGTTCACGAGTTCTCCATCTCCTTCATGTAAGCTTAACTATATCTCCAACTCGACCTCCTCTCCACTGGTCTTCTCAGTCCAGCAGTATCCTAACACTACAGTACTGAATGCCCCCTCACCACCCGGCCCCCTGATCCAAACCTTCAACAACTTTAAGGCTAATGTGCAAAAGCTAATAAAGATCACCTCAGATTTGGCGAATGATTGGTGGTACAACAGGTCTCCCAGGAAGAACAGACACAACTACGTACAATCTACTACCTACCACACAAGGCTACCATTACCTCCTTCAGCTAATGCGATCTCCTCCATTTCGGAATCTTCCCACCTGAGTAGGAGAACTATACCCTACCCTAATGCGTCCACTAGACACATTAGACTGAAAGATACACTAACTGACAGTGACATTCACTCCCTCTTCCTGTCATATAATTCCACACACTAAGGCAAAGTAGACAATCGGGCCAGATCCAAACAATTCCTTCGAACCCACACAGAGAACCCAGGCTCAACTCCAATGTTATAAATACATCCAACCTTAAGCGAGTTCCCATCTCACAGACCACCTCAGCTGACACTAATCCACACCTGAAATGCATGCTTCTCAACTGCAGATTGGCAGTGAAACACGCAGCAGACATCGCTGACTTCATCCCCGCACAGGTACTTGACCTCCTAATCCTTACTGAAAAATGGTTAATTGATTCCTCCAGACCAATCCTGGACACCCTAGCCCCACCTAGACACAACATCATAAGATTTGACAGAGCTAATAGACCAAGGGGGAGGCATCACCTGTATACACCATTACAGTCTCTTAGTGAAACAGGCACAAACCGCAGTTTTATCCTCCTGTGAATAATTATGTATAGGTTTTATAACTAACAAAAGGCCTTTACACAAACTGCATGCAATTTACCATCCACCAGTTGACAACCTCTCATTTTACAGAACATATTATGGAAATCATTTCATCCAACCCGGGACAACATACTTCCCAGGTCTTCCTCGGAGCCTTCAACCTCCACTGGAATGACCCGAATGAACCTGCAGTGAATACCCTCAAAATCTTCCTAGTAGACCTCAATCTGATCCAAGTCTGTGACCTTGAACCTAATCAGTGGTAAGGTCAATTCCATTCAAATTTGAATCGATCATCCCGTGGGACTGGACTGACCATTACTGCTTCACCTTCCACATCACAGTATTTCAGATTAGAAAAATGACTCAACTAAAGAAACCCAGACACTGGAAAAGGAGCATGCAAATACAAACCTGAATGAAATGCTATCCCTCAGCAATAATACCTTGTCTCCCCCTATTGACATGTCAGATGTCCATGACCTCACAGATCACTACAACAATTCCATGTTGAACATTCTAGAAGTGATTGCCCCCTTACAACTGATGGAGCAGGATTTCGCAAAAATGAAACCTGCTCAGACCAAGCACCCCCATAATACATACTAACAGTAAGTAGATGTGATTAAAATCCTAACATGCACCCACATAAACATATGGGAATTGCTTTGCGCATGCCTGAATTAATACGTTAATGAATAATTGGTATTAATCTTGTTTTGTGAATATTAAAAAGAAGTTGCACGAGTAGGCCGCATGTACATCAGTGTTTGCACGATGCATTCTGCTTCAAAAGTTTAATTATTAATGCCGCTTTTGCACTAGGCTTATGCTAGGTAATCATAATGGGGAAGTAGTGCAAGGTGGGTGGGAAACAGTGAAGGTTTCATTATCATATAATTAATATTTGTCCGTTTTCATTTACTTCAGCATGCTGAATGAAGCTTCCATCTTAGAAAAAGTGACGTGACAGGGAGGGGGAAGTTTCCTCGGAGCGAGTCTGCTCTGACATGAGACCAGCAAGTAGTGCTGAGCATTACGAAATGACATGAAGGATGAAGGCCAGAGCATCAGTTGACTGCCAAATTCCCATACCCAAGCGTGTGACCGGGGACGTGCTCAGCGGAAATATGAACTGAATAAAGAAGAATGTAATAAATGTATCGATATATGGGAAACAAATGAATAAAATAAAGTTTGGACCATGGGAACCTTTTTGCACAATAAAGCTGTTGAATAAAGTGTAAAGTCATAGTGGCATGATCATGCCACCCCTCAAAACCCACCAATCCCTGTTCGAATTGAATGTGAAATGCAACATTAAGTGGGTTGGTTCAGTCACTCTTAGGGTATATCCGGGGTACCTTTAGGGGTGTGTTTGGAGGAGTCTTGGGCAGGCAGGAGAGAGGAGGGAAATGCGTTGCTGATCGTCGGCTTGCGAAGAGGCCTAGCTCTTTTTCTATCCTGTCCTATACCAGACTGAAATCTTGGTATTCCCTGAATACCTTTGGGGAACCTCCATCATCTCCTGGGCTCAGGGGTGGTATTCCCTACAGACCATTAGGTTTGTATCTAGCCTATGTTGTTCCCAGCATTAATGTATTTGTCTCTGAATCTTTTGTCTCTCCACCTATCCACTCCGTCAACAAAATATTAACATGCATTATTTTTAGATGAACCTGTTGTCTCTTCATCTATCTTTCCGTTAGGTATTATATTGTTTGGCATAATCATTCTGCTGAACTCTTTTGTCTCTTACCCTATCCACTCCTTCATTGCACAATGTCATTGTAGAAAGAGTCTGTGTAAATTGCATTATTTCTTTGACCGTGTGGTTCGGTATTTGTAATTGTGACCTAATGCAGATGAACATTTATTTTGAAATTTGAGATAAAACTCACTTATTAATCTTACCGAGAGTCTGTCATTAATTGATAATGTTGAGTGAGTTAGTGTCCTATCATTACCATCAACTACTCAACTAATTGGTCCATCGACCAAGTAGAGGAAGAGTTGATGTCAATAAATGTTTCTTTAAACAGATGAATAGGAGTTTATAAGAAATAAGAGATGAACGAAAATAATTGACCCCAGCGCATCAGGGATACTGGGTGAATGTGTATGAGCCATTGAAGTGAATTGTGGAGTATCGATCCCTGATCAATTATTGGTATTGGCACTGGATCAGTTACTTTGGTAGCAGAGGACGGTTATTATTGATTAGTTTGGTAATGATTATTGATTATTGATTATATGTTTTTAACATGCAAAAATAGTGTCAAGTGCTATGTTGTCTAGAACTCCAGGTACGGAGATACCTGAAGAATCCCAGGAAGGAATCTGCTGGAAGTAGGCAGACGAAGAGTGTGGTAAAGAAGCCACACTGCAGAAGTACTTTGTCTGTTGAAATAATACCTAAAAGCTACGGAGGGCTGTAGGTGTTATATTTAGGGAATTTTGTATGTGAGTACAGTGTCTGAATAGTGAAGGGTCCACTTCCGAAACTCTAGCCTTATTTCCAGGAGAATAGTAAGACTCCTTTTCACGCCAAAAAGTCCTCTTACAAAATTCTGGTTTTATCCTTAGAGGAGTAATAGGTCCACCTGGAGCTTGTCTGAAGGGTAAAAATAGCGCTGGTCGTTATTAGGACCTGTAGTGAGAAAATCTTTTGAAGAAGTGAAAACTATCTCTTTACTTAGTGGAACAGACAAAGTAGCATTGTTTTATGTTGTCACTAACAGAATTTGATTGAGAAAAGCCTCAGAAAAATATTGCCGTAAAATTTAGTAAAGGGAGGGTCAGTAGAAGGAGTAATACTAACGTCAGAAAAAAGCAGCGCTGACATTGGCCAGGCAGCGGACGTGCACTGGACTGTGATTGGTTGGTTGGTGTGAGCCGCGCTAGTATTGGTTAAGACTTTGCTTACGTAGCAGTGCTGTGATTGGTGGTTGGTGTGAGCCGCGCTAGAATTGGTTAAGACTTTGCTTACGTAGCAGTACTGTGATTGGCTGGTTTGTGTGAGCCGCGCTAGTATAGGACGAAAGTTAACCAATAGAGTGAATAGAATTACGGGAAAATTGTTCTTGTTGTACATGATAAGACCCATTAGTGGAGGAAGTCAGAGAATGAAGTTAATGCAGATAATAAAGAATTTTTTCAAGAAGGACAAACCAATTGTGACTAGAGAGGGAATTCCGATTCTGCCTCCAAAGACACCTGCTTCTTTTATGATGTTAGAACAAGGATATCATACATGTATGTGGATGGAAAATTGGATTGAGTATACGAAAGGTGATGGTGTCTTAGCTTTCCCACAACATGGTACCTTTAATGTGAGGATATTGCAAGATTTGAGAAACCAAATGAATTCATTAGTCCCAAATCCTAGATTAACTCAGTACGAAGCATTGGAAGAATGGGAAGTGGAAGCATTTGAGAGAGAAAAGTATAGAGTTGGTAACAGAGGTTACAGGAGTATGATGTTTAGATACCCCTTTAAAAGCAGGGACGAAAAGTTGAAGAGATGGAGAAGAGCCGTAGTAAAGGAAGGGTTGTATCCAGTTTTAACGGTTGATGAGCAGACTAGAAGTAAATGTAAGGAGAAAAGAAATCATTTAGAGACTCCAAGTGTAGGGGGTGATATGAATGAGTTGGATGATGATGAATTGATAGAAGTTATCATGAACTAAAGACCTCCACCGTATGAAGAAAATTTAGGGGTCGTGACTCCAAGTGCCCCACAATTGGGAACCCCATTGACTCCACAAATTACAGATATAGCGAAAGTGATGAAGGAGAATGAAGCAAAAATGTTGAATAAGGCCAGATTAGAACAAGTTCAGAAAATAAATCGGTTAAATTTGAATACGATTGGTCCTGTAGTACCATTGTATGAAGATAGACAGAATGTAACTAAGGTACATGCATTAGTGGTGCCCGGTAGTGGCATCAGGAGCAGTGGAAGTGGGGAGGGTCAGGTAAATGCGAACAATACATTGTTAGATCTCCCGATTAATGAGCTGATAACTGAGACCCCACAAAGAATTGTTCAATGTGAGCCTAGAAGAATAGGACTAAATGACACTCCAGTAGCAGGGAGTTCCGCAGGTCCCTCACCAGAAGAATTAAACAATTGGATAAAAGAAATGTCAAAGCCAAAATAACAACCACAGAGTATAAATGTAAGTCAATTGAAGGTTGACTTGGAAGAAATGATTATTGGAACATTAAGCCCTGACAGATTAGGAACTTATCATGATGAAGAATTGTTGTTTTTATGTAAAAGTATTACCTGGAGAGCAAAGAACTTGCATGAAAAAATATCTGAAGTTGCTAGTGAGTATGGAGTAGACATAGAAAAATCAAAGGTGTTACAAAAATCATACAGGTTGGCTTTTACCGACAAGGACTTGGAAAGTCTGAATGCTTTGGGAAAAAGGTTACAGATAAAAGAGATAATGAATATTCTGAAGAAATGGGGAGATGTAGATCGTTGGAAATTAGATGGTCTAAAAGGAAGGAAGATGCAGCAAATAAAGGAGCGACTATGTTTCCTATGAAAGAAACCGAACAGGTTGAAAGGGCGTGTCCAATGAGAGAAGTACCAGGTGGTGGATATGTACATGTTCCATGGTGGAGACAGGATATATTGTCTTTTACAAATGATTTTCCCAGATTGAGAGAAAAACCGGTTGAATGGTACAAAAAGGTAGATAGGTTTGTAAAGGTGTCGAACATTTTGCTAAAAGATTTGGATGGTTTATTTGACATTGTTGTTCCCGCTGACTTATGGACAGAGTGTAAGATTACTGTTGATTGGCCAAAAGAAGAATACCCTAGAGATCCTAAAACAGGTGCACCATCAGAAGAAATAATGAAAAAGTACAATCAGGTAATCACTTTCTTAAAGGGAAAGATTTCCCCAAAAGAAACCGATTGGGTTAAGATTGACAGAACTACTCAGGAGCCAAAAGAGTCAGTACATGCCTATTATGAGCATTTACTACAGGTATTTAAACAATATAGTGGTTTTGAAAATATTGGAGATAAAGATATGGGACATTTTGTGTATCGTTTTGTGTTCGGAATGAGGCCTGAGATTAACAACATGATTCACCAGCATTACATTTGCTGGCAAAGCAAGACAGTGGATGAAATCCTACAGTATGCAAAGTATTGCAGTGATGAAATTGACAGTAAGCATAAAAAGTTAAAAGAGAAAATGATGTGGGCACAAGTGAAAGTAGCAGAACAACAAGAAAACAGCAATAATCAAACAAGTGGACAGAGTCAGAATGGGCAGTATTATAATGGAAGTAAGTGAAAGGGGAAAATGAGTAAGGAAGAAGCTATGAAGAAATTTCCTTGTCATGCGTGCGGAAAGTTTGGACATTGGAGGAATGAGTGTAGAACTGTTAAGAAGAATAATGGGGGAAATCAAAATTTAATTCCACAGATGCAGAATGAGGAGGGTGTAAGTTTACAACAGCAGCCGCAGATAGTTACGCAGCAGTTACAGGTGCCACAAGCTCCCATTTCGAGTAATGTGAATGCTCAGGTGCAAAGGTACAATGTGAACACCGGATATCACACCGGATATCACGGAGGAGACCCGCTTGGTAAGAATCAAGGTGTGAGTCAGCAGTATTGGATGCAATGCAATGGAATTGATTCAGACTCATCTCAATGACGGTGCCTGAGGGGGGAGGAAGAGTGCGTACTTGGCGCATCTTTAGCGGTAGATCAGTCAGGTCCATTTGTTGACGGAAAGGTGGGAGGAAATGATATTACATTCCTAGTGGACACTGGTGCTACCCGTTCTACTGTGAGAGCAGCAGAAATTCCAAACCTACCACTCTCGGGAGAAACTATCCAAGTTGTAGGAGTCTCAAATAAGCATATTCGAACGCCAGTCACAAACCCTATAGAAGTTCATATTGGAAACTTCAAAGACATGCATCGGTTTGTGGTATGCGACTCAAGCCCGGTAAATCTCTTGGGAAGAGATTTGCTGTGCAAGATGAACTGCACCATCTATTGCATTTCAGACCCCAGATGAGGATGTGGAGTTTAAGATGATGTTAGCGAAGCAAGGGACAGAAGTGAATGAGTTGTTTTCACTTCTCACTGAAATTGATCTGCCTGAAGAATTAAAAAGTACAGTGAAACAGGATGTATGGGATTTTTCAGGAAAAGAGATTGGTTTAATGACAAGAGTAGATCCGATTTAAGTAACCGTGAAGAATGGTGCTGTATACCCAAACACACCACAGTACAAAATGAGCCCAGAAGTGATTGCAGGTGTTGCTCCGGATATTGATCAAATGATTGAACAGGGAATCCTAAAGGAAATAATGAGCGGTCCTTGTAACTCGCCAATCATAGGTATCAAAAAGCCGAGTGGGAAGTACCGGATAGTGCAGGACTTGCGTAAAATAAATAAAATTGTACTGCCCTGTTGCCCAGTAGTACCGAATCCAGCAGTGATTCTTTACCAAATTCCTTGTGATGCAGAATGGTACACAGTGATTGATTTGTGCCAAGCCTTCTTTTTGATTCCTTTGCATCCGGAAAGCCAATATTTATTTGCTTTCCGGTTCGGAAACCGTGTTTTGGCATGGTGCCGAGTCCCTCAAGGTTACACCGAGAGTCCCTCAGTCTTTAATCAAATCTTGAAAAAATGCCTAGAGACTTTGGTCATGCCAGGAAATTCGGTCTTGGTTCAGTACATTGATGACCTACTGGTGGCATCAAAGACACGAGAGGCATGTGTTACAGACACAATTGCTCTATTGAACCATCTGGCAGACGGAGGACACAAGGTGTCCCCAGCAAAATTGCAATTTTGCAAACAGGAAGTACAGTACCTTGGACACAAAATAGAAAAGGGAGTTAGAAAAGTAACCCCAGAAAGAATCTGTGTGATCAAACAGATGGAACCACCCAAAACCTAGAAAGAGGTGCGAATGTTTTTGGGAATGGTTGGATATTGCCGCCAGTGGATATGTAGTTTCTCATTGATTGCAAAACCTCTACAGAAATTAACACGAAAGGATGTGAGAGATCCGATTGTTTTGGATGATGAAGCTATGGATGCTTTCATAAAATTGAGAGGTAGTCTCTGTAGAGCACCTGCTTTGGGAATGCCAGACTATACGAAAGAATTTGCATTGTACTGTTGTGAGAGAGATGGATGTGCACTCTCAGTCCTAACTCAGAAACATGGAATGGCACGACGTCCAGTAGCATATTTTTCTGCTACCCTGGATACAGTGGCTACAGCATTGCCAGGATGTCTGAAAGCAGTAGCAACTACTTGCCTGAGTCTGGAACAGAGTGAACCGATTGTGATGGGATATCCTGTCAAAGTATATGTGCCACATTCTGTCGAGATTCTTTTGACCCGCACTTGAACCCAGTATCTCACTTCAAGTCGGCTGACTAAGTATGAAAGAGTAATTCTGGGAGCTGAAAATGTGACTGTAGTCAGGTGCACGACTGTGAATCCAGCAACTCTATTGCCAAATTCTCGCAGTGAAGAAGTGAAAGAGGAAGCAGATCATGATTGTCTGGATGTGACAGAGTTGTGCACAAAGCCCCGGCCAGATATAGAGGATAGTCCTTTGGAAGATTCAGATTGTGAATTGTTTGTTGATGGGTCGTGTTTAAGAAATGAAAGAGGTGAATTATGCACTGCCTATGCTGTTTGCACCCTAGAAGGAGTTATTGAAGCATCCTGTCTGAAAGGAGTAAACTCCGCCCAGATAGCTGAGCTGACGGCTCTGATTAGAGCATGTAAAGTTGCCAAAAGTTTGAAAGTAACCATATTCACAGACAGCCAATATGGATTTGGAATTGTGCATGATTTCGGCCAGCTATGGATGAAAAAGGGATTTCTGACATCTTCAGGTTCCCCCATTCGAAATGGTAAAATTGTAAAAGAATTATTCGATGCTTTACAATTGCCCAAAAGAATTGCAGTAGTTAAATGTGCCGCACATCAATCGGGAGACGATTATGTGACAAAAGGCAATAAATATGCAGATCAAATTGCACAATATTGTGCCCAAAATACAATGGCCTTAAACAGATCAATTGAAAAAGGAAATACCGAATGCCTTCTTATGTTTATAACTTCAACAACTTTAGAAACTTGGGATGAGGTGAGGCAAATGCAGGAAGAGGCAAGTAATGAGGAGAAAGAAAATTGGAAATTTGCAGGTTGTAAACAGAGAGCAGATGATGAGTTGTGGGTATATCAGGATGAGAGACCAGTTTTACCAGACTCTTTGCTTTCTCACATGGCCAGGATGTACCATGGACATGCACACATTGGAAGAGACGCAATGATCACACTCTTCAAGCAGACATGGTATAATCCGAAGTTCAGGGGCATTGCAGAGAGCCTCTGCCAGAGGTGCATCATATGTCAGCAGCGAAATCCAGGGAGAAAGACAGTTGTAAGTTGGGGACAGATTGGGAGAGCAGGAGGTCCATTTACCCGACTACAGCTCGATTTCATTGAGCTTCCCCCTTGCAATGGGCTGAAGTATGTCCTTGTCATTGAATGCTTGTTCTCTCGCTGGGTGGAAGCCTATCCTACGAGAAGAAATTATAGCTTCACAGTAGCAAAACTATTGTTGAGAGAACTGATCCCTAGGTTTGGAATTCCAGTCACTTTGGAGACAGATAGAGGAACACATTTTAATATTGAAGTAATTCGGCTGATATGTGCAGCATTTAAAATTGAACAGAAGCTGCATTGTGCCTATAGACCAGAAGCCTCTGGAGTGGTCGAGCAACTTAATGGCACTATAAAATCCAGGTTAGGGAAAGTGTGCGAATCCACTTCACTGAAATGGCCTGACGCTTTACCCCTTGTGCTAATGAGTCTGAGAAGCATCCCTGACAAAAAAACTGAATTGAGTCCTCATGAAATCCTCATGGGAAGAGCAAGGAGACAGGCATATGTACCAGCGAACAAATTGATAAATATATCTGATGATCTGGTGCTTGGCTATTGCAGAGGATTGGCTGAACTGGTACGTTCTGTGTCCCACCAGGTTGGAGAAGACGCCACAACAATACATCAAAATCAAGCTCATGATCTGAGTCCTGGTGAGTGGGTCTACATCAAGAAACACGTAAGAAAATCGTGTTTAGACCCCAGGTGGCATGGACCTCATCAAATCCTCCTGGTGATGACAACGGCAGTGAAGTGTGCTGGCTTGCCAAATTGCATTCACGCGAGCCACACCAAAAGAGCCCTAGACCCACCTGAAAGACCGAAAGAGCCACAACCGGTAAATCAAAGACAAAGGTCAGTGGCTGAAGTGTGTGAAGCTGATGAATCTAGAGTGACAGATTCAAATGAACCTACGGATGGTGAACAGCCAAGCACAAGTCGAGTAAAGGGGACGAAAGATTCTAGGGTTCCAAAGATTGTTGTTGAACAAGAAGAAAGTAAGTTCACTGAAGATCCAGAAGAAAGTGAACTTCCGACTGAACCTGATACAGGCGAAACTGTTGTTGAACCAGAAGAAAGTAAGTTCACAGATGACGCAGAAGAAAGTGAATTTCAAGATGAACCAGAACTAGGTGAAACATTACTTGAACCAGAAGACAGTGAATTCACAGTTGAAAGGGAGGTTATTGTAGAATCAGAAGAACAGGAAGAAACTGAAATTCAAAAGGAAAAGCAGCCAGTGGAAAGGGTAAATAAGAGAACATGTGAGCAAGATGAAGAAGGTGAAAACGTAGTCAAAGTAAAGAAACCAAGAAAAGGTGATAATTGGCCAAAGGGAGTGAAAAGACTGAAGTACACTCTTGTGAAAAGAAGGAATAAGAAAAAGACCAGAGCAGAGTAATGAAATATCCAGTCAAACAGATCGGGAAGAGTCAGGAAAAGAATCAGTATGAAAGACTCGAAGAGTGAAAATCCCAAGTAGAAAATACAGAGCACCTGAGTGGACGTACGTGATTTTGGAAGAACTTGAAAGTCCAGATCCAAGAGAGGAAAAAGAAAGTTCTGACGCTGAGCAAGTTGATGAAAGCAAACTAAGACCTGCTTAAAAGAATTTTGACAAAGTAAGGTGCAATCCTGGTGATTCAAATAAAATAAAGATTCCAAAACTGACTAAAGACAAAGAATAGAAAAGGGTTTGAAGAAGAAAGCCTTGAAGTGAAGGATTTACACTACCATTTTTCCTTTTTTTCCCCACTACTTTTTGTTTTAGAAATTTTAAGGCATAGATAGATATTTTTACATTTTTTCCTTTTATATAGAAAGAAAATGACTGAAATAGAAGTGACTGAATCTCCAAAACCTAATCTTAAACGTAGGTGTATTAAAGCTTGCTTATGTAGTGTGTTATTATTAACATTTATGTGGATAATATTAACTGTCCTTATACCCATACTAATGATAACTGACAAAAGAAACAATACTAATGATGTAACAATATGAAAGGATGAATGATGTCACTAACGAAACCCCAAATACTAAATTAGTACCTTTCGATGGAAGCGTTTTCCATCACGATAAATCAATTAGTGATTTCTCATTAAATGTCTTTACTAAGTTACTCTACTAATATGTAGAAACTATGAATGTGAGTAACTGTTATGTGTGCATGCAACTGCCTTCATCTGTTTCTGAAGGAGTGACTTATCACCACCTTCCATTATCTATGGTGTGTCTTGTAGTATACTTACTAGCCTATTCTATGTGACGGGGAAACTGGAATATCATTTTTCTAATATAGACTTCGTATTTTCTGAGATACCTGTTATTAAAGAATTGAATAAGGTGTCTAGTGCCAAAAATGCATGATACATGGGGGAATTTTTTCATATTACTAAAACTTTAGATATAGAATATGCTTATAACAACAATTTAACATGCAATTTAAGGGATGAAGAGAAATTGTTTGTAGAATTGGTAGAAAATAGAAGAGAAAGTATCCAAAAGAAAGCTGCTGAACAAAAGTCCCAAATACCACCATGGGATTTTAGGGAAGGGAAATATGAAAAGGGCGAAGGATACGCTGCAATGTCTCTCGATTGGTCACAGAAGGGGAAGATTTGTCTGTTTAGAACTAAGACTAATTATAATAATTATTTTATTGGTTCAAGTGAATGTGAGCATACCTTCCAAATTACTGGAGGTTGGGGATTGAAGGGTGGGACTGATCCTGTCTATCCCGGAGTATATTAGGTGTGTGACAAGAAAGTATATTATAGGGTACCTGCACATTGGTATGGAAGTTGCTATTTTTCTATTGTCTTTCCAAAGGTGTACCACATGGACCAAAGCAAACACAAACTGAATTAAATAAAACAAGGACTAACACGTAGCAAAAGAGCAAGTTTTTCAGAAATTGTAGGTGATATTTTTAGTGCACTGATACCCTCAGTTGGAGTCGTTCTGAATTCACACAAAATTCGAAAATTGTCCACAGTGGTTGATCGATTATTTACAGATACTGCTGGTGGGTTTTTAATGATTGACACAGAAATGGTTGCAATCAGATCGATGGTTTTACAAAATCGACTTGCCCTTGATATCTTATTGGCAAAAGAGGGTGGAGTCTGTGGAATGTTGAAAGTTCAACATTGCTGCACTTATATCCCTGATAAAAGTAAAGGAATTGAGGGATATATAAGGAATATTACAAAATTACATACAGATTTGAACCAACTGGAGATTGACGGTGTTTGGGAGAGACTTGGTAAAAGTTTTTCCTCAATAAGTAATTGGTTTTCTACATTTGGAAGTAGCCTATTAGGAAAAATAATAATGGCAATAGTTTCAATAGTAATAATAGCTTTGGTGATATAACGGCATATAAATGTTGTAAGTGGGGAAGAGAAAGAAAAGAAATAACAGAAATAAAGAATAGAAGAAGAGCAAGAAAGAGAAAAAGAGAAGAAATAGAGTTAGAAAAGATGAAAGGAGAATACTATGATTTAATGAAAGGTTTAGATGAGGGTACCATAAAAAGAGAGAAGAATACAGAAATATAAATGATTAAAGATGGTACTCGGTATGGTAGGATTTATGATGGCTTCTAAAAGCCATCAGAGGGGGGAATTGATGGAGCAGGATTTCGCAAAAATTAAACCTGCTCGGACCAAGGACCCCCATAATACATACTAACAGTAAGTAGATGTGATTAAAATCCTAACATGCACCCACATAAACATATGGGAATTGCTTTGCGCATGCCTGAATTAATACGTTAATGAATAATTGGTATTAATCTTGTTTTGTGAATAATAAACAAAGAAGTTGCACGAGTAGGCCGCATGTACATCAGTTTTTGCACGATGCATTCTGCTTCAAAAGGTTAATTATTAATGCTGCTTTTGCACTAGGCTTATGCTAGGTAATCATAATGGGGAAGTAGTGCAAGGTGGGTGGGAAACAGTGAAGGTTTCATTATCATATAATTAATATTTGTCCGTTTTCATTTACTTCAGCATGCTGAATGAAGCTTCCATCTTAGAAAAAGTGACGTGACAGGGAGGGGGAAGTTTCCCCGGAGCGAACCTGCTCTGACATGAGACCCTCAAGTTGTGCTGAGCATTACGAAATGACATGAAGGAGTGAAGGCCAGAGCATCAGTTGACTGCCAAATTCCCGTACCCAAGCGTGTAACCGGGGACGTGCTCAGCAGAAATATGAACTGAATAAAGAAGAATGTAATAAATGTATCGATATATGGGAAACAAATGAATAAAATAAAGTTTGGACCATGGGAACCTTTTTGCACAATAAAGCTGTTGAATAAAGTGTAAAGTCATAGTGGCATGATCATGCCACCCCTCAAAACCCACCAATCCCTGTTCGAATTGAATGTGAAATGCAACATTAAGTGGATTGGTCCAGTCACTCTTAGGGTATATCTGGGGTACCTTTAGGGGCGTGTTTGGAGGAGTCTTGAGCAAGCAGGAGAGAGGAGGGAGATGCGTCGCTGATCGTCGGTTTGCGAAGAGGCCTAGCTGTTTTTCTATCCTGTCCTATACCCGACTGAAATCTTGGTATTCCATGAATACCTTTGGGGAACCTCCATCATCTCCTGGGCTCAGGGGGTGGTATTCCCTACAGACCATTAGGTATGTATCTAGCCTATGTTGTTCCCAGCATTAATGTATTTGTCTCTGAATCTTTTGTCTCTCCACCTATCCACTCCGTCAACAAAATATTGATATGCATTATTTTTAGATGAACCTGTTGTCTCTTCATATATCTTTCCGTTAGGTATTATATTGTTTGGCATAATCATTCTGCAGAACTCTTTTGTCTCTTACCCTATCCACTCCTTCATTACACAATGTCATTGTAGAAAGAGTCGGTGTAAATTGCATTATTTCTCTGACCGTATGGTTCGGTGTTTGTAATTGTGACCAGATGAGCATTTATTTTGAAATTTGAGATAAAACTCACTTATTAATCTTACTGAGAGTCTGTCATTAATTGATAATGTTAAGTGAGTTAGTGTCCTATCATTACCATCAACTACTCAACTAATTGGTCCATCGACCAAGTAGAGGAAGAGTTGATATCAATAAATGTTTCTTTAAACAGATGAATAGGAGTTTATAAGAAATAAGAGATGAACGAAAATAATTGACCCCAGCGCATCAGGGATACTGGGTGAATGTGTATGGGCCATTGAAGTGAATTGTGGAGTATCGATCCCTGATCAATTATTGGTATTGGCGCTGGATCACAACTGAAAAGAATGTCCACCATAGACTCCAAACCATGGTTCAATGGTAGCCTTATTACTTTCTAAACTTATCCCATTTATTGATAAATATTCCGCATTTTTCAGCCACTCTCCCAGTCCCTCCCACATTTACTACTGAAATGTTTACCTACATGTGCAGAGATCTCCACAGTCATAACAGAGATCTCCGTACATAAAAGATAGGAGAGGCACAGACGTAGCCTTTCCAACATAGGTTGGGGGACAGCATTTTGTAGTAAGTTAGTAACACTATTGTAATCCTACTAAACATATTATAAAATGCAGTTTGTGAACTGGCTCCTTTGAGTCTATGGGTCCAACCAGGAGCATGCAGCCCAATGATGCAGCTTATAATACTGGAATACAGGCATCCATCAGTTTACAACAAATATTTCTAACAGGGCCAAGAAAATAATCTAATTAGTAATACTTCAAACTGTATACAACCATTTAATATTTCAATAGATCGATTAAATCAATGCCACCTTAGATCATGTTAATTTAGAATGTGCACTTGTCATCTTATTCCTCCCCAGAAGCTTAGTACAATCACATGAACTTGCTTTACATCTAGTATTTCCTACCGCACGTCTGCCATTTCTAAGCACAGGAAAGAACATGTGTTGCAAATTACGAAATGTAATGATACACAATTTACGGTCCTTGGAAGGAGAAGAGGCTTTAGTTGGCCTTACGAGGATTCAAAATTGTAACTTGGAGATCACTAGATATCAGCAGCAACTGAATAACTCGTTAAACTATCTTGCTGGCCTTAATTATTTCAAAAACATATATATGTGTTATAAAGCTATTTGCCTTATCACAAGTGATTTTAAAGGTATCCTTAATATCCTGTAGTATTCACGTAACAAGGAATTTAATCCTTTCCTTAACACTTGTACAGTCTCTCAGCCCCTTTGCTGAGTTGCTATGATGTGCTGCATGAAAGGAAGAGAGCAGAATACTGCAATATGTACTAAGTTATGATGCTGTTTTCCTCTCCCTGCAATGACACATTTTAAGCTGCCATCCACCAATACATCTCCCTTGCACCATACTGCAAAGGTGTGTCAATCAATCAATCAGGTTTCTTGTATAGTGTGACTACTCACCCATGAGGGTCTCAAGGCGCTATGTCAATTCTGTAAGAAATAGTTTTTGTACTGGAATGGTATGTGAACTGTGCATTAGAGCATGCCTGCAAAGTAGGAAAAATGAGGAGAAATGAAATCATTTCTCTTTGTTATGCCTGCCTCAAGGAGTTGCAAGATTTTGGCTCACAACCCTATGCAAGATTGTTTATAAATAGGAATTTGTGCCAAAACCCATGGGTGGTTGCCTGGATGCAAAGTAACGGAAAGCCATGCACAGCGCAACTTTGCATTAAAATATCCAACGCAAATCATGATTTTCTAGTCTCTCCAGAGAGTCGCTCCTAAGTGAAGCTACTGGAGTTTTTGTAAATTTGGCTGATTCAGCACCTGTTCACTGAAGAGTACTTCACATGCTGCCTCGTTGTCAAAACATGTTCAGCATATGTTCACAGTTTTCATAGTCAGCCTTTTTGATCTCCAATCAGAGCATCTTGCCTTCCCAAATGCTCCCCAGCATCCTCCAATTTGCCTGCTGCTGCATTGCTTCTGACAATCCCACATCAATAGGCTTCTCCTTCTCACCAAACACAGCTGCGTGCACCTCTTCCTGTGGTTTACAAGGTATCTGCAAGTGTTTATTTACCATGTATGCCTCCTGCAAGAGCTTATTCATCTGTCCCCCCCAGCCCCTTCGTCTGCTCTCCAAATAACAGTGGTCGTGGTACGCAGAGTTTGCACGGCAGTGTTTTCAGTGTGTCAGCGTCTGACTCCTCCAAAGCAAAGACATAAAGTCGATCAGTTAATTTAGTCTTTTTTGTGCCATAGGCCAGCTTTGTGGCTTCATTGTATTTTACGTGGCTCCAACCTAGCATGTACAACGTCCTTGTATTGAATGGCTAAACCTATACCCAATGTACGCAGGGACATCTTAAGGATTTTGGGAGCCCTAGGCTAAACAGATTTCAGGGGCCGATGTTCAGAAAATCTTTAAATTTATGATCCAATTTCAGCTCTTTTATGCCCTCTCTCGCCAGTGCACAGACACACTCGTCCAAATTTTAAATGTGTTTACATCTAATATTCAGGGATAGTGACTTGTGTTTTCAATATTGTAACATAGCAGCATCTCACTAGTATTACTGCAAATAATCTCTGTGACGCCCTCCCATTTCTCATATGTGAGGTCCTGTTTTGATCTAAAAGAAAGTTTTTATGGATGTTGCATGAAACATAAACACAAAATTTCTTTGCAAAATGTCTCTCACACATTACCTACATTAAAAAATAAATTAAGGATAAACAGTATTTAAAACCATTTGTTTAAGAATTATTCAAGGTCATCAGGGCAAGACTCTCTGCAGAACAGAGCTGGCCCTATCAGGGGGGCCCCTGAAAGGCTGGAGCCCTGGGCCAGAGCCCACTTTGCCCATGTCTTAAACCGTCTCTGAATGTACGCCTTCTTCCCTGTGAAACGTTTCCTTAAGAAGGTCCGTCAATATGCCATTAATATTCCTAGTTTCGTACTTGTTTTGTAAGGGATGTTACTTTCCGACCCAGTTGTGTTTTTTTTATGAGAGATGAAGTCTATACCATAAACAACGCCACAGAGTGCCCTGCAGTAGGCGTAGTCTTAGATTTGAGAACTCTTTATCTGTTAGCACCTTGAGCTGCCCGTGCTGGCAGGAGTGATCAATGGGTGATGAGGGAAGAGGGCAGTTAATTAGAAGACGAGCATGATAGCGGTGATATATATCAGAAGGAGAGGGCGCGTGTAAGGCAGAGAAAGCAGCATGGCAGTGACAGAGACTTTTAAAGAGAATTGAAGCGGCAGCACACAGGACAGAAAAGAGGACAATGTGTAGGACAGTGGGGCAAGCTAGTGAAGGACGTGTAAAAAGGAAAGAAAGGATACCAAATAAGGAGAGAAAGGGAAGAAGGGCCATATTTATGAAAATAGGGGTGCAGGGTAGCACAGTAAGTCACCTTGCTGTGCTGCCGTGCGTCTCTGGGAAAGGGCAGGAATGCGACTTATATGAGCAATGTGCCGCATTCCTGCCATTTTCCCCTGTGCTGGCACTGTTTCAGCAGCCAAGCGCCAACTCAGGCACCCTTGCACCATGTTGCAAGGGTGCCTGTGTTGTAGGCAGGATTGTTTTTGTGCAGGAAGGGACACCTTCTTGCACAAAAACCATCCATAGAGGCGTTTTCCTCTTTCTATTTGTGCTGCCGCAGCACACACGAAAAGAGGACAAAACGAGGAGAAATAAAGATATTTCTCGGTGTTACGCCTCAGCTGGGGAGGCATATCTTTTTGGTGCATTCCCAGGTTTACCAGCTCTGGTAAATCTGGAACTGCATCAAACACCATGGAATTTGCATTGAAACACCCACTGCAACGCCCATGGAATGCCTCTCTTGCGCAGAGTAAGGCAACGCAGTGGTTTGCGCTACATGGCCTTAATCCAGATTTAAGAAGCCATTCAAAGGCACACAATGTGGCTTTGCATGGCTTCATAAATCTGACTTCGAGGTTTGCGTGGGCCAAACGTGACACAAGTCTCTCATAAATATGGCCCATACTTTGTGAGACAGAGAGCAGCATATTGTGAAATATTTAAATAGGCTGGAAAGGATAGCAGAGACAGGCAAGAAGGGAGGCACTTGTGTAAGATAAAGAATGAGGATAGTGAGAGATGTGTAAAAGAGATGGAAAGGAAAGCAGAGACTGGAGCGAAGTGGGACAGTATGTAACACAAAGAGAAACAGGGCAGTGGCAGATGTCCACAGGAGAGGGGGTGAAGGGTAGTGAGGAAAGAAGTGGGTCCATGAAAAGAGGAGAAAGAGGAGCACAATAAGGGTAGATGGGTAAAATAGCAGAGAAACAATGCAAGGATCAGACAGAAAGAGGTGTTTGAGGGGAAGGGGGCAGGTTAAGTCAGAGAGGCGTTTGAAGGGGGAGATAGTGAAGGCAGGAGTAGCAGTGAATAAGACTGAGAGAGGGGCGGGATAGTAGGTGACATGCAAATGGAGTGGTGGAAGAGTGGAGAAAGGGTGAGGATGGCAGGTGGAGAAATGTGGGAAGAGAAGGCCCAAAGGAGGTATGATATGGCAGACATGAAAAGGTGATAAATACTGAAATAGAAGGGAAGAAGTGGTGGAGTAGAAATAAGGGAAGAGGAGATGTGAGATATGGAAAGGAAGTGGTGAATGGGTGAACAAGGAAAAACGAAAATGTATGACTGAATAATAAGAGACTGGGTAAAGTGAGTGCAGAAATAGGATTTGGAAGAAATTGAAGAACCCTGAAAGGAGAATGTAAAGGCCGTAGAGGAGAATAGACAAGATGGGGATATGAGTAAGTGAATATTTCGCTTGTTCTGCCATCTAAACCATAGATTTTGGCAACTTGCATAGTAGGTAGTCGCATGACTTCGAGGATCATAATCTTAGGTACAGGGCACAGAACTTTGATTGCCAGATTTAGAGGGATTCATTCATTTTTGGGGATTTGATTTTTTTTAATGGTTGTTGGACATTATCTTTGTGTTTTAAGTTTCCTTTTTTGCACTTTTGCAACTACTATCCTCATCATATTGTAGCAGGACTCACAATGATATACTGGCCCTGGCCCTGTGCCCACCATCATGGGGTGGCCAAACCTGCCTAGGTCATGAATCAGCCTCAGGGTGTGCAGCGAACAATGTGCATAGTCTTTGCCACGCATACTTGCACTGTGAATTTATTTCCTGTTTATCTTGTGTTGCAGAGGTTGGATCCAGGGCCAGGCCAATGGCCAAAGCCTCTACTGAACCCTCCATGTGCGTTCACCCATTGTCGTTGGTTGTACGTAACAGTGGCTAGCAAATTAGGTTGCAAATTATGTGGCAAGTGCAGTAAATCTATCTTTATGGATTAATCACCACCACCACAGAATCACATAATTTTACTGGCCTTGTCCACTGTCCATTGTTTAATCAATAATCTATTTATGAAAGTTAAACAAACCAACCAATCTAATTTTTATATGTGTCCATTGCTATCTCCACCTTGAAAATGATAGCTTCAACAATCTCTCCCTTCTGCATTCATGAAGTGTATTTCAACAATGTAAATGGTGTTTTTCTTTCTTGTTTTTACTTCAGACAACCAAACAGCACAGTTAATCTGTTATTTTTAATAAACATTCTGCCTTTTGAAAAAACATAATTTTCATTCTACCACAAAATAAACATGTAGTACAAAATATTAACTAATGGGTGACATGCAATTTGATCCTATATTGCCATCTCGGGGAGGAGTTGGTTCAGGTGACATTTACAAACCACTCAGGCTTCAAGTTCATGGTTTGTCATGTCACCAACCCCTTGATGGCAACATTTAGCATATATTGCAATATAAAGAAGCATTGGCAAAGCTTATAGATCTGGGTTTAGCTGAAGAGCTATTGACTTTGCCAATGCATGTTTCCTTTGAATGTTTTTCATAAAGTGTAACAAAACCATTCAAAGATGGCTACTTATGTGTGTGGACCTAGGGGCAGACTTTTTAAATTGTTTACATTTTATTTTACGAAAAACAATTAAAGATGGCTGACTGAACATGCACAAGCATGGGTAAGGTGGGAAATGTCTTGTAATGCATATGAATGCATGTGCAGGAGGCTGTTTTGGGATAGTGTTTGTTGTATTTTACAAAAATAAATCAAGGATGGTTATCTGAGAGTGTGAACAAATGCATACACGTATGCATGCATGGGTGGCCATCTTGGAACGGGGTTTTGTAAGGTCCAACAAAATCCATTCACATATGGCTGCCATTTCAGAATTCATTTGAGACACTGTGAGCTAGGGGCCCCTCCGGTCACCCCGCCCTCCCGTTATTAGTAACACTGGAGACAAAATGGGTAGTGTCCCGTGTTTTATTAATGCTCTTTTAATGTTTATTCCAATAATTCTTGGGTAAGTATTTCCTCTCTTGGTCTTGGGGATGAAGAGGAACGAATGTCTTGAAGGGGGTAAAACAAAGGAAGTCCACATCCACAGGAAGCTATCTTCTCGATAGGGCTCCGTCCCAGCCTTGCTCTTCTCCTCAGAAGGGTACCGGACAAAAGGGAAAGGAACACAAAACAAAAGGACACAGTCAGGTCACTTGATCTGGTGTCGTTTTTAGAGAAGAGTGCTCCTGATCCAGCGGTCTACTAACAACAGATACTCTACTACCATATACTCACTTGGGCCCATACAACTTGCTTCCGCTGCGCTCTAAGTAAACAACTGGAGTCTATTAGTTTTATATGTTATTCATGCCTCAGGATCTAGTTATTACTTCTTTAACTAAACCTTCTGCTGATCAAACAGTTCTTTCCTCTGGTCAATGAATCAGTTAGGGAAAACTAGTTGATGGCGATAATTAACATAACTTATTATGCATTTCTTAATAAGTATAAAATAATGACAGACTCAATAAGTTTTTAAATCTTTATCTAAAATTAGGGGTTTTGAACCATCTCAAATCGTTTCAGTACAAACACCCTCATTCGCGAGAGTGCCAATTCAAAAATATCTCAGATAACACTTATCAATTCAGATCCACACAATAACTATGCTCAGAAAGAAGAGGATAGAGACAGAAGAGCATTTATCAAACGATGTATTTCATAATTACCAAAGAATGGTGTGAAGACCAACCCCCTGGCCAAAGGGCTGGTAAGGGCCTCCCAGGACAGATCAGGAGACAAAGGCTTCAGGACAGGAATCAGTGCAGGATACTTCACCTCTCTAATTACCGAGGACTACGTCGCACCCCTCTCTGACACTCTCTTCCTCCCTCGTGGTTCTTCCGCGTTCTTCTTTCTAGACCCACCCAAATTAAGTAGATGGTTCTGCATTCGGTTTCTTCATCAGCATTTCAGAGCACCACCCCGGCACACCCCGATGTCAGGCTGCTTCAATGCGCAAAGGCTCGCTCAACCCGACTTGTCTTTCGAACTCTCGACCCCCGAACTTCTCTCAGAGACAATGCCTCACGAATGTCTCCCCGATGACTCTCAAGAACTTCATCAAAAATCTCCCCGAAGAACTAACTTCTTCTAACTAAACTACCTCAATTATACCTTTCCATAGGCATGTACCACCCATTAATGTTTCTTTTGCACAGAATACTAACTTCTGATTGGACAGGCGAGGGGGATGATCATCACACCACACTTATACTTCATTTATTCTCTTTTAACCATTGTTTCTAAACTCCTCCCTTCAAACTTTATTCCGCACTTCCTTTCCCATACATACTTAAACTTTATTAATACATTTGTAACTGATTTCTTGAATAAGTTCCTTCATATGAACTCTTCACCCTCATGTTCCCAGGGCACATCTCCGCCGACCTTGGACTTGTGACAAATCCTTAATCATCTTCCAAGCTTCCGTATCATGGCGCATGCGTCGCGCCATATTGGTCTGCTCGACTCGGACAACTTTAACAGGCCCAAATACGCACTAATAATAAAGTCGAAAAGGAAAAATGTTATTCTCAAAAATAAATGGTTTCACTGTATACCACCAACCTCTACTCAAACCCATACCATTTGTTATTTCTCTCTCTGCATTTGCGTTAGTTATAAACCCATTTCTAATTTCAGCAAAGCAGGTGCCATGCATGTGAGCATTCAAGCGGCCATTTTATAGCTCTTTGCGCAAGCGCCAGATTTTCCCTCCAAGCGAAAGCACGTCATACTACGTAGATGCAGTAGACGCATGCGCAGTAAAGATCCCATGTTAAATGCGTTCTATTCCTACGTCCGTGTTATTTGCAGTTAGTAAACACATAGGCAAGCTTCATTCTTTTCCCGCGTATAGTGAAAATGCATATTATTAATCACGAGACATGTTGTTAGTAATTCGCTAGTAAGTTAAATCGAGAGGATTGCTTCCGAGCAAGTCTCGTGTCCGAGTCCTTGCTCCATCAATCCCCTCTCTGATGGCATATTAAGCCATCACAAAATTCCCATCCATCCCAGATACCAACTTTAGCACTTCTCAGTTTTCTCTATTTGGCCTCCCAACCTTTCATCAACTGTCTCATTTCCTTCTAAATCTTGCATCTTCTTGTATAACCTGCCTTTCATTTCTTCCAAGCATATTTCTTCATACTTTCTTTTACGTGTCTGTCCCTTTCCTTTTCTGTTCAAGTGTACTTTTCCTTTCATACCTTTTCTACAACATCTATATGTAATCATTATTAACATCACTATTGTTATTATCATCACTAATGGTATCATTATTTGACCTAGAAAACTCTTCCCAAACCCAACAAACCATTTCCCTATTGATGTTATACTTTTTGTTAGTCTTCCCCATACACTGTCAACCTCCAGTTGGGTCAAATCTTTATGCATTCTTGTAATATTTTCAATATATCCTTTAATTTCTCTGCTCTTGTCCGGAATATAAGTGCAGCAATGTTGAACTTTCAACATGCCACAAACTCCACCTTCTTTTGCTAACAATATGTCAAGAGCAAGACGGTTCTGTAAAACCATTGATCTAATCGCAACCATTTCTGTGTTAATCATTAAGAATCCTTCTGCAGTATCTGTAGAAAGACGATCAACTATGGTTGATAACTTACAAATTTTCTGTGAATTTAAGATGATTCCAACTGAGGGTATCAGTGCACTAAAAATATCTCCTACAATGTCAGAAAAACTAGCCCTTCTTCTTCGTGTTAGTCCATTAGAATTTCCATTGGTTCCACTGATTTTGTCTACATGGTAAATTTTTGGAAAAACTATTCCAAAATAACAGCTTCCGTACCATCTTGCAGGTAACCTGTAGTAGGCATTACTCCCACAAACATAATACACTCCTGGAAACACAGGATCAGTTCCCCCTTTTAGTCCCCATCCTCCTAATATTAGGAAGTTATGTTCACATTCATTGGAACCAATGTAATTATTGTTATAATCTGTCTTTAGTCTATGGAGGCAGAATTTTCCCCTTTTCACAAAGTCCAGGGACATCGCAGCATGAGCCTTGCCACTTGCATAGATTCCCTCCTTCCCAACCCATGGAGGTACATGGGTTTTCTGTGTAGTTGCCTTCTTCATTAAATCCTGTCTCCTTTCTTCTACTAAATCTAAAAAATCTTTTTCTTCTTTTCTTAATGTACATGTTAGATTATCTTCGTGTGCCTGAACTAAATCTATTGAACTCATTGTTATGAAAAATTCACCCATAAATCGTGCATTTTTACTACTAACTACTGGATTCATATTCTTTCTAATAGGAAGTTCAGGAAATATTACATCTAAGTTAGAATAAAAATACTGCAATCTCCCTGTAGTGTAAAATAAACTTGACAAAATACTACATGACACACCATACGTTAAAGGTATATGGTGATACGTCATCCCTTCTGATACTGATGAGGGCAATTTCATACATACATAACAGTTGTTAATTTGCATAGTGCTAACATACTGAAATAATAATTTAATAAACACATTAGAAGACGTATTATAATCTGATTCATTACATTATGATAGTTTGCCTCATCTTCCACTCCTATTTCTATTTTAGTTTCTCTTAATCTATCTACTTTAACATTAGTATCTGTATTATTCTTGTCACTTGTTTCCATTATTAAAGGTACCCCTACTGTTAGGAATAACCATCCTAATATTGCTAATAAAATACTACAAAAACAAAATCTAAGACACTTTCTTTTAACTCCACATTTTAGTTTTCCGCTAACTTCATTGTCGGCCATTTTGTCTTTGAGAAAATTTCTTTTCTCTTATCTTTTCTCTTTTACAGTCTTTTGTCTTTTTATTCTTAAGGAGGTTTCAATTGGCTTTCGTCAATTTGTGCAATATGGACTTCTTCTGTCTCATCAGACAGATCCAGGGACTCAAATTCTTCAAGAATGACGTACGTCCACTCTGGAGCCTTGTATTTTCTGTTTAAGTTTCTCAATCTTGGACTTCTTCGAGTTATTTTTGCTAATGTTTGCTTAGGCCTTGTTTGACTTGTGATTTCATTCACTTGCTCTGGTTTCTTTTCAGATTTTCTCAGGTGATATTTTAGTTTCTTTACTCCAGTTGGCCAATTGTCTCCTTTTCTGACTCTTTTAATTTGTACTGCTTTTTCACCTTCTTTATTTCCTTGTAAAGTTTGTTTTATTTCATTTATTCTGGGCACAATCTGTTCTATTTCTCTGTTTTCTGTGCTTGTACCTTCTTTTGCTTCTTCCTGCTCAGGTTCTACTGTGTTTTGTTCTACTTCTTCCTGAGCTTGTTCTTCTAATTCTGTCTGATCCTGCTCAGGTCTTACTTCAAATCTTTCTTCTTCTGCCTGAGTTTGTTCTTCTAACTCTATCTGGTCCTTTTCAGGTCTTAATTCAAACCTTTCTTCTTCTGCCTGAACGTGTTCTTCTCTTTTTCCCTCCTCAGGTTTGTTTATGTCTTTTTCTGTTTTCACCTGAGTGTGTTCTTCTTCCCCTATCTCTTCCTGACTACTTTCTTGTCTTTTCAGTTCTGTTCTTCTTCTGGTTTCAATGGCATCATCAATTATTTCAATCACCGGGATCCATTCTTCCTGACTTAGCTCAGGCTGCTCATCATATGGTTGTCTTTCAGAATCTATTACTAGATTCTTCAATTTCACAGTTTACAACTCCTGCTTCAGCCTGCTCAGTCAGTGGTGGCTCTTGTTGATCTAATGGGCTCGGTACTCTTCTGGTATAACTAGCGTGAATCCAATTGGGCAAACCTGCACACTTCACTGCTGTGGTAGTGACTAGTATGACTTGCCTTGGTTTGTCCCACCTTGGTGCTAGACACGATTATCTTGCGTGTTTCTTCACTAGCACCCAATCTCCAGGATTCAAATCATGCGCTTGATCTGGCTGTCTTTCAACTGCGTCTTCTCCAACCTCATTTCAGCCAATCCTTTGCAATAGACCAATACCAGATCATCAGTTATACTCATTAGTTTATTTCCAGAAATGAATGCCTGTCTCATGGCTCTTCCCATGAGTACCTCATGTGGACTCATTCCTGTTTTTCTGTCTGGAATGCTTCTGAGACCCATTAGTACAAGAGGCAATGCATCTGGCCATTTCAGCTTCGTGGATGCACACACCTTTCCCAATCTTGACTTGATTGTGCCATTCATTTGTTCAACAATTCCAGAAGCCTCTGGACGATAAGCACAGTGTAGTTTTTGTTCAATGTTAAATGCAGCACAGATTAATCGAATTATTTCATTATTAAAATGAGGGCCTCTATCTGATTCCAAAGTGACCGGAAAACCAAACCGTGGCACTAACTCCCTCAACAATAATTTTGCAACTGTAAGACTGTCATTTCTTCTAGTAGGGTAGGCTTCCACCCATCTTGAGAAAAGGCACACTATGACAAGTACATATTTCAATCCGTTGCAGGGGGGTAACTCAATGAAATCTAACTGTAATCTGGTGAAGGGTCCTTCTGACTTTCTGATTTTTCCCCAGCTTACCACTGTCTTTCTACCTGGGTTCTGCTGTTGACAGGTTAAGCATCTTTGGCAAAGGCTCTCTGCGATTACCCTAAACTTCGGATTGTACCAACTCTGTCTGAATAGTCTGATCATTGAATCTCTCCCTATGTGTGTTGCTCCATGATACACCCTCGCCATTTTTGAAAGCAGACAATCTGACATGACTGGTCTTCCATCTAGATACACCCAAACTTCATCATGTGGTCTTTTGGTACAGGCTGCCTTTATCCAGATTTCTTTTTCCTCAACTTCTTCCTGCAATTGTCAAATCTCATCCCATGTCTCTGGCACTGAGAAGTACATAAGTTGGCATCTGGTTTCTCCCGTTTCAATTTTTCTGTTTATGGCTACTGCATTTTTAGCGCAGTATTTCGCCACTTGATCAGCATTATTATTACCAGCAGTCACATAGTCATTTCTTGACTGATGTGCAGCGCATTTTACAACTGCTATTTCTTTTGGCAATTGTAATGCTTCCAACAAATCCTTTACATTTTTGCTGTTTCTGATTGGAGACCCTGAAGAACTCAGAAATCCCCTCTGCATCCAAAGCTGGCCGAAGTCATGCACAATCCCGAAACCATATTGACTATCCGTAAATATGGTTACTCTCCAATTTTTCCCCTTTTTACATGCCATTGTCAAGGCAACTAATTCAGCTACTTGTGCAGACTTGACCCCAGGTAAACAGGATGCTTCAATTACCCCCGAAATTTTGCAAACAGCATATGCAGCACTTAGACCTCCCTCTTGTGTCCTAAGGCAGGAGCCGTCTACAAATAACTCATGATCTGCTTCTTTTAGTGGTGTCTCTCTTATATCCGGGCGGGGCTTTGTGCATAACTCAGTCACGTCTAAGCAATCGTGATCACTTTCATCTTTTACCTCCTCATCACAGAGGTCTGGCAATAGGGTAGCTGGGTTCAAAATCGTACACCTTGTCACAGTCACATTTTCAGCTCCCAAAATTACTCTTTCGTACTTTGTCAAATGACTAGGGGTGAGGTGCTGTGTTCTTGTTCTTGTTAAAAGAATCTCAACCGAGTGTGGAACGAATACCTTTACCGGATGTCCCATCACTATTGACTCACTTTGCTCCAGACTCATACAAATAGCAGCTACTGCTTTTAAGCAGCCAGGCAATGCTGAAGCCACCGGATCCAATGTGGCTGAAAAATATGCCACTGGACGCCGACTCAATCCATGTCTCTGTGTTAAAACTGAAAGTGCACATTTTTCTCTTTCACAACAAAACAAAGCAAAGTCTTTTGTATAGTCTGGCATGCCCAAGGCAGGTGCCTCACACAGACAATTTTGCAATCTCACAAATGCCTCAAGGCAGTCATCATTCCAATCAATCGGATCTTTTGCTCGTTTCCGAATCATCTGTATCAATGGTTTCGCTAACACAGAAAATCCATTTATCCATTGCCTGCATTCCAACCACTCCCAGAAACATTCTCATTTCTCTCTGAGTCTGTGGCAATTGTATTTCTTTGATTATTTTTATTCTTTCCGGTGTCACTTTTCTAACTCCTCTCTCTATTTTATGCCCTAGATATCTTACTTCTTGTCGACAGAACTGCAATTTTTCTGGAGACCACTTGTGTCCTTCTTCAGCCAAATAGTTCAGCAACGCAATTGTATCTGTGACACAATCTTCTCGCGTTTTTGATGCCACCAATAGGTCATCAATGTACTGAACCAGAACAGAATTTCTGGGCATAATCAATGATTCCAGCCACTTTTTCAAAATCTGATTAAATATTGAAGGACTTTCTGTGTACCCCTGCGGAACACGACACCATGCGTAAATGCGATCTTCAAATTTAAACTTAAACAGATACTGGCTGTCTGGGTGTAAAGGAATAGAAAAGAACGCTTGGCACAAATCAATTACTGTAAACCATCCTGCATTCCATGGTATCTGATAAAGGATCACTGCTGGATTTGGCACAATTGGACAACAGGGAATTACAATCTTATTTATTTTTCTCAGGTCTTGTACTATTCTGTACTTTCCGCTAGGCTTTTTCAGTCCCATTATTGGTGAATTACAGGGACTACCCATCACTTCTTTCAGAATGCCTTGTTTAACCATCCGTTCAATTTCTGGGATAATTCCTGCTTTTACTTCTGAACTCATTTTGTACTGTCGGGTATTTGGATACACTGCTCCTTCCTTCACTGTCACTTTAACTGGGTCTATATTTTTCATTAGCCCAATATCTTTTCCTGTAAAATCCCACACTTCTGGATTAACTGTGGTTCTCAACTCTTCTGGTAATTCATTTTCAGTTATCAGTGAAAACATTTCATCTACTTCTGTTCCCTGCTTGGTCAGCATCATCTTGTATGCCACATCTTCATCAGGGGTTTGGAAAGCGACACCATCTGGTGTACAATAGATCGTGCAATTCATCTTGCACAAAGATCTCTTCCCAACAGATTTACAGGACTGGAATCGCAAACTACAAACCGATGCATTTCCTTAAAATTTCCAATGTGCACCTCCATTGGCTTTGTGATTGGTGTTCTAATCTGTTGGTTAGATACGCCTACAACTTGGATTGTCTCTCCCAAGAGGGGTAGGTTTGGGATGTCTGCTGTTCTCACAGTAGACCTGGTAGCACCAGTATCCAAAAGGAAAGTAATGTCTTTACCTTCTACTCTCCCATCAACAAATGGACCTGACTGATCTACCGGCAAGGATGCGCCAAGCATGCACTCCTCTTCCTCCCCCCTCAGGCACCGTCATTGTGCAGTATCTGAACGTTCCTCATCATTCTGCAAAAAATATTGAGCAATTGTTCTATTATTCTTACCACTTTCTCCTTGAAATCCGGTGTTCGTACTGAAACTTTGATGGTTCACAAAATTTGGCATAGGAGCTGGTGGTACCTGATATTGTGGAGTGACTACCTGTTGTTGCTGATTCATAAGTACTTCATTCTGCATCTGTGGGATTAAATTTTGATTTGGCCCATTATTATTCTTATTATTCTGAGTACTCTTACACTCGTTCTTCCAATGTCCAAGCTTTCCGCACGCATGACAAGGGAACTTCTTTTTCGCTTCTTCTCTGTTCATTCGCCCTTTAAATCTATTACCATTCGTTCCTTGATTACTCTGACTGTTCTTTTACTGGATTATTATTTTGCTCATTTGTCTTCTCTTCCTGCTGCTCTGCCAATTTAACTTGAGCCCACATCATTTTCTCTTTCAGCTTCCTTCGCCTGGCCTCTATGTCATCCCCGTAATATTTTGCGTTCTTTAAAATTTCATCCACTGTCTTACTTTGCCAACACAACATGTGCTGCTGTATCATCTGACTAATTTTCGGTTTCAAGCCATATACAAACCGATACACAAAATGTCCCATATCTTTGTCACCAATGTTCTCAAAACCACTATACTGCTTGAACACCTGCAACAATCGCTCATAGTACGCATGTACAGATTCATTCGGTTCCTGTGTTGTTCTATCTATTTTTACCCAATCTGTTTCTTTAGGAGGGATTTTCCCTTTCAAAAATGTAATCACTTGGTGATACTTTTTCATCACTTCTTCTGACGGTGCTCCTGTTTTTGCATCTCTAGGATATTCCTCATTAGGCCAATCAATCGTGAATTTACATTCTGTCCATAAATCAGCAGGTACCACTATGTCAAATAGACCATCCAGATCTTTCAATAACACCTTTGAGACTTTCACAAACCTCTCTACCTGTTTGTACCACTCAACTGGCTTTTATCTTAGTTTTGGAAAATCATTTGTAAACAATAACATATCTTGTCTACTCCAAGGGACATGAACATATCCTCCTCCAGGAACCTCTCTCATTGGACACAACCTCTCCACTTTTCCTGTTTCTCTTACTGGAAATGCAGCTGCTGCCTCTCTTGCCTGTACTTCTTCTTTCTTCCTTATCCACCTAATCCTCCATTTATCAGTGTCTCCCCATTTCCGCAAAATGTTCATTAATTCTTTTATCTGTAACCTTTTTCCTGAAGCATTCACACTTTCTAAGTCCTTATCAGTAAAATCCACTCGATAGGGCTTCTGTAACAATTTTGACTTCCCTATATCTATTCCAATCTCTGAAGCAACTTCAGTTAATCTTTCATGAAATAGTCTTGCTCTCCTGGTTATACTCTTACATAGAAACAACAATTCTTCATCATTATAAACATTTAATCTTTCTGTGCCCACACATCCTGTCATCATCTCTTCCAATTCCACTTTCAATCTGCTAATATCTAAAATCTTCGGTTTTGTGATCTGATTTTCCCTTTCCTGAGCCCACCTTTCTATATCTTCAGAGGTGACTACTGTTGTACCTGAAGTTCCAGCCAGAACCAAAGGTCTTCTCTCTCTCAAATTCATAGGTGTAACTCTCTTTTGAGTTTCCGCATTGGATTCCACAATAGGGAGATCCATTAGTGAAATAACTGACTCACTTTCACTAACCTGATCATCTGTGATTACTATCTCTTTTCTAGGACTATTCAGTGGAACTGTCACAAGTTGTGATTTCTGGGTATCCTTATTATCCCCATATAATGGGATTACTGGACCAATGGTTACAGGCACTGTCAAAGCTTCAGTATTTAAATTCAATTGACTTATCCTTTGAACTAGTTCCTCCCTAGTTTTGTTCAAAGCTTCTCTTTCATTATCTTGCAACACTCTGTTGTATGATGTCTCATGTAAAATCTGTGGAGTTAATGGTATTCCCATTACTGGCGCACTTGGGACAACCTTACTAGCTGCTTCTTGATACAGTGGTGGATTCTTAATTAAAATATCCTCTAACAATTCGTCATCTGACTCTCCATATCCTGTCGAATTCATATGTTTTGTTTTCTCTTTACACTTTCCTCCAGAATGTTCCTCAGCCATCAACACTGGATATAACCCTTCCGATACCATCGCTCTCCTCCACTGTTTCATCTGTCCTTCTCTTGACTCATGCAAGTGTCTTGGAAAGAATCCTCTATATCTTCCACCTCTACATTTCTCTCTTTCATATGACTCAGTCTCCCATTCTTCCAAAGCCTCATATTGAGTTAACCTGGGTCTCGGTTCTAAATCATTCATCTTCAATCTCAAATTCTGAAGAATCCTCCCATTAAACGTACCATCCTTAGGAAACGCTAACACACCATCATCCCGCGAGTACTCTACCCAATTTTCTAGCCACACGCAAGTATGATATCCTCTGTTCATCATCATAAAAGATGCTGGTGTCTTCGGTGGCGGAATAGGAATACCCTCTCTAGTCAATACAGGCTTATCCTTAACAAAGAAATTCTTTATTCTCTTAAAAATTGACATCTTTCTTTTCTCTCCATACATTCTTGAAGAACGGTGCAGGAAATTGTATTCCGCAAACACTTGAAATCTTCTACCTGTACGTCTTGCACTGACAGTCAAATCAAAATCCCGCATACAATCCTTCTCTTCTCCAATCTTAGCGCGGCTTCTAACTAAGTGTCCAATCAAATCAGGCTCACACTCGTACTCTGACCAATGTCAGCGTGGCCTTTTCCTGACGTCAGTTTTGCTCCTCACTACTGACCATTCCTTTACAATGCTGTTCCTGTCACACGCCCGCTGCTTCTACCAATCCCAGCGCGGCTCTTCTGTGACGTCGATTCTACTCAGGCGATTTCTCATCCCTCCTTTACCAAACTCCTCCTGTCACGCACCCGCTGCTTCTACCAATCCCAGCGCGGCTCTCTGTGACGTCAGTACCACTCCGGCAACTGACCCTCCCTTTGCAAGGTAATACGAAAATTTTATTTCTTCAAAAATTCTTGAACTTCTTTGGTATTAACAACGTAAAAACATTCGCTACTCCACTAAACCAAAAGGATAGTTTATTGTCTTCCACTGCGAGTAAAACCTTCCGCTTACTCTTTACCTAAGCTCCAGAGAACCTGCTACTCTTCCGGTATCTTCCGTTAAGGAATTTTGAGACCGGTATTTCACCAGCGAACTCCTTTTGCTGTCAATCTAGCTTAGAAGAACCTGCTACTCCTTCAGGGTTATCCTTACTAGGTGATATAATGCCTAAAGTTTCACCAGCGAACTCTTTGATTTCAACCACTCTCACTTTTGTACAGAAAATAGTCCCTAGTTTAACACTGCCAGCCCTACCTAGCTTCTCAGTGTTATTCCAACAGACGAGTAACCTCACTGCAGTGTGGTTTCTATCGCCACCTGCTATTCATTCCCCGGGAATTTTCCAGACAACATAAAACAGGACACTAACTCTTTTGTTAAAACATTAACCAAAAATCAATAATCTATACTTATCACCAAACTAGTTACTAACAACCATAGCTCTGCTACCAGAAAACGGATCCAGCGGTCTACTAACAACAGATACTCTACTACCATATACTCACTTGGGCCCATACAACTTGCTTCCGCTGCACTCTAAGTAAACAACTGGAGTCTATTAGTTTTATATGTTATTCATGCCTCAGGATCTAGTTATTACTTCTTTAACTAAACATTCTGCTGATCAAACAGTTCTTTCCTCTGGTCAATGGAACAGTTAGGGAAAACTAGTTGATGGCGATAATTAACATAACTTATTATGCATTTCTTAATAAGTATAAAATAATGACAGACTCAATAAGTTTTTAAATCTTTATCTAAAATTAGGGGTTTTGAACCATCTCAAATCGTTTCAGTACAAACACCCTCATTCGCGGGAGTGCCAATTCAAAAATATCTCAGATAAAACTTATCAATTCAGATCCACACAATAACTATGCTCAGAAAGAAGAGGATAGAGACAGAAGAGCATTTATCAAACGATGTATTTCATAATTACCAAAGTATGGTGTGAAGACCAACCCCCTGGCCAAAGGGCTGGTAAGGGCCTCCCAGGACAGATCAGGAGACAAAGACTTCAGGACAGGAATCAGGACAGGATACTTCACCTCTCTAATTGCCGAGGACTACGTCGCACCCCTCTCTGACACTCTCTTCCTCCTCGTGGTTCTTCCGTGATCTTCTTTCTAAACCCACCCAAATAAAGTAGATGGTTCTGCATTCGGTTTCTTCATCAGCATTTAAGAGCACCACCCCGGCACACCCCGATGTCAGGCTTCTTCAACGCGCAAAGGCTCGCTCAACCCAACTTGTCTCCCGAACTCTCGACCCCTGAACTTCTCTCAGAGACAATGCCTCACAAATGTCTCCCCGATGACTCTCAAGAACTTCATCAAAAATCTCCCCGAAGAACTAACTTCTTCTAACTAAACTACCTCAATTATACCTTTCCATAGGCATGTACCATCCATTAATGTTTCTTTTGCACAGAATACTAACTTCTGATTGGACAGGCGAGGGGGGATGATCATCACACCATTTGCATTTTGCAGCACACATAGAAGTAAAAAATAGCCATTATGAATTGTTTATGTGCAGGAAGGTACGCCTTCCTGCACATAAACAATCATTCCCCGCAATGCATGCACACTTGCATTAAAGTGCAAGGGTGCCTGCGTTGGTGCTATGCAGCTAATTTTACAGCTGGGGAAAACACAGGGGTGTGCCATATTGTAGTAAATATGGGTCATCTCTGCATTTTGGAAATGTCAGAGTGCGGTGATGCCAAATTTGGTGCAGCAACACTATGATAAATCTGGCCCAGAATAACCTGGATAGAGGAGGGGGATTTCTCAGGCCTGTAGCACTCGGAGACTTTCTTTTAAGCCAAGCTGAAGTGAATTGCTACAGCCTGCCTCTAAACAGCCCTTGCCCACCTGGCTAGCAGGAGCAACTAATATTCTTTTCTTTTTGTTTGTAACATGAGATGAGAAGTAACACCATGATTGTTCTGCTGCATTACAGGCAACCTTGCAGGGATAGCCAGTGCAGTCTAATGCCCTCCTTCTTGGCATGAGATTTGTTCCTTGTGCCTCATAATGGTTATCCTGCAGCCTAAATATCTATTTTCAGTGAGGAGCACCTGCTGTATTATTAGAATCCATGTGGAAAGACACGGCAAATAAATAGTCTTCCTTCATTAGGCTGCCTTAACAAACGCTTTAGTCGTAAAACTCATAAAAAGCATGTCAGTGAATACCTGTTTCATCCTTATTTAACTTTATTGAGGGTCATGTTATTCAGCAGACTTAATACCTTTCCTGTTCCATGCTGTATCTACAGTACCTTTACATCTCTTCATTGTGTTACCACCTCGCACACCACAGACACCGATGCAGGGACAACCCTGGTAGTATGCTGCCGAAACTGTTGGTAGGAACACATGTACTACTATGGTGGAATTTCCTGCAAGGCCATTGCTTCAGGGAAGGGAAGGATGCAAGTGTGCTGACCTTAGAGTGGTCTTCCCTGGAGACTACAACCACAGATCTGACCAGTCGGTACTGTAAAAAAAATAAGCAATCCTATCCCCCGAACAGGTGGCGGCGTCATGTAGCCAATAGTAGACCACAACCTCCTATCATGATGGTCCAATTCAGCACAACAGTATCAAAGCAGATGCTGCAAGAGAAACAAGTGCACTGATAAAATGAGACTTCAAAGTTTTGAAACGTAGAAAAAGTTGAGATTGATGCCCACAAACAAGATGTACAGAATTGAAGCAAAGCTGCAATCTACTAGAAATGAGACTGAATCCTTCCATTTGATGATCCATGTGTTATTCAAACTGTGCATGTTGCCTTTTCCCTCCTAATTGGATGCATATTCTAGTGGTGGTCTTTTTTTTAATGGTAGTGGTTTGTCTTCTGCTGCAGCACACAGGATAGGACATTCTCTTTAGGGGATTATGTTACACCTGTTATCCTTGGTGTGATTTCCCCCTAACTTTTGCCTACAGACCCCCCGTTTTTGTTGACGCTGTTTTTGCTGTCCTTAGGACTCTGCACACTATACAACTGCTAACCACTGCTAAAGTGCTTGTGCTCTTATCCTAAAACATGGTAACATTGGCTTAAACCCAATTTGCATATATAATTTACTTGTAAGTCCCTAGTAAACTGGCACTACATGTGCCGTGGGCCTGTAAATTAAATGCTACTTGTGAGCCTGCAGCACTGGTCGTAGCACCCACCTATGTAGCACTTCCAACATGTCTCAGGCCTGCCATTGCAGAGCCTTTGTATGCAGTTTTAAACTCTCATTTCAACCTGGCAAAGTAAAACTTTTGCCAGGCCCAAACCTTCCTTTTAAATACATATGTCACCCCAAGGGTAGGCCCTGGACAGCCCAGCGGGCAGGGACAATGTGTTTAATAAGCAGAACAGGTACTTTTAAGGTTTACATGTCCAAGTAGTGAAAAACTCTTAAATTAATTTTTCACTACTGCATGCCCTATCTCTCCCAAAGAATAACATTGGAGTTTCCAAATAGGAAGAGATAACCAGTTCATGTATGGTGTCTATGGAAACAATTTAAAAACCTAACTTATGGTGAATTCAGATTTTAAATTGCAATTCAGAAAATACCACATTTAGAATGTTGACATTTTATTACCTTAGCCATTTGGTGCCTGCAGCCTGTCTCTGGGTCGCATGACTGGGTGTAGCTGACAGCCTCCTGTGACACTCTCCTTGCTCCTCACGGCCCTCTCTAATGTGAACACAAAACTTGAGATAGTAAAACTTCAGTTGGACTAATCAGCGACTGTATTCGACTAAGCACTACATTGCTGTCGGGCTGAACTTTTGACTTTGACTCAGTCCAGCGCGACCAAATAGCTGCAGTTGGCGCTTTGTGCTTATAGGGCACTATTTTACACTTTATTCTTTAAAAATCCATATTTACAGTTCAACTGACTGGATTTCGTTCACTTTGATCTTGTTTTATTTATTGAATTCAGCTCTATAATTCTAATTTGGTGTGGGATCTTTTTGTGTGATGTTTTCACTGTTTTACTGTTTGAAGTGTTGCACAAATACTTTACACATTGCCTCTAAGTTAAGCCTGACTGCTCTGTGCCAAGCTACTAGGGTGTTGAGCACAGGTTAATTTGGGGTTTGCTTCTGTCTTACCCTGATGAGGATTGAGGTTGCCACTGGATCAGGGCTCACACCCCAGTCAACCAGAAACCCAATTTCTCACAGATTGCATGTCAAAAGTTGATTGTTTATATGTTCACTGTTCACAATTCTTGCTGGTTGTTGGCATCAGAAGCCAATAGTTCAAAGTAGAAACTGGAAATCTATACTGCAACTAAACTTGAGATGGAATCTATCACTATGGAATTTAGGCCCAGAGGGAATTGTGTTGCCCTTCCATCATGCAAGTTGACACATGGCAAGGAATGTCATTAAGTTACATCTACTGCGCCATACAAGGGGTGATTTACACCGCCTTGCGAGACTTTGTGAAGAAATGTCCTGCCACGAGAATGTCCCGACATCTACCGGTGGAGTTTAAGCTTACCCCCGAGGATGAACCCTTGACTCCTGCTAAAACGGTGCGCAATTTGGGGGTCATGGTAGACGAGAACCTCCAAATGGAATCACAGGCTAATAAAACTGTCAGTGTCTGTCTCTCCCTGCTACGTATGTTACGGAAGGTTCTTCCGTTACTTCCAAAAGATACTCGATCTCTTGTAGTGAGGAGCATAATTTTGAGTAGACTGGACTACTGCAACTCCCTGTATTTGGGAGCACCGCAATATATTCTGCAGGGGTTGCAGAGAGTCCAGTCCATGGCAGCCAAGCTGGTGCTAAATAGACAGCGCAGATCTTCCACGGCATTGGCCTTGGGAGACCTGCATTGGCTGCCCGTCAGGGAAAGAATTAGCTTCAAATCCCTCTGTATTGTATACAGAGCAGCACATGACCTGGGTCCAGTCCCCCTGCAGGAGCTGTTCACCTGGTATAATCCCGGGAGGCAGCTTCGCTCCTCGAGTGCAAATCTGATAACAACCACCAGGTTTAAGAGATCCAGGATGGGGGCAGAGCCTTTGGTGTGGCCGCTGCGCGCCTATGGAATGAGCTGCCTCAGAACCTTAGACAGGCCAGTTCTCTGACCTGCTTCAGGAAGAGTTTGAAAACCTGGCTATTTCCAAGGAGTGAATATTAGATCCCTTCTCTGACAATTGGTTCTGCTTTTACAGTGGTTTTCATCATTCTAAGCGCCAGGATACCCGTAGGGTGGCAGTTTTTTGCGCTATACAAGTTTGTAATTCAATTCAATTCAATTCAACACATAAACTTGTGCTGCATTGTTTTACATTTCATAGTAGTAGGAGTTCCGTGGGTGGAGCATGTGTGTTCCTTTGCATCCACCCATGGAATATGATGCAATCCCAAATTTACTAAGAGCAATTATCCTGGGATTGAGCCAAAATGGTGCTTCTCCTGAGGATGGCATGATAGGGAGAAATATTTTTATTTCTCCTCATTACTTCCTCTGTCAATGTGTGATGCATTCCTCATCACACATAGAAAGAGAAAACAGTCTCTGACTCATAGGATTGTTTTTGTGCAGGAAGGTATCTCTTCCAGCACAAAAACAACTCTGTCTGTAGCGCAGGCACCATTGCACCATGCTGCAAGGGTGCCTGCATTGGCACTAGGCAGCACACAGTGTGCCAGTGCAAGAAGGGAGCAGAAGTGTGCCATATCTTAGTAGATATGGTACATTTCTCCTCTCTCCGTTTGACGTGGAGCACGGAGACAATATCGGAATCAACAAAATCGTGTAACACATGGTGTCAAAAATGTTGTTTACAAAAATATCGTTTCCCTATCCTTATAATGGCAAGGACAAAAATATTGGAAAAAAAATTGTTTCACACTGATATTGCTAAAAACCATACACAAATATAGTTTCTTACTTTATGTGTAGTTTAAAGTAGTCAATCTATATTTTAATATATACCATTAATACAATATTAGTTAAATAAATCTCACTAATATTTAATACTATATATAAATTTATACTTATATAGACATAGATACATATTTATGTATGTTTGTTTGTTTATATATATAAATATATATATTCATTGAAAAAACCAGAGGTTTCAGGGACGTTATAATTAGAAATATTTATTTAAAAAACCTTAGAAATTCACTGAAAAAACTACAGGTTTCAGGGACGTTATAGTTAGTTGGACATTTCACTCGTACAAAACCAGAGAAATTCGGACATTATAGTTAGTTGAGCTAACTATAACTCGCGCCCCATGAATGCACTGCTGATGACGTCACATATTACATCACTCATGACATGGTCAGTGACATCACTCATGACATCTCAAATGACATCACTGATGACATCACTGATGACATCATCCAGTGACTGTGTGTTTTTGTAAAGTTTAAATATGTTTTATATATATATATGACAAGGTGTATTGAAGAATGAGTGGGTATATGAGTGTCTGTATGGATGATTTAGTAGGTGCATAACTGACTGTATGAGTGAGTGATTAAACATGTCTTACTGAATGCATGAGTTAGTGACTAAACTTTGTGAATGTCTGTATCAGTCTGTCAGTTGGTGTGTAAGTGGCTGCATGAGTTGGTGAGTAGCTACATGTGTGTCTATATGGGTTATTGATTGGTTGTCTGAGTATCTGTATGGGTGCCTGAGTGTCTGTGTGAGTGTGTGGGTCGGGTGTGACTTTGTGCATAGATGTGTGAGTGGGTGATTCACTGGGTGTATGGGTTCAAGAGTGCGTTTGTGAAGGGCTGTATGAGTGGGTGAGTGTGTGTATGGGTCTGTTGGTGAGTGAACAGATGTCTCAGTGGTACATGTGTGAGTAACTACATATGTGAAAGGCAGTATATGTGAGTGTTGGACTATATAAATGACTGTATGTGAGAGTGAGTGATTGTGAGAGTGCCTGTATGGATGAGTGTGTGCTTGTGTCAGTGATTGTATAAGAGAGTATGTGTTAGTATCTGTATGAATAAGTGAGGTGGTGTGTGTATAATTGTGTAGGTGAGTAAATGGGACCATGATTGATTCTTTGCATGACTGACTATGTGTGTGAGTCACTCTATGGGTAAGTGGCAGTGTATGAGTGTCTGTATAGGTGTATTAGTGTATATGATAGTGCTGTATTGATGAGTGACTGCATGTATGAGTGACTGAATGGGTGAATGAGTAGATGTGTGTGTAGACCTAGGAATCAGTGAGTGGGTATGTAGTAACTGGTATTGGTGTGTCTTTGGTTTCGAAAATGGTAGTCTGTATTTTAGAGTGGGTGTATGAAAGGTGATATTAGGGTGTGAGGAGGTGCATCAGATTATCACCCGATGATGTCTTCAGTGATGTCATCAGTGATGTCATTTGAGATGTCATGAGTGATGTCATCAGTGATGTCACTGACCATGTCATGCGTGATGTAATATGTGACGTCATCAGCAGTGCATTGCGGGGGGCGAGTTATAGTTAGCTCAACTAACTATAAAGGCCGAATTTCTCTGGTTTTGTACGAGTGAAAAGTTCAACTAACTATAACGTCCCTGAAACCTGTGGTTTTTTCATTGAATTTCTTAGGTTTTTTTAAATGCTAATTTCTAACTATAACGTCCCTGAAACCTATAGTTTTTTCAGTGAATTTCTAAGGTTTTTTAAATAAATATTTCTAACTATAACGTCCCTGAAACCTCTGGTTTTTCCAGTGAATTTCAAAGGTTTTTTAAATGCTAATTTCTAACTATAACTTCCCTGAAACCTATGATTTTTTCAGTGAATTTCTAAGGTTTTTTAAATGCCAATTTCTAAGTATAATATCCATAAAATACTTTTTCTTAGTTTTTTAATTGTTATAAAAATAATGTAATTTTTTCTCTATTCTAAAATATAAATATACATTTAAATTTTTTTTTAAAAGTGAATTTGCGTACCGATCGTGTACCTGTCTTGGTGAGTGCGCGAATCCAAGAATTTTGCCGCCATATTGGTTAAGTCGTGTAGGATGTGCGTTTGGTATGCGACGGGTGCACGAATCTCGGCCCTGCGTAACGTCACGTACGTAGTTCCGGGGGTCGCGCCGGGTGCGCGAATCCATCACAAATCTTTAAGTTTTAAAAGTATATGTATATAAGTTTAATATGTATATTATAGCAAGAGATTATTTAATCCAATTATAAAAATCATATATTTGTAACTGGAATAAAGATAAATTATTGTTAAATATATTTTTCGGGAATCGCGCCGAGTGCGCGCTGGTTGCGCGCCGGGTGCGCGAATCCCATGTGACTTTAAAAGAAACAATTTCATTGGTTAAGAACCGTGATTCTAGAACTTGAAGGACCCCACCCATATTTTTTATTCCTTCAAGAGCATCTCAGAAGACAGACCTATTGGTTTCTGATCCTCTTCTTTGCCTTTTTTTGGTGTTTTTTTTCACTAATTTAAAAATGGCAGCTGGAAATGCAGATTCCACCTGAAGAGGAAGAAGATCTGGAGGAACCTGTGAAGAAAAGATTTGAAAGTATCGTGTGGGCATTTTTCTCGATACCATCAGGGGAAAAGAAAGTCAATGCCCGAAAAGTTACCTGCACCATTTGTGGGAATGTTCTCTCACGAGGTTCAGATAAAAAATATTCCTGCAGGACATTATCGATGTTAAAATATTTGCAGACTATCCATCCTCGGCGTCTCGCAAGAGAACAGCATCAACGGGAAGAAGAAAAGTGGAGAACCGAGGACAACACTGCTGGACCAAGCACATCATCTGGTTCTACCACGACTAGCACTCCAAACATCATCCCTAAGTTTGCTAGAGTGGAGCAGCGTTGTGTGAAATGCCACAAAATTCTATGTTTTGGTGAGCAATCACTGGATGCCATCCTGGTTGCTATTAGGAACCACTATTGTTAATTTCTTTTTTATTTTATTTTTCTAATGCGATGAGTTCCTAATTGCATACTTTTTTGATCATTTTCGCTGTTGGCTCTGTTTCATTTTTCATTTAAAAAAAAAAAAAAACACAATATAAATGTAAAAAAGAGTTAAAAAAATACAAAAAAAATATAAAACAAAAAAAGAAGAAAAAAATGGTTCTTTTCAGAACCGCCTATTTGGTTTAAAAAAGAAAGATTTGTAAGTGTTGTATGAATTGTGGTAAGTGGAATATATGGAGAAGTGTACAGGTAGTGTATATATGGTGTATATATGATTGAAGGAGTGCATGGGTAATGCCTGGGTGATTGCAAGAGTGCAGGACTAATGTCTGGGTGATTGCAGGAGTGCATGGCCAGTGCCTGAGTGATTGCATGAGTGGAGAGGTAATGTGTGGATGATTGGAGGAGTGCATGGGTAATGCCTGAGTGATTGCATGAGTGCAAGGGTAGTGCCTGGGTGATTGCATGAGTGCAAGGGTAGTGCCTGGGTGATTTGAGGAGTGCAAGGCTAGTGCCTGGATGATTTTGTAAGTGCATGGGTTATGCCTGGGTGATTGCATGAGTGTAGAGGTAATGTGAGGGTGATTGGAGGAGTGCATGGCTAATGCCTGAGTGATTGCATGAGTGCAAGGGTAGTGCCTGGGTGATTGCAAGAGTGCAGGACTGTTATATTCCATATAGGTACCCTATATAGGCGCAGGTAACATCGCAACCCTTCACCTACATCCTTCCCTACATTGCATACATAACGGTTCTTAGGCACTGACCTTTTACCTAGATATGACACTGCACTCAGAACGCGGGTTTTCCCTGGTTCAATTCTCATACATTATGCATGAGGCTTCTTGGAAGCACAGCAGGACTAACAGTAGGATTACAATCTCCTGTATAATATCTCTGTATAAAGTTCAGGCCCAACGTCATCCTTTAGGCCGACACAGTAACACAGCAAGGTAGGACCCTGGGGAGACCTATGGGTATATATACAACACATCTTGCTTAGGAAGATAGAGGAGACCGTGACTTCCCGGCTGACACACTGACCAGAGACGCTGAGGTTCCTGCATGCAGACGCTCCAGCTAGCAGTGGTCTAACATCTCTCGTGGGGTGTCCAACTCGAGACCAGGACGGGGTCCCACATTCTCTAAACTCTCAGGTAATGGGGTGGACTAGATCCTAGAGGGATTCTTGGCATAACACCTACATAGATGCTAGGTACATTTAGGTACATCTAGTTAGGGAGGCATCGTAGGACTACGTACTTTTATCATGTGTTTTATGTACATGTATATACTCATGATTTCTGCAAGATGGTAGAACAATACCATCCCTTTACTTTCATAGTATTGCTAATCATATATCTCTGCTACTGTCTAACGGTTGTTGCAGCTCATCTATTCTACACTAGAATAACAACTGTTCAATAAATACTTATTGAAACGCCCGACAGTTTATTCTGTGTATCTCTCTGAGGCAAACTAAGTGAGCACAAGTGACTGAGCGAAAAGTAGTATATTGTTTCCATGATCCTGGGGGGATCAGGGTTGTCATGTTCTGAGGTTGCCAAGAACTATTCTCTCCCCGATAAGAGGAGACTCTAGTGGTACTGTGAGCTAGCTAATGCAGACAGGCTAACGTATCCGGTGGGGGTGCATGGAATCCGTCTGCCACCAAACCCACAGTTTATGTTATCCAAACGCACAGATCCTGTATAGGTAATATAGGAACTACATGACAGGACTAATGTCTGGGTGATTGCAGGTGTGCATGGCTAGTACCTGAGTGATTGTATGAGTGGAAAGGTAATGTGTGGGTGATTGGAGGAGTGCATGAATAATGTCTCAGTGATTAAATACACAGTATAGTGTCCAGATGTTGTAGTAGGTCCATCATGGAAAATAATAGCCACAGCCTTAAAAGTTCTTCCTGAAATTGATAGTTGACTTGCCACAAAATGTTTAATTTTTGTTTCCAATTTTCTTCCATTTGCTCTACAACGTTGTAGCATTAAAATGACATATTTTCCAAATCTTTCTATATATAACGTTGACAACATTTCTGATTTACAATGAGAGCATTTCATATTTTGATTAGCTGTTTTTACTAATTTGTTAAAAGATACTGATTTGCAATCTGGTATCGTCAAGTATATGAATCGTTCAGTGTCTATTCCAGTGGTGGAAGAAAATGAATACTCTTCACATTTATGATCCCATCTGTGACTTAGTCCAAATAAATTTTCAATTTCTATTCCTTCATCTTCCAATACACCGAGCATAAACATAAGAAATTCTTGTGCATCTTGTTGTATATTGAGTGTAAATTGTGAAGAACCAGTACTTATATCCAAAAGATGCCGAATGCCAGAAGCAGTATGGATTTTACTTCTATCAGTTACCAACTTTTGAAAAACATTATGTAGTAAAGAACAGAATCTTTTTTCTTGATTTTCCATAATTTCAAGATGAGGATCTTCCAAATAAAACAAGATAATATTCTTACTTGAGACAATGCAACGTATGCCATGCCTTCTTTAAACACTGTACTTCCAATATTTACCAAAGCACTGTCTACACTTAAACCTTGAGATTTATGAATGGTTACTGCATATGCTAAAGAAAGAGGAAACTGTTTTCTACGAACATACAAGTCTTTTACAAGCAAAAAACGAACAGCACAACGTCCAATCTGTTTTAACTCTTCAATCTGATCAAATTTAATCTTCAAAAATTCAATTCCATCTCTGTTCTGATAATTAACAAAATCAACAACTTTTCCCATTGCTCCATTTACTAAACCTTTTTCTACATCCAAATTATGTCGTAAAATTACCCGACAGTTTTTACATACATATAAAGTCTTTTCTAAACCAGCAGTCTTAGACACTGACTTTTCCAAAGAATCCAATTTTGTCTGTAATTTCTCTGAGAGAAGACTAGTAACTCCTTCGTGTTACATTTTATCAATGGCTTCCATTTTCACTAATGGTTGTTTTTCCAGTTTCAAAAGTTCATGATTGAATGTAGAACACTGTTGCAGTGTTGACATTAGGCAAACTATAGACTTCTTTTCTCCAATTTTTTTGTACATTATTTCAGGTGCAATGTTTTCATTTGGAAACAAATTCGTTAGTAGCCGACTTTGTAAAACTTCTTTACCATGTTGTGTCAAAACTCCAATTCTTATATCTTGAAGAATGTTTCCATAGTGTTCATCACTTGCTTGTCGCATATTTTTACTAAGTTCTTTATATTCAAAATGAGACCAAATGTTTACATTTCCAATACTTCCCAAAGATTTCCTACTATCTTCATGGACAAGAGTTTTAAAAACTGGTTGTCCTTTCACAGGAGTCAGTTGTAGTAGATCGCCAAATACAATTACATGTTTTCCTCCAAATAAAACATCATAATCTGTTTTTAAAATCTGTTGCATTCTTAAATGTACAAAGGCAAGCATTAAGTTTGAGACCATGCTCACCTCATCAATGATTAGAAGTTTAATTTTCTTTAGTACTCTTGAGACTTCATAACAAGCTTCTCCAGATAGTTTATGATATTCCAACTTATTTTCATGTTCTACTGGTAGCATGAGTAAACAATGTAATGTAATCCCTTTAATGTTGTGTGCCGCTAACCCAGTTGGAGCTGTTACAACACAAGATAAATGTGATTCAGTGGTTTTCTGTAGAAAGCTGGTCAAAACTTTAATTAAGAAACTTTTCCCTGTCCCAGCTTGACCACTGATGTACATTTGAATAGGTTTAAATGATGTGCAGTTGCACTCTTTTTTTCATGCAGTAAACCATGCTGTATCTGTTGTGTCACTTGCTGATATATTTCTTTTTGTTCAAAATTTAGTTGGTCTTCCAAGTTTCCCAACTCAATTATATCCTGTTGTAGTTGTTGCATTGCCATTTCTACTTCATTCATGGCTATTGCTGCTTCATTTTCAAGAATTGGTTGTCCTAATGGATCTTGACTTAGAGGAGCAGAACTTTGACTATCTTGAGAACTGTCTCTAGCTAATTGAGCTGCAATAGTAGTTTCTTGTTCAATCTCTTCATTTAACATTTGTAGATCATTTGGAAAAATTGTGCATTGAATACTATCTTTACACGCATTAAAAGAATCTTCATAGCATTCAAAATCTCCAAGTAATTCCATTTCAGTACACCAAGGCTTGAAGAGTTGCAGAAGTGCTAAATAGAAAAATTCTGTTTTATCTGGAGTTTCGCAGCTGAATTTTCTGTGATTAATAAGATTTCCTTTGGCATGTTTTACCAAACATCCATCACATCCAATTACTGCATATTTTTCTTCATTTATATTTTCTGTAACATTTCTCTTAAAACTATAATGTTGTAGTACTTCATAAAGACATATGTTTTCTAGATGTGGACTTCTTTTGGGATAGTACGTATCCAACATATTTGTTTTAACAATATCTGTACTTTCTGGTTCATTCAATGCTAAGTATTCAATTTCTTGTACAGATTTCAAAACTCGATTTCGTGTTGCAGCAGGACCTAGACTTAACCAAATGATTCCTCTTGACTTTGAATATAAACTTGCAGAGGTCAACCGATCCGAACATTCGTAGGATCTAATCTCTCAATGGGAAAGCATCTTCAAACTAAAGCTGTACAATTTGTTACTAAGAGTCTTCTCTTGTGAAATTTCTTCCCACATTTCTTTCAACTCCGTCTTTTCAGATTTGGTTATATATGATGTAACATACCTAGCAACAGCAATCGAATTATCTGCAACATATTGGATATCCATGTTTGCATTCCACATTGACAAAATCACTGGATTGTAGTCATTAATATACTTTGAATCTTCACTTCTTTTTATGTTGTAAGTATTCTTTGGAGATTTTTGAGTTATAGTATGTCTTACTGCTGACATGAAACTGTTGACTCTTCCTTTTGAAATTACTGGACGTGGGAATCCCAAACGACATTTTGTATAAAATGTTCCCTCTGACATGTATTTTTGTCAACAATATTTTCCACATCAATGACTTTCAAACCGTAAAACTTGTTGTCTTAAGCTGTTTTCTCCTCCTTTTTTTGGAATGGCACAGGTAACATAGTCTTCAATGAAAGACAAAACAGTTTCATCAGAATCAGTTCCAAATTTAGGTGCATTCTTGATCCATAATAGCATGTGTATATGAGGAGCACCTCTGGCTTGGTACTCCTTTCTCCAAAAGAAATCAATAACTTTTCCAAGAGGTGGATTATTTTTATTGCAGATAAAATTCATCATAGCTTGAAACCTATGATTAAAATATCTGCACACATTTACAGGATCCAAAGAACAGAGTTCTCCAGCTGTCTTCAATTAAATGTTTTTTACATTTGAATTTGCTTCTCGTAGAAATTCAAGTAAATCGTCCCATGCGTATTCAGCACAGCTAAGCGTAACAAACCACGTAGGGGTTCCTAAGTTCCTTAACATACATTTAAGTACTCTGTGACGACGATACCAATATTCATTAGTACCACGTTGACACGCCATCAAATTAATTAACTGGGATTCTAAATGATCATCTCTTTGTTGAACTTTATCCAAAAATTCCTTTGCAGAAAAATGTGTAAGATGAACTCCTTTTTTTTTTTTTTAATATGTGGTTCACTGCATAGGAAAGTACAGACAAGTCACTTTCAAACAGAAGATGAAATAAATATGGAATACACTGTCGAAATCTTGGATCTTCTGAGTACAATCTTGTTGTACGATATTCTGAAGCTGGAATCTGTACTGGTCGTTCATCATATCGTCCACTTTTTTCAGTGGGAAAGAGCTGTGGAAAACAACGAGCTTCTAAACTTTTTCCCCATACACTCATGGGAGTTCCCTGGGCTTTCTTCTTTTGGAATAATTCAATAGTGTTTCCTATCACTTCTTTTGAATCTAGAGGATGTATACTATATTGTTCATAAATTTCTTCTCTCCTTGAGTTGTCCACTTTTTCTATTTGGCCAGTTGAAATTTCTCTTTCATCTTCTATAGATAATTCTTCTTCTTCTTCATATACATTTTTATAATAAATATTATTTTGTACAAGATATAATGTAGCCTTTTGAAGTTTGGTGACATCTACTAACTCTTGCCATATTTTCTGACTCTTTGTTGGTACACCATTAACTAGAATAACTACAGGTTCACTTTCCTCTCTCTCTATACCAACAGTTTCAATATTTTTCTTAAAATCTAAAGGTAAATACACAACTCTCCCTTTTAAACCTCTTTGTAAATCTATTGGAGGCAGCGTACCTGTTTTAGGCTCCATACGAACTATAGCCTGAAACGGATGCACAGATTGAACAAGAATGGGCTCATAAGTATTTAAATCTACCAGTTCTGGAGGAATAGCTACCAACTCTAGGTTGTTATGTACAGCTCTAGCTGGCATTTTGTTCTCTTCTAAATTGTTGTAACAATATTTACAAATACGTTGATCACTACCCAACTCAAAACGACCTTCCACCAACAAATAAGCACCAAATTGCTCCCACTTATCATTGTTTTCCTTTTCACTTTTTAAATACACATCAACATTCCTAGTTTGACTTCTATAGTGAGTACGTCGACAACAAATACAAACATAGTTTGGTTTTTCACAAGAAACTACCTTAAACTTTGTAATTTCTTCTCCAAACTTCTCAGTAGTACTATCTTCCACCTCTTCTTCAACACCTACACTTATCAAACTCTCACTTTCTCTACACTCCTCTTGAGGACCAAAGAAACAAAACTCTATATCATCAGAAACTTTTTTTACATCCAATACTGAACCATGCAAAAGAGCTGTGTTTATTTCACTTAAAGATAATGCAGGACTTTTTACATGGTACAATCTTCTTATTAACGTCCGCATTTCTGAGTGATGTACTACTAACATTCTTAAATGATGAAAAGTACTTCTACACACTTTTCTAGAAAGACAAGCCAGAGAATGACCCTGCAAATTACTATATTTTCCCACTTTACAAGGATCTAGTCCTTGCAACATCTTAATCTTTTGTTTAACACTTTTTTTGCCATAATCTCGTAAGAAATTTCGTAATATATCAATAGATTCCTGTTGTATACTACAAACGGCCTAAATGAGGGTATTCCGGCCCGGGAGCGGACATAAAGTTAGTATTGGTAAGTGTATTCTGTGAATACCGAAAATCACTAACTTTACGTATTTCACGTAAGTCAGTTCTGTGAATCAGGCCCTTAGTGCATGGATTAGTGCATGGGTAGTGCCTGGGTCATTGCAGACTTACAGCTGAGACATCTCTTCATGTTGCTGCTTTATATTTGACTACACCCAACATCCTAAGTAGTAGAAGAATACTGAAATAGCAACACAAAAGTGTGGTTTATAACATGGTGTACACTTTTCTAGTACAGGTTCACCATTCTCTAACTGCTCAGGGTATTGGGCCTACCCAAATAGAAAACATCAAACCAATGCATATCTCTGTTATAAATCTTACCATATTCATAAAGGCATGTATGCATGTGTCTCTACCTTTTACTAGTACTATCATTTATAATACAAGCATACATAAAAAAATATATCTCTCTTTTATACATGTAGCATCTTGAGATGCATAATACATATGAGAATACATATGCAACTAGGAAATTCACCAATCACACGACCATGCAGACCAAAAAACTTGACACACTACTCTTAACATTTCGAACAGACACCTAGATTTATCTGGCATACATCAAATAAAGTTTTACATAGACTCTTTTAAACCACCATAATCAGTAATTCCTCACCCAAACTATATTAAACATCACTTTACTGCTACATAACTATCCTACTACTACTACTCAGATGTACAGCCTACCAAAATACAAAGCAACATCCCTTCACATATCTCTATTGTAAGTCAATCCATATTTAAAAAAGCATGCATGCATGAGTCTCTACCTTTTCCTAGCACCATCATATATAAAAGAAACATAGAAATAGATATATACCTGCATTTTATACATCAGCCATCTTTACATACATAGCACATATAAAAATACATCTGCAAATATAAACATACCTCAGTCACAAGATAATGCACACCTTAACACTTAAAAAGCTGCACTTTTCATTTCAAGTAGAGATCTAAAAACATATGGTATATTTCAAGCACTTCAGTGCACAGGTAGTGCATGGGTGATTAGAGAAGTGCAAGGGTATTGTCTAGGAGATTTTATATGTGCATGGGTAGTGGCTGGGTGATTTTATAAGTGCATGAGTACTGGCTGAGTGATTACATAAGTACAACAGTAATGCATCCGTGATTGAAAGAGTAGAAGGATAGTGCCAGGGTGATTAAAGCACTGTATAGCTAATGCATTGGTGATTACATGAGTACAGGGGTAACGTCTCAGGGATTAAGGGAGTACACAGGTAACGCCAGGGTGATTGCATGACTACAGGGTTAATATCTGGGGATTTACATGACTACATAGGAAGTGACTGGGTGATTTTATAAGTGCATGGGTACTTCTTGGGTGATTACAGGAATACTAAGGTAGTGCCTGAGTGAATAGATAAGTTCAAAGGTAGTGCCTGGGTGATTTCATAACAGCATGACTACTGGCTGAGTGATTACATAAGTACAAGGGTAGTGCCTCCGTGATAGAAGGAGTGCAACAGTAGTGCCTGGGTGATCATATAAGTGCATGAGTAGTGACTACATGATTCAAAGAGTGCATGGGTAATACCTTAGTGATTGCATGAGTGCAGCAGTAATGTATAAGTGATTACAGCAGTGCATATGTAGTGCCTGGATCATTTGAAGACTCCATGAGTAGTACTTAGTTATTTTTATAACTGCATGAGTGTTGCGCCTAGCCAAATATAAAGCAGCAGACTATTACATGACTCAACCATAAGTTTCTCCATATTGTTAAAAGCAATCATACATATGTCTCTACCTTTTCAAATCATCATCATATCTAAAAGAAATATATAAACAATATTTCTGGAATATAGTGAAACCTACAACTGAAACATGTAATAGATCTGCCTCGGTGATTGCATAACTCCATGGGTAGTGCTTGGGTGATTGTATGAGTGCAAGGGTAGTCACTGGGTAATTGCAGGAAAAGATGGATAGTGACTGGCTAATTGCATAAGTGCACACATACAGGTTGAGTGCATGGATAAGTATTTAAATAGCACCTGAAGGCATAGATGAGTCATGGAGTAGTGCCTAGGTGAATAGATAAGTGAAACAGTACGGCCTGGGTGATTGTACGACTGCAAGGCTAGTGCCTGGGTTATTACATAACTGCATAGGTAGACTCTGCATGTTTCTATGACTGCAGGGGTAGTACATAACTAGTGCCTGGGTGAATCTATGACTACAGGGGTAATATCTAGAGGATTACTGGAGTACATACCAAGTGAGTGGGTGATTTTATAAGTGCATGAGTACTGCTTGGGTGATTGCAGGAGTACTGAGGGAATGCCTGAGTGATTGGAGGAGTGCAAAGATAGTGCCTGGATGATTTTATAAGTGCATGGGTACTGGCTAAATGTTTGGACGAGTGCATAGATTCTGAGAGGCTGATTGCAGGAGTGTAAGGGTAGTGCCAGGTTGATTGAACCACTGTATAGCTAATGCACTGGTGATTGCATGAGTGCAGAGATAATGTCTAAGGGATTGCAGGAGTGCTTAGGTAATCTCTGTGTGATTCATGAGTTAAGGGATAATATCTGGGCATTATAAGAGTACATAGGAAGTACCTGGGTGATTTTATAAGTGCATCAATACTGCCTATGTGATTAGAGTACTATTGTGGTAGTGCCTCAGTGATTGGAGGAGTGTAAAAGTAGTGCCTGGGTGATTTTATAAGTGCATGGGCACTGGCTATGTGATAGGACGAGTGCATAGATTGTGAAAAGGTAATTGTAGGAGTGCAAGGGTATTGCCTGGGTGATTGAACCAATGTGTAGCTAATGCATTGGTGATTGCATGAGTTCAGATCTAATATCTGGGGACTACAGGAGTACATAGAAAGTGCCTGGGTGATTTTATCAGTGCATTGGTACTGCCTGGGTGATAGCAGTAATACTGTGGTATTGCCTCAATGATTGGAAGAGTGTAGAGGTAGTGCCTTGGTGATTTTATAAGTGCAGTGGCACTGGCTAAGTGATTGGAGGAGTACATAGATTGTGAAAAAGTAATTGGAGGAGTGCAAGGGTATTGCCTGGGTGATTGAACCAGTGTATAGCTAATACATTGGTGATTGCATCATTGCAGGAGTTATGTCTGGGGGATTAGAGGAGTACATAGGTAATGCCTGGTGATTCTATGATTGCAAGGGTAATATCTGGGAAATTACAGGAGTACATAGGAAGTGCCTGGGTGATTTTATAAGTGTATGTGTAGTGCTTGGGTAATTGGAGTAGTACTGCAGTAGTGCCTGAGTGATTGGAGGAGTGCAAGGGTAGTGCCTGGGTGATTGAATCATTGTATAGCTAATGCATTGGTGATTACATGAGTGCAAAGATAATGTCTCGGGGATCACGCAGTACATACATAGGGGCAGATTTACAAGCCCCTTGCGCCACTTTTGCGTCACTTTTCCCATGTTAAAAGTGATGCAAAAGTGGCGCAAGGGGCTTGTAAATCTGCCCCATAATGCCTAGGTGTTTGCATAAGTTGAGGGATAATATCTGGGGGATTACAAGAGTACACAAAAACTGCCTGGGTGATTTTATAAGTGCATGGGTACTGCCTGAGACATTGGATTAGTACTGTGGTAGTGCCTGAATGAGATAGAAAAGTGCAACATCCTGAAAGCATGCATGCATATGTCTCTACCACAACACTATGCACACCTCAAAAATTCACGGAACAAACTTCAAATTTAAAGCAAACACCAAAAATGATGTGGCATATTTCAACTGTCCCTCTCTAGAGACTTATAAAAAAGTAGCGTAGTCACTAATACCTGATCTCAACATCTTTTAAACCACACTATTATGCTGCATCTTCACCATTTTACTACTACTCACAGTGTTGAGCCTACCACATAAAAAGCAACAACACCTCTTTGTTATACATCATGCACCTTCAAATGTATAAGACATATGAAAATACATATACAAGTAGAGACATAGGGGTCGATTCCGATTCGGGCCGGAAAAAGCACCGACCGACTCGGAGCCGGAATTTATTCCGACCGACACGTACCTGTGGCGCCCGACCCGCCAAGTACGATGCAAGGCGTGCAAAATCCGACCGACACGTACGGAACCCAAGCCGAACGACCGAGCCGCACGGAAAACAGCAATCCGGCCGGAAAAACACGCGAATCGAACCGACCGACACGCACCCGGAACAAATCCGACCGAAACGTACACGCGAACTCCAAACCGCAAAGTACGATGCAAGGCGCGAAAACCACGACCGAGTCGTACGGAGGACAAGCTTTACGACCGACACGCATACAAAACCGAGCCGAAGTAACACAAAACACCGCGACCGACGCGTACGCAGCATAGAAAACTGCACAAACACAGCGTGAACGAAACGAAGAAGACCGTACGAGACAACTGCAGGGTCCGACTCGGTCACAAGAACGTTTCCAACATGCACAGACAGTACAAAGGAAAAATTACACAAAAAAAGGCCAAACAAGCAATTACAAAGCCAATAAATACTGGGGTGGGTGGGGACAGAGAACAAAGACACACCCACAACTCCACCCATATAAAGTACACAAATCCCAACCATGATCCTTTGCAAATGCCATTCTACTGCCAGCACCCAACAGACAGCAACCACACACCCACAGCTCATCCCTCACACAAGCCACACACCATCAGCACACCAACAAATACCTACCTCACATACACCCAGCAAAACACACACTCACACACCCTCACCTGCACACCAACACACACATCACTCACCATCACCACCCATCACCATGCCCCCCAAGAAGAATCACAAGTTCCTAGATTGTGAATTGGAAGTCATGGTAGACGAGATCCTCAGGGTAGAGCCACAGCTGTTTGGCACACTGGTCCAACAGACCCCCATCTCCCAGAAAACCAAGATGTGGGAGAGGATCATCAACAGGGTGAACGCACAATCACCATGTCTGCGCACAAAGACCGACATCCAGAACAGGTGGTATGACGTGCGCAGGAGGGTCAGGGAGCTGCTCAAGAAAGACTACCTCCTGAGCCAATACACCGGCAGTGGCCCTCCTGCCAAGCCAGTATACCTCAGGCCCTGGGAGGAGAAGGTGCGGGCCATCCTTCCGCCAGTGAGCGTCTATGGACTAGAGAACATCCCAGAGCCTGGTGAGTACACAACAAATGTACACAATATTCTGCCACAATACACACACACATCACTGTCAAGGGGAGAGTCAAACCATGCACTCATAGCAATTACACAGCAACCAGAACAGAATCATCCCAAAATGTGTATGTCAGTCAGATAAACACAACACATGCCATCTCAAGGTTACATTTAACCGTGTCATCACATGTACAAACACAACTACAACTACAGCTAGGCAGTGGAACAAATAGAACTAACAAACACATCCAGACATGTAGCCACCACTACAACACCAACACACAGTGAAGACCACTGAAAGAAAGGAATTCTGTGTATGCTGGGAAAGTCAGTGTAGCCAATAGCATCATGGGAGTCGTAGTCACACATATTGCCGCCCCCCACAACTGTCCCATCAACACCACCATGAACCATGCGCACATCACAGGGAGTGGAAAAGGACTCACAAGATGGCTGACACTGGCTACTGCTGTGGGGAGCACAAGGCCCTGCTGGCAACTGTGCAACACCCAACAGCAGGACACCACTGACTGACATCCTGAGAGACAACTTCCACTCCCTGCAATGGAAGCACGTTCCATGGTGGGATATCTGGCTGGGTGGGAAGGAGGACTCACAGCACTGACCATAGTCACAAGCACCTCCCCTCACACACACCCTCAACACATACTCCACATAACCCAACTGGGAGAATGCAATGCCACACATCCTAACTCAAGATCCCACAAAGAACCTCCACCCTGGGTTATGTCGTGTGAAGCACAGGGACACTCTTGGGACTTTCAGCCAAACAACTGCCAGGACAACACTCCCAGCCATCCTGTCAGCACAGGCAGCCCACCCCACAGGGAAGCAGAGTCAGGAAGGAAGGATGGGCATGCTGGGAAGGGGGTGGAGGCAATAGCATGATGGGAGTCGTAGTCACAGCTCTACATCCCCCACCACATGGCCCAGCAAGCTCACACTCACGCATGCACATCCCACAGAGAGTGGAAAGGCCCATCAAAGATGTCTGACACTGTTGCTGCTGTCGTGGGGATCACAAGGGCATGCTGGGAACTGCACACCAACCAACAGCAGGACACCACTGTCAGCCATCTTGCCATTGCTCTCACACCCACACACATTGAACTCCCCACAAAAGCAAGTAAGTATGGGAATGCTGGGAAGTGGGGTGGAGGCAATAGCATGATGGGAGTCATAGTCACAGACATAGCTCACCCCCACAACTGTCCCATCAACACCACCCTGAACCATGCTCACATCACAGGGAGTGGAGAAGGACTCACAAGATGGCTGACACTGGCTACTGCTGTGGGGAGCACAAGGCCCTGCTGGGAACTGTGCACCAACAAACAGCAGGACACCACTGACTGACATCCTGAGAGACAACTTCCACTCCCTGCAATGGAAGCACGTTCCATGGTGGGATATTTGGCTGGGTGGGTGGGAAGGAGGGTCGGCTGTCAACCAAATACAACCAATGCAGACCATGTTCACACCCCAACAAATACATAGAAATGCCCAAATAATGCAGGACAATGTGCTACACCAATATCAACCCCTGACTGTGACGACTTAGGACAATGCAATGTACAGGCCCGCACCCAGAGGCACAGTCACAACTGTCAGGTGTGTCAACCATTGATGCCTGCATTGTGTGTGGCTCCCAAAAACAGGTGATGATGGGGACACAGCAGCAGACGCTGAGGAGTCCCAGTCCCAGGCTCAAGAGGATGCGGAGCTCACTGGTGTCGTACAGCCTCTGCCCTCCTCGGACGAAGAAGACCAACCTGGCACATCCGGTGCAAGTCAACATGCAGCACCAGCAGGACCACCAGCTGCACCCCCTGCACCCACCACTCCAACGACTGTCACCACAAATACCATCCCTGCCGACATGGACAGAACAAGGAGCAACACCAGCACAGGGACCCTGGACCAACGTGGGGCCATGGACACCACCACCACCACCAACCCCCAAGGGGGACCAGGGTCATCTGTGCGTGCCACTGCACGCACTGCACATGTCGGCAGGGGTGGTGGGAGGAGGTGGGAGACAGAGGTCGCTGCTTGCAGAGGTTGCTGGTGTGCATGATGACCCACAACTGGTACGCATAGCCGATGCGTACCAGTCCAGCACCGGAGATCTCAGCCAGGTAGTGGGGCTCCTCAGAGACATGAAACAGCAGCAGGCTGCCCATCATGCCCACTTGGACTCACACATGTCCCGCGTGGAGTCCAAGTGGGACGCACTGCAAGAGATGACGACGGTGCACAGGGACATTTTACAATGCCTCCGCCAGATGAACAGCAACCAGTCCACACCTCCCTGTGTGCCAACAACATCTGGTGCTGAACAAACTGCAACTGCCACAGGGAGGGAGGATGACTCTGGCGGAGAGTCCCCTGCACCGCAGTAGCCTGTACTTGAGGGGCCCCCCCCAAAGAAGAGGGGTCGTCCGAGGAGGGGCAAGTGAGAGGCCGATGGCCAAGCGCAACTCCCAGGAAGCCTGAACCTGTTCTGGATGTTCACCTTTGTGCACAGACTGTTCACCCTGTTGACGGCAACACAACTCCCACACATTACATGGGGAGTACAAGTTGGACCAATGTCTCAGACAACTGTGGCCCCGATACTGGGGGATTTTGTCTACCAGGACTTTCAATTCACCTAGGAACTTCTGATTGCAAGATATATGTACAGCACTACCCATCCTATGCACTATTCACACAAATGTATCACAATAAACACACTAATACACCATACTTGCCTCTGTTGTGATTCCAACGTGGGTGCTGTTATGGGGATGATGAACTGCAAAATTACACTGTGTATGCGAACTGCAACAGCAAGTACAACACAGGCATGTGAGTAAAGGCAACGTGACACATATGAGGGAGACACACCACCAGGGCTACACAACACATACACACCTAGGCCATCTGACTCATTGCCTGCACTGATGTTGCCAGGGAAGACGGTGCAATGCACAGACACCACACCTATTCCCAGTTGTAGTCAAGTAGCCCACAGGTGCAGTAAGCAAATGGCAGTCAAATGTGTGACCACAGACAACGCACATCACAAAGTGAAGCACAGGTTTATTACACAGTTGCAACATGTCGTAACCACTACAAATGCAAGGTAATCCCACCTGGCAGCGGGCACACAGTCAACAACTGTAGAAGGAAGGAAGTCCATGGGTGTGGCGCACATCACCTGTAGGGACACAACAGCTACCACCCTGGAAGTACAATCACGTCGTCGGTGGACACAGTTGACCAAACGAATCTGAAAGTACCCTGTGAAGGACAGAAATGACACACAGTCAAAAGCAATGGAGAACAGGACAGAACAGCAAAACTCATGCACAATACATGTTACAAGATACCCACCCAGAACCAAGTTAGCATGTCAACACTGTTGGGGAGTACAGACCACCTGTAAGCACACATCGCTACACACATCCAGTCAAGTAGCCCATGGACACACTCCAACAGCACCAGAGCACCACCTACACATATCATGCCAACTCACATCATTGACATGACACCTCAGGGTACTCACATTCAGCTAAAGAAGTTGGTGATGAGCTGTGTGCGGACATCACCCTCATCATCATCATCATCACTGGCATCGTGGTCCAGGCCAGGATCCTCCACAGGTGGCGGATATTGGTCATTGTCATCCTGGATGAGAGGCAACTCCTTCCGCACTGCCAGGTTGTGGAGCATGCAGCAGACGATGATAATCTTGCACACTTTCGCAGGGGCATATGGGAGGGACCCTCCTGTCTTGTCCAGGCAGCGGAAGCGGCTCTTCAGGAGACCAAATGTCCGCTCAATCACTCTCCTGGTCCGACCATGTGCCTCATTGTAGCGCATCTGGGCTGGTGTCACAGGGTTCCTGAGGGGTGTCAGCAACCACGGCATGTTGGGGTATCCCGAGTCACCTACGGACAGACAAGTGCACATTAGCTGACTTGGAAAAGTGGGCGGAATACTACAGATCAGATCACACACAATGGCACAAAGTCAGTACACACCGACAAGCCAGGCACGCTGGTTCTGCATCTGTGCCATCATCCTGGGGATGCGACTACTCCTCATCACAAAGGCATCGTGTGCTGAACCAGGGAAACAGGCACACACGTGTGTGATGGTCATATCTGCAAGACACACCACCAGTGCATTGACCGAGTGGTAGTGCTTGCGGTTACGGTAGGTCTGCTCCTGGGCCTGTGGTGGTACCAAAGCCACATGTGTCCCATCAATGGAGCCAATTACATGCGGCATCCTCCCCAGGGCATAGAAGTCACTCTTCACATCAGTGAGTCATTGCAGTCTAGGGAAATAGATGTACTGGTTCAGGAATAGCAACATTGCCACCAAAACATCGCGGAGCACACGGCTCAACATGGTCTGTGACATCCCACCAGCAGTCGCCACAGTATGTTCGAAGGTACCGGTGGCAAAGAAGTGTAGGGCTGTCATCACCTTCACCTTGGGGGTCAGCGCTGTAGGATACGGCCGGCCAGGCTGCAAATGTGGGGCCAACTGCACTGCCAAATCCTCAATCAGCTGCCTGGTGAAGCGGTACAATCGGATGCTGTCCCGTTCCACCATCGTTGCCAGGTCTGGGAATGGCCGATGGACAGCAGGAGCCCTGCAGTGCAGAGGAGAAGAAAGCAAGATTGTCAGTCAGCCCACATATGCGGCATTGAACACACTCAATATCCCAACATACATCATTATGAGGCACAACTACATGAAGTGTGCAGTTCCGTAAGGACATGTATGGTACATACATGGCCAACATCTGTCATCACGGTTCAACAAGTGGCATCAATAAGTCCCAGGTTGGCCCATTGGATATCATGAGGCCATGTCACGGTTCCCATCTCCTGCTGCCGTGTCACAATCACCCCCCACAGTGACATGTGAGGACAGATGTGCCCCAGGCATCACAGCTCAACAACAGGTACATTCCCAGGGACCCTGTATTGCCACATGGACACTGGCATTACATGGAGTGTCATGTATACACCACAGCAAAACAACCATGACCCCCACAGGTAGTGGTCCCACTTGCCACTGCAGGACAGACATGGACGTCTGTGACACACACACGCACAACATCAAAGTCCATGCACACACAACGTGGATGTGGAGACTGTCTCCCATTGTGCACATGAAATCAGAGACATTGTAAACACTACATGCACACAGACTGTGGAGGACCATCACTATTGTGCCACTGGGACACCCTGGCTCAAACATACCGTCCCACATGGGACTCACGGGGTATGTGACATGACATACACATACACCACCGTGAAATGTGACCATGGCACATGCACAGATATGAACAGTTGCACATCACAGTGGTCATGTACACGTAACACCCAGGATCCTGTCCCCATGAACACGTGCACAGCCTGGGGGTGGCTGCCTCCAGGTGACACCCACAGGACAACATGTACACCAACATACACACAATAGGAAATGCAGCCTCACATGCCTTATTATACAGTTTGGACAGGCTGTCGTGTTGTAGGTGTGCCCCTCACTCCCTGGGAGCTATCTGTGGCTGGCATATGTTCATCTGAGACAGGCATGGTGACATATGCCAGTCACTTGTACAGGGATGCGTTGAACAGCAATGGACCGATCGGTGCACCCTGCCGGCCCATTGCATTCAATGTGTGCGGGTACGCGTTGTACCCCTGTACGCATTGTACCGCAATGGACCGATCGGTGCCCCCGGCCGGCCCATTGCATTCAATGTGTGCGGGTACGCGTTGTACCCCTGTACGCGTTGTACCGCAATGGACCGATTGGTGCCCCCGGCAGGCCCATTGCATTCAATGTGTGCGGGTACGCGTTGTACCCCTGTACGCGTTGATCAGCAATGGACCGATCGGTGCCCCCGGCCGGCCCATTGCATTCAATGTGTGTGGGTACGCGTTGTACCCCTGTACGCGTTGTACCGCAATCGACCGATCGGTGCGCACCCATTGACAATGGCCTAGCCTGGCAACGGACGCGTTTTCGAAATTCGAACGAGTCGGTTGCTGGAAATTCAGTTGGTCACCCACAACAATGTTGCAAAATCATGTATGTCATGAAGTTGAAGATTTGAAGGATGCTGTGGGCGTGTATTGGTGCTGCTATTCCATGGATTGGCCAGATTCAGAAGATGCAAACGACTTGGACCTATCACTTTGGACACAAGGGACAGTATCTGCCTCTCCAGCACATATATATTGCTGGCTGTTCCCCTGAGAGCTCACTTGCCTGCACTACATGCTCCAGGACGACATCTGCCACTGCACTGCTGCTGTCTCTGCCCCCTCTGGACCCTGCAATGGCACGTACTGTGGAGAGAGCCCCAGCCTTCAGCCTTGAGGAGAACCAGGCCCTGCTGGACAGCCTACTTCCACAGTACAGCAAGCTGTATGGGACACCAGGAGAGCAGGTGAGTGTTCTGTGCACTGCCTTTCTGAATGTGCATTTTGTCTGACTAGCAAGGCTGAAAGTCTGCACGCCACTGGCTAGCAGGCTCACTGAGTAGTTGTCACCCCCATAGTGTGTAGTGACATGCACTGGACAGGTATGGTGCAGTGACAGTGCATTTGAACAAGGTTTTACTTCCCATGCAATGATACCATGTAGTGACATCTGGCAAACTGTCCATGGGCAGCGTTGCACTGCCTGTGTACATCATGTGCCCCTGTGATTGAGACATGTATATACAACTGTGTCATGCACGGATATGTTGCATGTGTAGTAATGGCCTTTTCACTTTGTCATCCTGACAGGTTAATGCCCATCGGAAGCAGGAGATCTGGAAGGACATCTTCCGGGCTGTCCGGTCCGTGGGGTTCTACAAGCGCCGGATCCGCAACTGCCAGAAGAGGTGGCAGGACCTTCGGGGCTGGACCCGGAGGATTGCACGGGTCCAGCTGAAGCTGTCGCCTCCTCGCAGGAGGGGCGGAACACGGACCCTGACCCCCCACATGCTCCAGATCCTGGCGGTGGTGTTTCCAGACCTGGATGGGCAGCTGAAGGCCAGACAGCAGCAAGGAGGGGGTGAGTCAAAGACTGCACTGTGGACTCTGTATTACATGCTATGTGCCCTCCTCTGGCCTGGTTAAACTGCCACAGTACAGCAGTCATGTTGTCCAGGAGCCATGTCCCTCTATTGTGCACTGCCCACTCCTCATCTGATACCCAGGTGTGGCCCTTACATTCAGGGAATTGTGTCACTTGGGACTGTGTCCTTGCAGTTTGCTTCACTAAAGGTGGGGGACAGCATCTGTTTCCCTAACTCTGTTGTGGGCATCATGGGTGGGTCCATTGTTCACACAACGCCTGTGTTCGGACATGTAATCTGCGTGTTGCTTTGATATGCGGTCCACTTGCTGAGCTGAGCCACCACATGTGCCTGGGGTATGTGGCACACACCCATGCAGCGGGTGGGAACAATATTTGGGCCCCAGGAGTGTGCAGATTACGTGTGTCACACATACATAGCCAGCTATCCACTGTCCAGGGCTCATCCCTCATTCATGTGGGGCAGGACAGTCATGCCTACTCCAGGCCATGCAATGCACTCTGTACTCCCACTCCCGTGTATCAGCTGACACATTGTGCGCAGTGATTTGACCCCTCAGGTGTCTGCCTCTGTGTCAGTGTGCTGTGGATTTGTTGCCAGGACTGCTGGGGTGTTTCTTGGTAGGGGCTCAGCATGCCACTGGAGATGTGACCATAGGAGACGATACTTGTGTGTCACATAGGTGTTTGATCAGCTGCCCGTGCAGACTGGGGTATGCGAATGTGAAGTTCAGGCAGCTGTTCCCCATTCACAGCAGATTGTGAGGGGCTCAGGTTCAGAGGGTAGTGTCACAGGTCTCCCATATGTCCAATCGGTATGACCTGGACAGATGAGGGTTAAGATGATGTGTTGTGTGGGGGATGTACATGTGCACTTGTGCAGCTCCAGGACTTGCATTCCCCATGACCTACTATTGTGACACAGTGCAGGTTGTTGTTGTCTGGCTGCCAAGTCATACATCACTGAGACAGTGATGTATGACTTAGCAGTCATGCCTCCGCCATGGCATGTGTCTACTTATTGGTGATCCTGCAGGGGAGTGACATGTGCTACATGCACACCATTGTGGCGATGGCTATCAGGACATGGGTGCATCATGGTGTCTGTCGCTGGTATGCATCACATGCATTTCCTATTTGACTCTGGGCGTCCCTTTCATCCGGAAACCTGTACTGACTCAGTGGCAAGAGTTGTGATGTGTGCATGTCCACATGCTACACCGTGTCCTCTGCACTGTCCAACTACTGTGTAGGTGGTGCATGTGTCCACACTGAGGTGTTGCTATCCACCAGATACCAGACAGATGGGTGTAAGGCCATGTGGGATGTGAGTGCCATGGTTGGCATCAGACTGACAATTGGCTTCTCCTGTTCAGTTAGGGCACTTTTAGCAATGTTCAACTAATGATGCCAGGGCTTGCTCTGTAATGTGCTGTGCTCACAGTGGTGTGTGCGTTTGGTGCAGGTGACTGATGTCTGTCTGTTTCCCCATTGTTTGCAGATACATCCACGGCCACGGAAGGGAACAGCTCCACGGACCAGGAGGAGCCGGAGAGCCAGACTGGGTCAGCAGCCGAGGAGTGGTCGGAGGGACCCAGTGGCACGGAGGGCGAGGGGAGCCACACCGAGGAGTCCTCAGCACCATCCACCTCAGCTGAGGACCAGAGCAACTCGGAGGATGACTCCCTTATGGAGGCGGGTGTCAGCAGCCACCACACCCCAGCTAGTGTTGCTGTCCCTGCCACCACCAGCACCACCACCGCCCTCCCATCGGCTCCCATTCCCCAGGTCCGTGGAGGCTCCCATGTTCGGGAGCGTGTCTCCTTTGGGCCAGGCACCGCACCCCCTGCCCCTGTGTCCCCTGCTGCCCTGAGTGAGGAGTCTGTGTACCTCCTTCGCCAGCTCCATGTAGGGCAGACAGCCATGCTGAGTGTCCTCCATGCGCACACCGCTCTGTTGACTCAGCTGGTGTCGTTCATGGAGGGCATCTCATCGGGCATGTCTGACCTACAGAGGGGCAATAGGTCCATGGACTCCTCCCTGACGGCAGCAGTGTCCCTCCTCAGACAGTCCCTCACCCCTCCTGCCTCTGCTCCATCCACACTCCCCAGCACCTTACCCGTCCCAAGCACACACACACCGGCACAGGCACACACCAGCACACACATGTCCAGCACACAGACACACACGCCACAAACAAAACGCACACGCACGCACAGTCAGGGGACTGAAACCAGACTCACAGGGGATGGGGCCCTGGTACACACACACGCATCCACGAGCACTGCGCAGTCCTCAGTTGCCTCTCCCTCCAAAGCACCCTCCCTTGCCTCACCTGCAACCCTAAAGACCCAGCGGCTCTTCCTCAGTGACCTCGGCCTCTTTCCCTCCGATCCAGCTGATACAGCATTCAGGGGAAGAGGAAGCCCACCCACACGGAGCAGGGTGCCCCTCGCCCCTGGACACCCTCCCCCAGGCGCAGACAGACTGAGGCCCCCACCCGCAAGTCCCCCCGGAGTTGTAAGAGCAAGACCCCGCCGCCGCCCTGCAGCTCAGGCACCAGGTCTCCTTCCTCCATCCCTCAGGCCCCCACTCCACAGGTGCCCCCACCACACCCTGCCCCAGGTCCCCCCACCCACAGATATACCATCCCCAAGAGGATCCGGCCTTCTCCCCCTGCCACTTGCTCTCCCGGCACCACCCCCCCGCTGCGCTTGTCTGTGCCACTGATGTGGTGAGGGTGTCCTCCCCTCTGTCCAGCCCACCTTGCCTGTTCCCCATTCTCCTCCCCTGGTGGTAGCCACTGCAGTGGAGTCCACTAACACCCTGTCTGACTTGGGCACTGCAGTGGCGGACCTGTCCACTCCATCTGCAGGGTCCACTGCAGTCGTGCCGGCACCCACAACATCTGAGTCATGCCCCCAGTTGTGCCGGCACACACCATGTTAGACACCTCCACTGCAGTTGTCAGTGGCTCACCAGCACCCACCACCCCTTCCCTGCTTCCTCCTGGTGAGCCCTGATCCTGTCCCTGCGGTGCCTGGCCTGCCCCCGGTTGCCCCTCCTAGTGGATTGTCCCTGGTTTTGTGCAGTGCAGGCATGCGTAGGGTGACATCTGCCACTGTCACCCTGTTTGGACTTTGACAATGGACTGGCCATTGGCCTTTGTGTTTATTCTGGACTTTCAGTTATCATTACACACATATGCTGAATAAAGCAACTTTCTGTTCTCTAGTGCTTATGCTTCTGATGTACATGTTGTTGATGATGCTAACCATGCCCTTGCTGCAGTGATGGTGATATTTGGTCTCATGATAATGAAGTGTTACTGTGCAGGAACCCATGTGGTCCAGGGGGAATGTGTCCTATCCTGTGGTGTATCCATGTCATCCATAGCAGCATCTGAGGGTGTCATGTGTTCAGTATTTGGCAATGGGATTTCCTACTTACATTAGCAATTTCACATCTGTGGCTTCCACCCCTGCACATCTGTTGTGCCTGCCATTGTTCACTTCGTCTACTTCCCTGACCGTGTGGCCATCTCCACTGGACATGCAGGTTTGGGCATCAATGGGGAAGGACTCATCTGTGTTGTCAGTGCAACATTGCTATACAAGTGTGTTGGATCTGTGCTGATGATTTCGTTGGCACTTCCATGACCAGGCTGATGTGACGGGAGCCTTCATTTGGTGCTAATTGTTGATTGTGTGACCAAGTGCTCAGCTGACATGATGGGGCCCTACTGAGGCAACATATGGCACAGCTTTCCTCACACAGGAGTGGAGTCCCCTCATGGCAGTGTGTACTCCTGTGACATTGCCTGCGCCCAAGGTGTGTGTTGTATAAGCATGTCTGTGTGTTCACTTCCGTTTAGCTGTGCATGCTGTGATCCCTAGTGTTGTACCTGTTTGTGATGCTTGCTGAGTTGACCTATGTTCCCCCAAAGTCTTCTCCCTGGGTTCTCTGTGATGTGGGTGCATGGCACATTACTGGTCATCAGGGTGTCACCCATAGGTGTGTTTTCTGTCAGGGCTGAGTTTGTGTGCAGACGCAGATGGGTCACAGTCAGGTTTCCCCTTGGCACTTGTTGTTTGCCCCTGTCATGTGATTTCCAGTTTGTGTTATCTTTCAGTGATTGTGTCACGTTGTGTGTGTGACTGCTGGCACTCCTCAGGGTCCGGGCTGCAATGTTGGTTGTTGTCTATGTGTGTTCTTTGTGGGTGACCTTGGCTTCTTCATTGGTGTGTGACTGTGGCTGGCATCCCATTGGTTGGTGTGGTATTGCCGTCATGTCCATGTACAGCGTAGTGTGCAGTGTGTCAGACATTCAGGAGTCTTGTTGAGTGGCCATGTGTGATGTGTTTCTGCACCTTGGTTCCCACCCACCACCCTGGAATAGTCATGGGTGCATGTGCAATGTCACCAGTGCATGTGTGCTTCACTGCTGCACATTGTTGGAGGTCGAGGTGTGTGGTGTTGAGTGTGTGCAGATGAGAGTTGTTGCACGACTAGACCCCTGCCTCCATGTTGGCCTTGACTTACTGGCCGTGCTGATTGATTTGTGCTTGTGTAGGTGTGATGGTAGTTTGTTGCTCAGGACACATGACTGTGGTTCACAGTGTGAACGACATTTAGCTTTGTCATCACAGTAGGATTGTAATGCAGCCCACATGCAGCCCATGTGGTAATGCAACCACATTGTGGGGGCCCTGGGGGTAGTGCTGTGGTGTGTCTGTGTCTTGCTGTGTCAGTTGCTGTTCCTACATGCCTGTGTGACATGTGTGATTTGTGCACCCTCTCATCTGACAATGCCTGCTTGCCCACATAGGGGATTTGGATCCATGAGTTACCTTTGTGTGGCACTGTATGCACATCTGTATGATTGGTATTCAGGTCTCCTCATGTGTTGTGTGTTTGCCTGGGGACACTGGCACCCCCCCCCCTCACCTGTTGTGTATGATGTGCAGTGTGGGTCTGCCTGTTTGTGTTTGTGCATCTGCACCACTGCATTGGCATATCTTGGGTGTGCCATTGGCTGTAAGTAGTTTGGTGGGTTTCCCCTGCTGTCCCTGGGACTCCTAGGTCATCGGTCAGCACAATGATCATGGTTTGTGTGTCCCATTGCTGCCATGGTATGGTATCTGTTCACCTCACATCTACAGTCTCCACAGGGTATCTGCATTTGTGTGCCCATTGGTGCAAATATGTGGGTCTGCATTCTGATGGTCACTTCTGTCATTGTGTCATTGATGAATGTTGACAGTGTCAGCCCCCATGGGTGTTGTTTGTCTGCACATGGCCAAAGGTATGTCTTATTTGCACTGCAGTATTTGCCTCCCCAATTTATGTTGCAATGGGACACATGCACTACTTTGCCACTGATGTGTTTTATGTTCTGTGACCAGGAATCATCCATGCAGTTTGGCAGTTGCAGCTTTTTCTTTGTCAACACTTACATTTTGGTCACTGTGATGATGGGGTTTGGACCCCATTGCCACAATGTTCAAAATGTGCTTCAGCTATGGACCCCACACTTACATTTTGGTCACTGTGATGATGGGGGTTTGGACCCCATTGCCACAATGTTCAAAATGTGCTTCAGCTATGGACCCCACACTTACATTTTGGTCACTGTGATGATGGGGGTTTGGACCCCATTGCCACAATGTTCAAAATATGCTTCAGCTATGGACCCCACACTTACATTTTGGTCACTGTGATGATGGGGTTTGGACCCCATTGCCACACTGTTCAAAATGTGCTTCAGCTATGGACCCCACACTTACATTTTGGTCATTGTGATGATGGGGGTTTGGACCCCATTGCCACACTGTTCAAAATGTGCTTCAGCTATGGCCCCCACACTTACCTTTTGGTCACTGTGATGATGGGGGTTTGGACCCCATTGCCACACTGTTCAAAATGTGCTTCAGCTATGGCCCCCACACTTACATTTTGATCACTGTGATGATGGGGGTTTGGACCCCATTGCCACAATGGTCATGGCCTGCTTGCATTGTGGGGGCCACACACATATATGTGTGGCACATGTGATAGGGGGTCACATTGTATGTTCAAAGTCATGTTCAGTGTTGTAGGCATTTGACACAGTCTACACACGCTTGTCATGGTGTTGGGGGATGTCTTTTTCTTGCATTCCCTAGGTTGTGGTGTGCTGGTTGTGTCATGCATTGTCCATCCTATGAGTGGGGGTGGTGTTGGTGGTAGGCATCCAGCCCCCCCTGGGTAAGGGTGGTAGTAGTGGTAGGCATCTGGCACCCCCCTGGCTAAGGGTGGTAGTAGTTGTGGGCATCCAGCCCCCTGGGTAAGGGTGGTAGTAGTGGTAGGCATCTGGCACCCCCTGGCTAAGGGTGGTAGTAGTGGTAGGCATCTGGCACCCCCTGGGTAAGGGTGGTAGTAGTGGTAGGCATCTGGCACCCCCTGGCTAAGGGTGGTAGTAGTGGTAGGCATCTGGCACCCCCTGGCTAAGGGTGGTAGTAGTGGTAGGCATCTGGCACCCCCATGGCTAAGGGTGGTAGTAGTGGTAGGCATCCAGCCCCCTGGGTAAGGGTGGTAGTGGTGGTAGGCATCTGGCACCCCCATGGCTAAGGGTGGTAGTAGTGGTGGGCATCCAGCCCCCTGGGTAAGGGTGGTAGTGGTGGTGGGCATCTGGCACCCCCTGGCTAAGGGTGGTAGTAGTGGTAGGCATCTGGCACCCCCATGGCTAAGGGTGGTAGTAGTGGTGGGCATCCAGCCCCCCCTGGGTAAGGGTGGTAGTAGTGGTAGGCATCTGGCACCCCCCTGGCTAAGGGTGGTAGTAGTGGTAGGACTCTGGCTCCCCCCTGGGTAAGGGTGGTAGTAGTGGTAGGCATCTGGCACCCCCCTGGCTAAGGGTGGTAGTAGTGGTAGGCATCTGGCACCCCCATGGCTAAGGGTGGTAGTAGTGGTAGGCATCTGGCACCCCCCTGGCTAAGGGTGGTAGTAGTGGTAGGCATCTGGCACCCCCATGGGTAAGGGTGGTAGTAGTGGTAGGCATCCAGCCCCCCTGGGTAAGGGTGGTAGTGGTGGTGGGCATCTGGCACCCCCTTGGCTAAGGGTGGTAGTAGTGTTAGGCATCTGGCACCCCCCTGGGTAAGGGTGGTAGTAGTGGTAGGCATCTGGCACCCCCCTGGCTAAGGGTGATAGTAGTGGTAGGCATCTGGCACCCCCATGGCTAAGGGTGGTAGTAGTGGTAGGCATCCAGCCCCCCCTGGGTAAGGGTGATTGTGGTGGTGGGCATCTGGCACCCCCCTGGCTAAGGGTGGTAGTAGTGGTAGGCATCTGGCACCAACATGGCTAAGGGTGGTAGTAGTGGTAGGTATCTGGCCCCCCCTGGGTAAGGGTGGTAGTGGTGGTAGGCATCTGGCACCCCCATGGCTAAGGGTGGTAGTAGTGGTGGGCATCCAGCCCCCCTGGGTAAGGGTGGTAGTGGTGGTGGGCATCTGGCACCCCCTGGCTAAGGGTGGTAGTAGTGGTAGGCATCTGGCACCCCATGGCTAAGGGTGGTAGTAGTGGTGGGCATCCAGCCCCCTGGGTAAGGGTGGTAGTGGTGGTAGGCATCTGGCACCCCCATGGCTAAGGGTGGTAGTAGTGGTGGGCATCCAGCCCCCTGGGTAAGGGTGGTAGTGGTGGTGGGCATCTGGCACCCCCTGGCTAAGGGCGGTAGTAGTGGTAGGCATCCAGCCCCCTGGGTAAGGGTGGTAGTAGTGGTAGGCATCCAGCCCCCTGGCTAAGGGTGGTAGTGGTGGTAGGCATCCGGCCCCCCTGGGTAGGGGTGGTGGTGCGCATTCAGGCCCCTGTGTGCATATGTGGCATTGGTGATGGGCATCCCGCCCCTATGGTGCTGCTGTTGCTGGTGTAAGTAAATTCTGCATCCCTCTGTGTGTGTGTGATGTGTTGTGTACGTGTTGTATGTGTTTTGTGGTTGGTGTCTGACTTACCTTCTGCGCCGTACGCGTCCGTGCCTGTTCCGGTAGTAAATGTAGAATATTGGTATGATCGGGACGAAGGGATTCATGGTTGGTTCGTGTCGTTCGTCTTTCTCGTCGCTTCGCGTCATCCTCGTCGCTGGCGTGTTCGCCTCGTAGCCGTGGATCGTGTTGTGGCGCGAATCGGAGCTTATGTGCGCCTCTCCCGGATGCTTTGACGTGCCGTGCGTAGCGACGGGTTCGGCGCGTACGGAAAGCGCATCGTACTTGTTCGGCCGGACGGGGCTGCATTTTCCCTTCCGTGCGACTCGATTCGGCGTTTCCGGATTCGCCTCGGTTGGAGAACAGGACCTGGATTGGGTGAGTACGACTCGGCCGGATTCTGTGCTGTTGTGCGCATCGTACTTACTCGTTCGGTGTGCTGTACGGATCGGTCGGGAAACAGGCATTCGCATGGCTTTTTTCCTGACCGAATGGTATTGGGTGCGCCTCCGACCGAGATCGGAATCGGCCCCATACTTGTGACTGAAGTCCATGTACACCTTAAAACTTAACAGACTCCACTTCAAATTTTAAACAAACACCTAAAATTATGCGGTATACTACAAATGTACATATCCACACACTAAAACAAACTACCATAATCACTAATCCATCTTCCAATATACACATATTACTATACAAAATCTATTTCTTACAACATTTAACTACAATATAACAAACTAAAATACACTTCTCTACATTTAATAATATATTTCAAACATCACAGTTCTTTAATAATTTTTAAAGTTTAAAAATAAAGCTAATACATAATACACCTCAGAAATATATAACTCACCTTCCAAATTGATTTGTAGAATATGAAATATCAGAAACTCAAAAAGATTTTCTTATGCACACAATCAATGTAATGCACCTCTCTCAATAAGGTAAAACCAGTAATGGCAAACTTTTCCTCCCTTTCTCCACACAAATAAATGTAAGTAACAATTCACATTGCTTCCTACATAATTTCAAATTGTAAAACACATTTCTATTGGTTAGACATATTGACCCTTACCAACTGACTTCTAAAAGTGCCCAAACTGATTTTGGATTTTTTTTGGAGTCGCGACTCCACCGTGCACCAACGCGATGGAGCCGCGAATCCATACGGGAGTTCAAAAATATATTACAAATAAAAATACCACTATTTTTTAATAAAACACCACTTCTAAAGATAGTACTGACTTGGGAAATCTTACTTTAATAACATAAAACTTATATATAAATTACAATTCCACATTTTAAAACCTCAGATAACATTCAACCCTTCCCCCCTTCTGCCTAATGCCAGTTTCCATAGCAACAGTTCATGGAACATTGAATTGAACTGTCAGGTCACAAGTTCACCATATCTTCAAGTTCAGCACACAGGCTTACAAATGCAAACAGCAGGTGTGGTTGAAATTTGCAAAATATGACCTTATCCTATCTACTGTACCTTTCAAATATGTTTTACTAACCACTAAGAAACATGCTTTTTAAAGAAAGTAACATGCACCCTATTTTTCAGTGTACAATCTTCTTAAACAGCCAATCAATTCTCTACTTTTTAAAAAACAGCATGTTCTCCACCATTTTAGATACCTCTCATTCTACCAACTGACTACCTCAGCTACAGACATCTTTTCATTCCTTCCAGACATCCCTTCAAGATGCTTACAGTGTGGATTGTTGGACACAGGTATGTTTTCTGGTGCAAAAGGTATGCTGAATGCAGAGGTATTGATAAAGACCTAGCTTTGCAAAATATGGATATTAAATGGATTGCACAGAGAGGATTAAAGTGGCACCAATTGATGCCTTTGGTTAAAACCTTTTTGCATGTCCAACCCCCTGACCTCATGATTGTGCACTGTGGTGGCAATGACCTTGGCACATTGACTGGGGTAAGTCTGGAAATGTTCATGAAGGACACCTTTGCACAACTGATGTTGCTTTTACCTCAAACTGTCTTTGTTTACTCTAATATATGCCAAAGACAGAAATGGAAGTGGTCAAATCAATTCTGTCCACAGATTGAAAAAGCTAGGAAAAATGTCAATGAAGCTGTTTCTGCATACCTGAGAGATCATAGAATGGGGTCCATCTACAATAACAATCTACGTTTTGATATGGATGGCATCTACAGAAGTGATGGAGTACACTTCACAGATCAAGGAAACAGTCTTTCTCAACAACCTACAGCTCTGCATCCGCACTTACATGTAGCTACAACAAACTCATAATGAACACAACTGCTCTTTTTAGAGCCACCCTATAACATAGTAGTGAATATAATGTTTTTTTTTACATACATTTTTTTTTTTAAATTGTGGATTCGCGCTCCTGACGCAAATCTGCAAAAGCATGAATTCAATGTACTACCACACAATACACTTTTCAAGTTTAACTATATATTTTTATCAAATCTATCAATTGTAATCTTGTCATTATCTTCAATCACAGTACCTCTTTAAAACAACTTCACAAATACAACACTACCTTCTAAATTCTATACTACTAAATTATTTATTTAAGGTGAATTCGTGAATCCAACGTGACGTTACATGGGGGGGCCGCGCTGAGAGCCGTGTTGGGGTCACGACTCCAAACTCCAAAGAAAAAAAAACGCCCCACTACCATTATTCGGTATTCGCCCCGGGGACCCCATCCCCCGGGGCCTGCCACCATTTATTTTTGTTAAACAAATTATGGAGGGGGACCGCGTGGTCCCCCTCCTAAGGCCAATAATGGCCCCGGGGACCCCATTCCCCGGGGCATTGCCTCTTTTAAAACGTTTTTTTTTTTTTTAATACAACGGAAGCCTCCCCGGGGGCCTGGCCTTATTTATATATATTTTTATTTAAAAAAATTACAAAAGGATGGGAGGCCGCATTGCCACCCTTTCCTGGGCCACTTCTAGCCCCGGGGACCCCATCCCCCGGGGCCTGGCCTCAGCGTTGGGGACCGTGGGGGGAGCCCCAATGCCCCCATGGTCCCTGCCGGCTCCCCGCCTCCTGCGAGAGCCGGCATTGCTTTTGGGCAAGGGAGCTGCTAACATGCAGCTCCCTGCCCAAAGCACTTCTGCTTTGCTTCTTGGAAGCGAGAGCAGGTTTCCTGCTCTCGCTTCCAAGAAGCAAAGCAGTATTTGCTATGGCAGGGCAGGAGCCGTGCTCCCGCCCTGCCATAGCAAACAGCAATGTCCCGGGGGTGGGCACCCCGGGGCATTGCAGGAGCCAGCCCTGGGGGGGTGGCGGTCCCCAGGGCCATGGAGGGCTCCAGGAGTGGGGCCACGCGGCCCCCCTCCCATCATGTTTGAAGCCCCAGGGAGGTGGAGATCCCCGGGGCTTGGGGGGGCCTGCGAGCCTCCCCCCAAAAAAATAATGAAAGCCCTGGGGAGGTGGCGGTCCCCATGGCTTGGGGGGGCCTGTGAGGCCCCCCGCACAAATATAAAAATGCCCCAGGGAGGTGGCGGTCCCCAGGGCTGCGGGGGGGCTCCATGCCCCCCGCATATCATTATGTAAGCCCCAGGGAGGTGGCGGTCCCCGGGGCTGCGGGGCCCCCGTGGCAGGCCCTTGCAAATTATTTGAGCATTGCCCCGGGGACCTGGCCCGGCCGGGGGCTTATAGAAAATGAAGCGCGGGAGACTGCGCTTTGCTTTTTTTCTTAATTTACTCTGTGGGATTTGCGTACCCAGCGCGACTTCTGCCGAAAAAACAAAACAAATGCTTTTTTTGGCCCTGGGGGTCCCTGTGGGACCCCCTGACCAGCCCTAGGGGGTCAGGGTGTGTCTACCCTGACCCCTTCACTACATTAACAACCTTTTTCTACCTTTTTGATGTGACTGAATTCACCGACTCACAAAATGGCTGCCAACACATTCTGGTTTGGAGTGTTGGCAGCCAATTAGAATGAAACTCGTGCTCGGGAGGAGTCGCGACTCCTCCTCGGTGCTCAGATATATAAAAAAAATTTTTTGAATTTCTCAGCAATTACTGAACGGATTTACACCATTTTAAATAAAGGTCGCTTTCAGGGCCAAGACATACCTTTTTGCCAAATTTGGTGTAATTCCGTTCAGCAGTTCGGGCTGTAGCCGTGTCTCAAGTTCCTATGGAAATTAACATGGGGAAACGAGTTTTGGGACCCCCTTATTTCTCGCCCCCCGCTTGATTAATCACCCCGAAAAGTTCAAGACAGGAGCTGACCTGAGTGAACCATTAGTTTTGAAAATTTCACGTAGATTCGTCAAACGGCGCCAAAGATATTGGCTAAAGAAAAAATGCTTTTTGAATAGAAACAAGGTCCTAACTATAACTACCTACTAGTAGGATATATATATATATATGTCCCAAACATTGCCCAGCAATTGAGGCCGCACACCGCTGCAGGAAGGTAACAACCTTTATTTTGGTCAAACATGCAGCTTCACATCCCGATTCTCGAGTCCCTGGCCTGACGCGTTTCAGAGAGTCTAATTCTCCTTCCTCAGAGGCCACGTGAATAGCCTGCTAATCAAGTACACTGCATTCACCTCTGCGCGCTACTTAAATACCTTTTTAATTGGCCTCCGGTATATAATGTAACACAATTATTAAAAAAATATAGTTTTCATTATACTCATTTTTTTGTTTAATTCTTTACATTTACTTCTAAAAAATGCACATTTCATAAATGTATGTTTATATATATATATATATATATCCACACGTCAACGGCTGTTCCCAAGCCTCTTTACACGGCGGGCAACACGGCAGGGTAGCCACCCCTTAATATCCAAACACTAACCGGTTGTCAGTTCTTTTACGAAAGAAAACACCGGAGCCGTGGCCTCAATTCCATAAAGTGTTTATTTACACGGCGTCTAGGTCAGGACGCGTTTTGGAGTTAAACAGCACTCCTTTCTCACGGGCAGTGAATAGTGCGTTTTCGCTTTCTTTTAAAGTGACATAGTGCTTACTTTACAGAATAGATATAAACAACATACTTCTGTTTGTTCATTGCATGGTATACAATAAAGTTGTTAAGTGCAAAAAGTTGGGGAAAAGGCAGAGATAACATAAATAAATCTCTACTTCAAGGGATAAATATCCATAATTAATCTCACCACTACTAATATAAATGCTCAAACAAGACGACAAGTATATAAACCATAGTAACATGTTATTGTGACTAATGTCGTCTTTGTGATAGTCAATAAATCATGTTGTGTTATAAATGTTGTAAGATACATAATCGCATCAAAAAGTCCACAGCCCCAGTGGGCATTGAATATCATTTCCTGGTTCTACCAGCGTATCACACTAAATTACTAGACATGATGTATGCTATCAAAAAAGAAGAAGTCCACAGCCCCAGTGGGCAATCGCATACAATTATAATAACAAAATATATACGTCATAGCTCAAGTGAGCATATGATTTCCATCTTAACTCCACATAATGAGCAAAATAAAGTGATAAGATATTTCAGCTCTTCCACATTCCCCTTACAGCATCTGTAATAGACCAAACAGACAAGAGATTAAAATAGTTAAAGTGCATATAAACAAATATAATGAAAACAACTACAAACTTTAAAAACATCAAGAGTAATTATATCGATAGATATAGTACTAGGTTGCTTACAAATGAACTGACATCTCTTCATCTAAATTCAAACCAATGGGGGACATAGTTCTGTATTTAATGATCATTTTTGACTCTCTTCTCCTCAGTTCCTGGGTTCTATCTCCTCCTCTAATTCTGAGTGGTATACAGTCAAGAACACAAAATTTTAGCAGGTTAGCATTTTGTTTATGACACAAATTGAAATGTCGTGCTACTGGATACTGTTTTACATTGTTTTTAATAGCCCGAAGATGTTCAAGAACTCTTATTTTACATTTATGGATGGTACTGCCTATGTAAACCTTGTCACAAGGACATTTCAGTGCATAGATAGCATACTCTGTGTTACAAGAAACATGTTTTTTAATAATATACGGGGGTTTCTCTTTACATAATCTGACAGTTTTGCAACTAGTACTAAATTTGCACGCTTTGCATTGATTACAAGTAAAGAATCCTTGGATATTACTATGTTTCTTCGTACGATTGACAAGATTTTTACTAAGACAGTCGCTTAGGGATAGAGGTTTCCTAAAGGTGAGGGAGGGACTATTACCTACATATTCTTTCAGGTCGTCATCCCCTTTTAGAATATCCCAAAATTTGAGTAGGCTTTTCTTAATTTCCCACGCCTGACTGCTGTATTTGGTAATAAATCTTATCTGTTCCTTTTGTGGTACTTTATCTTTGTTTTTAGGGACCAGCAATTCTTGCCTAGTTATATTATCCACTTTACTGGCAGCTTTACGGATAATTTTGTTATTATATCCACGTGTTTGGAATCTTTTGATCATAGTACCTTTTTCTTCTAGGTAGCCTTCTTTAGTACTGCAATTCCGTTTAGCCCTCATGAGTTCCCCATAGGGGATACTATGAATGAGGTTTTTAGGATGGCAGCTGTTCGCATGAAGCAAACTGTTGCCCGCAGTGGCTTTCCGGAAAAGTTTACTTGAGATTTTATTATCCCGAATTTCTAATTGAAGATCTAAAAATTCAATGATGGTAGTATTAGTCTCACTTGTAAAGTGTAAATTAAGTGAGTTCTGGTTTAACATTGTGACAAATTCCTGTGCCTGGATATCTGTACCTTTCCAGATACAAAAAATATCATCTATGTAACGTACCCAGAGAACGACGTGGTCAATATACTGTCTGCTGTTGCTGACTACTTGCTTCTCCCACCAGCCGAGGTACAAACCTGCAAAGCTGGGGGCGAAGCAAGTTCCCATCGTCGTTCCCCGGATTTGACGATACATCTTGTCATCAAAGAGAAAAAAGTTGTTCTGTAGACATAACTGGATCATCTCTAGGATCATCTCAGTGTGGTGTAGAAATGATAAAGACCTGTTATTCATAAAATGTCTACAGGCCTGTATACCTTTGTTTTGGGGAATGCAGGTATAGAGACTACTAACGTCCATGCTCATCAGTAGGTAACCCTCATCCCAAGTGATCTCATTGATAATACGGAGGAAGTCACCTGTGTCTTTTATAAATGATGGCAGGGACTGCACCAACGGTTGAAGAAAAAAATCTACATATTTCGAGATGTTTTCTAGTGCACTTTCTCTGGAGGAAACAATTGGTCTACCTGGCGGTTTATTCGCATTTTTGTGTATTTTCGGCAATAAGTATAGAACCGGAATTTTATGATTTTTACATTTCAGAAAAAGATATTCATTCTGATTTAGGAGACCTTTGTCTCTCCAATGAGTTAATTTATCCATCGTCTCTGTTATTGCCAAATCATATTCAGCTTTTGATGTAAGGCAGTATCTCTCACTATTAGATAGTTGTCCAATGCCCTCCTCAAGATACATATCAAGAGGCCAAATGACGACATTCCCTCCCTTATCTGATCTTTTTATCACAATATCTTCATACATTTCTAGTTCTTTAATGGCATCCTGATGTGCTTTTTTCAGATTAAAGGTGTTACTAATTTGGCGTGATTCCAATTTCTCAAGCTCCTTGATCATTCCTTTTTCAAAGCAATTAATGGCGTCATTATTGATCTGTGGGATGAACACTGATTTCGGTCTAAAATCTGTGTCACCTCCTAGATCCATATCAAATTCAATATTCATACATGGATCATCAATATTAGTTTCAACCTCTACTAATTCATGTACTGTCTGTAATAACGGAATATCACCAATACTGAGAGCCGATGGTTTGGTTTGTGCAACCGACATTTTGGTTGGTTTGTTACTAGAAAACCATTTTTTTTATTTAAGTTTTCTAACAAATAAAAACAAATCAATACGAGTTTTAGTATAGTCAAATTTAAAAGTAGGACAAAAAGATAATCCTAACGATAATACTTCAAGTTGGCTCCTAGAAAAAGAACGTTTAGAGAGGTTTACCACAGTTTTGGTGTCCATCATATCTTCGCAAAACGACCCCTTGTGCGAGTTCCCACGGGGCTGTCCATTGTGTTGCTGCTGACGGATTTTTGTTTGTTTCCTCCTCTTGCGCCGCGACCACGACCTCTGGCCGAACTTTCGCTGCGTGACTGTGCCATCAACCTTTCTTTGGCCATAAGCTGAAACTCTGTTAAAATACGGTCTTTTGCTCCTGTGGGTTCAAGTTGAATCGATATCTCAGTTTCCTCACTGTCACTCAGCTCAATCGATATAGGTATATTGGTCTGTTCCATATTTATTCCAACATCTTTATTAGAAGTAGACGGTTGTTCTTGAACTTTCAGACTTGCCTTGATTTTTCTTAGTTGATCAAATTTTTTGCCAAATGTTAGTATTTGTCCGTTGTTGTAATCTATTTCATCTCTTATGAATTTACTTAGTTTTTTCATTTTGGTGTCTTCCTCAATTTTTTCCAGTCTTTTATCAAATTTAGCCATTTCTATATCAAACTCCTCTTTGGTGTATAACTCTTTCAATTTTTTAATAATGTCTTCACTTCTTTTTTGATAGCATACATCATGTCTAGTAATTTAGTGTGATACGCTGGTAGAACCAGGAAATGATATTCAATGCCCACTGGGGCTGTGGACTTTTTGATGCGATTATGTATCTTACAACATTTATAACACAACATGATTTATTGACTATCACAAAGACGACATTAGTCACAATAACATGTTACTATGGTTTATATACTTGTCGTCTTGTTTGAGCATTTATATTAGTAGTGGTGAGATTAATTATGGATATTTATCCCTTGAAGTAGAGATTTATTTATGTTATCTCTGCCTTTTCCCCAACTTTTTGCACTTAACAACTTTATTGTATACCATGCAATGAACAAACAGAAGTATGTTGTTTATATCTATTGTGTAAACTAAGCACTATGTCACTTTAAAAGAAAGCGAAACGCACTATTCACTGCCCGTGAGAAAGGAGTGCTGTTTAACTCCGAAACGCGTCGGGACCTAGACGCCGTGTAAATAAACACTTTATGGAATTGAGGCCACGGCTCCGGTGTTTTCTTTCGTAAAAGAACTGACAACCGGTTAGTGTTTGGATATATATATATATATATATTTTTTTTTTTATTTATTTTGTTAAATGAAACAAAATATATTAACAATTCAAATCCAAAACATTCAATAAATTACTAAGTGAATACAAATGAAAAATGACATTTACAATAAGTTTTATAGAAATTCAAAAACAAATAAAAATATTTAAAAAATACTTACAAATTCAAATTATGAACACATATTAATAATAAATATATTTAACCAATATTAGGAAATGTATTGGAGTCTGGGAATAATAGACATACTATTACCGCTCCAGTTTAGGCAACAGTATAGAAATTGTAGGACTTCAGAGGGGTTAAATATATTCCCACTACAAATAGTGCAACAGTAGGGAAAGTGCTGGACTTTGGAGGGGTAAGATTTACTGTTCCCACTCCAGTCTGTGCAACAGTAGGGAAAGTGTTGGACTTTGGAGGGGTAAGATTTACTGTTACCACTCCTGTCTGTGCAACAGTAGGGAAAGCGTTGGAAGCGTTGGAATTTGGAGGGGTTAAATTTACTGTTCCCACTCCAGTCTGTGCAACAGTAGGGAAAGTGTTGGACTTTGGAGGGGTAAGATTTACTGTTACCACTCCTGTCTGTGCAACAGTAGGGAAAGCGTTGGAAGCGTTGGAATTTGGAGGGGTTAAATTTACTATTCCCACTCCAGTCTACGCAACAGTAGGTAAACTACTTCACTTCAAATACATTATTTGAATAACCCCATTCATTTACAACTTAAAACCTGGCTATTTTAACTTACCACTTAGCAGAGCTGGCTTCTAGGTCCACATCCGTAGATAGCGCTGGGATGCCTTAGGGTAGCTATGCGCTTTATAAATGTTTATTTCATTCATTCATTTAGAAAAAAATATAAAACTATAAATATAAACATTAGTACTTAACATGATCACATGTATAATGCACCATCTTAAATAATTATCATGGTTGAATGACCAATAAATTCGATCATGCAAGCAACAAAATATCATGCAGGAAAGGGATCATGCAAACAAAAAACTATGATTGCAAATGAAGAAAATTGCTCGTGAAAAGAATTAAATACAATTCTACCCTAGTGGGCAAAGTAATCATGCATGCTGCAAAATTATAGCTGCAAGAGAAAAGAGTAAAGGCAGTTCTGCCCAAGTAGGTGAGATATTCAAACATTCAAATAATGGAAAAACATCATGTTCCTTAGCTCAATCAACTCCAAGATCTGGCTACAGAATTTCCAGTGCACCTGTATGAGTAAAACAAAAACAAAAAGGTTTTTCTAAAAAAACAATTAAAAAGAACCACAACACTATATGAAGTAAATCGGAAAAATCCCTATCTAACATAATTCATATGCATATCAATAATTCATTAACTTATCCCAAATGTACAGCCATTTCTTCTTCTGTATTCAAACCGTTCGCAATCCAAGTGTCAAACTCAATAAATATTTATATTCCAGTCTACATAGAACGCTAACTCTATTGCCTCATTTGATGTTACTCTCAATCCTGTCCATCACAAAAAGTTCTAACAGATCACTGCTTTGATTGTAGAAATGTCAGGCAACTGGATATTGTTTAATAAACACATTAGTCAGAGCTACATGTCAATTTGTTTTCTAATCTCGAAGTTTCAATTCATTTGGGTACTTTGAAACTTGCTACATCCCTGCTGTTCCTGCATGGTTTGCAGCTAGTACACCAAAAGAAGCCCTTTATGCGTCCCTTACTCCCAATAGTTTTCTTATTTTGAATAAAGTTATAGCATATCATATCCTTTAAGGATTTGCTCTTACGGAAGGTAATTTTAGGATGTTCACCTACATACTTGGATAGAATGCCATCTGTAATCAGCACATTCCAGTGTTTGGTTAGAATACCTCTAATGTGCTTTGCTCAATTTGAGAATGTTGTAATGAATCTTATCTTATCATTATGCTCCTGAGTCTTTTTCTCAGTCTTTAGTAAGTCATCTCTCTCAATATACTATACCTTATCCAGTGCCTTCTTGATGATCTTATGGCTGAAACCTCTTTCTTTGTATCTTTTTGCAATCACCTCACATTCTGCATCAAAATTGGCGTTAGTACTACAAAAAGGTTTTGCCCTGACCAACTTACCAAAGAGGATACTGTATCTAAGACCCTGAGGATGGGCACTTGAAACAAGGAGTAAACCATTCCATACTGTTCTTTTCTGGAATAGGTTCGTAACCAAAGTGACTCCACAGGTACTGATCTGTCCATCTAGAAATTCAATAATGTCTTTACTGATCTCTGCTGAAAATGTCAAGGTATAGTTATTGTCATTCGGCCTATCAATAAAAAACTGAGCTAATTGTTCTCTCCCTCTCCAAATAATACCAAATAATAAATACATTGTTGATTTAGCTCAGCCAAAGTGCTATATGTTCATCATAGCCAGCTAAATTGTGGACCACCTGTTCCTCTCACCAGCCAATGAACAGGTTTGCACAGCTGGGGGCAAAGCAGGTGCTCATAGCTGTACCCTGTGTTCGTCTGTAAAACTATTAAAAAAGAAAAAGTTGTTATTCAGATAATACCTAATCATATCTCAAATCATTTCTGTTTGAAGAAGCAAGGATAATGATCCAGCTTGCATGAAATATCTACATGCTTCCACTCCCTGTTCATGCTGTACATGTATATAAACTGTTTACATCCATGACCACTAAAGTATAATCCTTTTCCCAATGAATGCCTTGAATGAAGGAGAGAAAATGTTATGTATCTTGCACATATACTGGTAACATTGTAACAAAAGGTCATAGGTAGTAATCTATATATCTACATGTATTTTTAAGATAACACAAAATTTATTAAACAATTGCCCTCCCAGGAGGATTCATCCTATCCTTGTGTAATTTTGGCAACAAATACAACACCAGAATTTTGGGATGTTCACACTATAAAAATAAATATTCTTCCCATTCCAGGAGCACCTGGTCTTCCAATTTCCCAACATCTCCTAGTATGTGCAATTAGACTCCATGATTTTTGGGTGATTTATCTTTTAGTAACAGGTGTGATCGTTTAGCTGACTCTTACCCCATGTATATATTTCTCAATTGGTAGTATCACCACATTTCCACCTTTATCGGACTCACGAACAACTATTTCCTTATCAGACTTCAAACTATTTGTAGCTGTCAATAATATTCTGAGCAGCAAACCAGTGTCCAAAATTTAAATGTCCACCAGACATTGTAGTTAATGTTTCCATTTTATTTTCGGTCCTTGCATATATCCACCAAAAGTCCAACATGAACTTATAGCGAACATGTGTTTCGTCTCAAGGTAAATCTACCATTGACTTCGTCAGGGCCACAAAACAAATAATAACCAATCTAAGTTATAATCTTTCATTGTTTCATCTAGTTCTAACATACCACCACAGTGATTGTTAGTAACTGTGAAAACCTGGTGTTCATACTGATTCCTATACATACAAACAGATGGTGTACCCCAAAACTGAAACGAAAGGTAAGGGATAAGTGCAAGGCGTTGATCCCCAATGCAATGGTAACATCTTGTAGCATCTCATTCCATCCAACACTACCATTGTAACTCCAATGTGAACAAAAGTTGTAAAAAAGAAGAGAAAATGCAAGTAAAGTTTGCCAAAACCAACCATATCCTCAACCTGTGAGCGCACCAAACTACCCCAGGTTTACATGAGCTTGTATTTTTAAAAAAATGTATTTATTGGGTTTTCATATATGAAGGGCCATGTCACAACAAAATAAAACAATGAAACACATCACACAGAGTTACGGTGAGGGTGTAGCAGGGTGCACCATCATGAACACGACAAAGTCAGTAGTACAACAACATCAGCATATACATTGTGTACATGGAAATAAAGGAACATCACCACATTGCATGTAAGGGCATTTGAGGCAGAGCAGAAGGGAGAGGGTGGTAAAGGGATTAGGGTGGGGCAGTAATCAATCCAGAGTAGTGAGTTCTAGGGTAAGGAGGTAGTCCCAGAGAGGCTGCCAAAAATCTTTGGGCCGAGATGTGATTGGCTGTAGCTGTGTCCTTGCTGATGCCATTGCAATATGTCATACTTTTGAGTCACGCTGCGGCAGTAGGGACCCGACTACTGCCCCAATGGACCCTGATCTCGCATTTAGCAAGCAAAAGTGCCTTTGGCACAAGCTGGCAAGCAGACATAGGAATATTTCTGGTGTATCCTAGGAGTACCATGAGCGGGTCAGGTGCAACCGCTACTTCAGTCATGGCTGAGATGTGAGAAAAGATGGAAGTCCAGTAAAGGCAAATCTACTGGCATGTCCCAGTCAGGTGTGAGAAATCAGCATTCAGTGCTGAATATTTGGGGCACCGTCAGATCGAGTAGGGTTGAATTTTGCAATGTCAGAAGGGAAGAGGTATGACTGGTGGAGAACTTTGAAGTGTAGCAGTTTGTGTCTGTGGTTGATCGTCAATGAGTGGTGTGCCCAGGTCCACACCCCAAGCTGTGGTGTCAGGTTTCATGGTAGTGCAGAGTTGGTATATCCTGGAGACCAATCAGTCTCCATCAGTGTCCAATATGGCAAGTGTCAGAGGAGGGAAATCATCCAAGGCCAGGGGGTAGAGGGGCATAATGGAGCGCAGGGTAGTATGTAGTTGTTAAAGAATGAAGTGATCTATGTAAGAGGCGTTCTGAAAGCGACTATCATTGGCATGTGTCAGGACATCGCCATTAGGGAAAATATCGCCCAAGTTGTGTAGGTTGTGGCGTTGGAAAGTGCGTTGTACCAGTTTTTCACATGTGGGTGGTAACCAGGGGTTGTCAGCTATAGGAAGGGCCTGGGAATAGAGGGGACCTCCGCCCAATACCATACGGAGCGTTCGCCAGACCCAGCATGTTGTGGAGATGGTTTGAACATCCTCGTAGTCGATTGGGAGGCCCTTCAGCAGAATAGAGGAGTGAGGAAGGTCCCCAAGCTAGTCCCTCTCGGGTTTTAAGTAAGGGAGGTGGGCATCTGGGTGGTACCAATGATGCGTGTAGTGACACTAGGCTGCAAGATAGTAGAGATGGAGGTCTGGGACTCCGAAACCACCGCAGTCATAAGGAAGGGTTAGGGTATTCCACCAAAGGTGGGGGCGGCATCCAGCACAGATAAGACACGGTAAGAGACTGCGTAGGATGTTGAAAAATTAGTGTGATAGAGAGGTATAGGGATGTGCAAGAAAAGCATGAGAGGACCACCATTTTTATAATAGCTGCTTGTCCTGCCATGGATAGGGGGAGTTTAATCCAATGCTCTACTTGAGTCGTAAGAGCATCAACAGCGGGTCCAAAGTTGAGCCGGATTACCTGGTCCCTGTCTCGATGGAGGTGGATACCAAGGTATTTGGTGCTATCCACGGCCCAAGTTAGAGGATAGTACGTGGAGATGGAGTGGGAGATGTCCATAAGAAGAAACAGTTCAGATTTAGTCTAGTTAATCTGGAGCCCAGAAAGGTTGCTGAAGAGCATTATTTCTTTCATAAGAGGAAGAAGGTTATCTTAGGGATGGTGAACAAGCAACAATATGTTCTCTACATACAGGGAAGTGAAGAGGGGGCCATGGGTGAGTTGGAGGCCTCGGTGCTTTTGATGTTCCTGAAGTTGATGGACTAAGTTGCAATGATAAATAGGGGACAGTCCTGCCTGGTCCCCTTTGTGATAGGGAACACATCGTGAGGGAACCGTTGACTCACAGGCATACCACCGGACTAGAATATAATAACATGACCAGGGAGATGAAACCGGCGGGAAGTCCCAGCTTTATCAGAGTTGCTTTCAAGAAGGGCCACTCCAAGGAGTCATGAGCCTTCTCGGCATCTAATAGGGCCCCTGCCACAGGTGTTGTGGGGGAGATCCTGTTTAGCACCGTGAAGATGGTCCGTAGGCTGAGGGAAGTGGTTCTATGCGGGATCAGCCTGACTGAACAGGGGATATAATTTGCTCCATTAGTAGGGACAATCTGGTAGCAAGGATCTTGATTAAAATCTTATTATCCAGATTGAGGAGGGAGAGGGGATGGTAGGAGGTGCACAGTTGGAGGTCCTTGTCAGGCTTCAGGAGGAGCGTGAGCACTGCCTCGCGCAATGTGGGTGGCTGTGCGTCGGCATCCATAGATTCAGTGTACATTGCGAAGAGGTGTGGAGCAAGTTGTTATTTGAAAGCTTGATAGAAAGCTCCCGTAAGGCCATCAAGGCCGGGGACCTTTGATCCTTCCAAAGCATTGATAACCTGGGTGACTTCCTTGAATGATATTGGTTCACTAAGGAATCGTCGTTGGCGATTAGTGAGCCACACCATTGAGATGTCCGCCAGGTATGGTGAAATGTCCGGCATGCCATCAGGCATGCAGAATGTATAACATCCCTTAAAATAGCGTTGGAACTCATTCAGGATATCCACGCCACCAGAGACGGAGGACCCAGAGATCATGCGCAACACGGTGACATAGCCACCAAGCTGATTGGGGTGGAGCAGGCATGGCAACGTGTGGCCCGGACACTCCCCCTCATCATAGCGGTGGGCCCTTGTGTGTTTCATTTCAATAAATCTGCAGCACACCCTGGTTTCTTCTTCTGTGTGTTTCACCAGATATGCGAGTTCGCTATCAGCCAGGTCTCTAAATTCAGTCAATAAGTCTGAGCGCCGGTGTAATTGTGGGTCACCAACTTGAGAAGCGGCCCGTTCTATGTCACACACAGCCGTTTCAATGAATTGTAGTTGGAAGCCGATATCACGCAGAATGCCCACTTGCTTAGATATGCACACTCCGTCGACATATGCTTTAAAGGCCTCCCGAAGAACCGGCTGCATCAAGACCATGCCGGAGTTCAGAGCAAAGTATTTAGTAATAGAACCATGGATTTCGCTATGGAAAACTGGATCATGCAGAGCATCGCCATGAAATCTTCAGGTGCATTATGACCCACAACAATAGGGGATTTGGAGGTTCAGGAGAACAGGGCTATAGTGTGATAGAGTTCATGGTAAGGGTTTGAATTATGTGGTCCAGAGTGAGGCATCAGCTGAGAGAAGCCAATAATCAAGTCACATCTAAAAATCATGAGGGGCAGAGTAGAAGGCTTGACCAGGTGTGGACGGCTGTCGGGCGCGCCAGATATCTTGTAGGGCGTATGTGTCAACAATGTGTTGGAGCACTTCCCGTGATCGGGGCTTGCCACTCAGCTGGTTACTAGTGGAGTCGATTTTGGGGTGTTGCACTATGCTAAATTCTACCCCACAGGATGAAGAGGTCAGTATCTGCATGCCCCATAACAGCATAAAGCTCCTGGAAAAATTCTGTAACGTCAGTGTTTGGGGCGTATATGTTAACTAATAGAACTTGTTTGCCGGTGAGGGTGCCTTGTAAAATCACATAGCGGCTATTCAGGTCCGAGTGGCTCTTGTGAATAGAGAAGGGGATACTTTTATGTATGAGGGTGCAAACTCCATGGGAGTAGAAACTGTAATAGGAGAAGTAGCGATGTGTTCCCCAAGTAGTCGCATGAGATTGGGCAATTGGGAGGAGGGAGATGCATTTCCTGAAGAAAAGCTCTTTTAGCTCCATGGCAGGACAGATATGAAAGGACTTGTTTGCCCTTGTGAGGATTATTTATGCCACAGATGTTTCATGTGAGAAAGGTAATGTCTACCACCTTCCCCGGACCTGCAGGAGTTGGCATAGTGAAGTTTGTGGTAAGGGAAATAGTGTCATGTCATGAGTGCACTTGTAGTGTACCTGATGTTCAATGGAGAACAGACAAAGAAAAAAACAGAAGGGAAATCTCCCTCCCCCACCTCCAACCCACACCAGATAGTAAAACATCCAGTGAACCCCAGCAAACAAAAAGTTAAACAATCTCATTAAGGATAATGCAGTATACACTATGGAAGAGAGGCGACATCACGGCCTGGTGTGGCCCATCTGCTGTAAGGATACCTGAATGAAATATGAATGAAGAATCAACTGCATATATACAGTGTGTTGAAACTGGAGGAAGATGAAGGCAATGATGACCAAAGGACAGTTTCCTGGGCATGTCCGAGAGAGAAATGTGAAGGCAGTCTACAGCCGGAAAAAGGGCTAAGTACTGTGAGCCGAGTTAGCCCTGAGGAGGCTGATGGGCAGGAGCAGGCGAGTCAGTAATTTCCAGTGTGTTCTGCCTAGGTGAGGATGACTTAGAGGCAAATAGTTTGCAAAAGTCAATCGCCTAGCTGCAGTGTCAAAGGTACTGGGCCTCCTGTTGTCCTCAGCCCGCACTCAGGCAGGGTACAGCATTGCATATTTAAGGCTCAGCTTGCGGAGGGAGTTCTTGGCATCACTAAATTGCTGACGGGCCTCTTGGACTGTGACGGTGAAGTCCAGGTAGAGTGAAATGGATGCGCCCTGAAGGGCGGTGTCCCTGTCCCTATAGTTGAGGAGGCGTGCTATGAGCAAGCACTGCGGAGTTCCCACAGGGGGCCGAGGGCCAAGGGGGAGAGAAGTTGGCCTAACGGCTAGGGCGATCAACCAGGAATCTGGGGAACCGGGTTCGAGTCTCGGCAATGACACGCAACATCCTGTGATTCTGGGCAAATCACTTAATCTCCCTGTGCCTAACAAAAATGAATGTGTCCTCATGTAATGAAACTGGTGCTCGTGTAAAGCGCTCTGATACCCGATACCTTCGGGTCAAGTTCGCCTTATATAAAACTCCGTTAAAAAAAAGGGAGTGATGAGCGTGCTCCACAACAAAAGTGGATGAGAAGTTATTGCAGTCAAAGAGGGCCGTCAGAAGTTGCTCTATGAAAATATCAGGGCGTCCCCTATTTGTGTTTTCTGCTATGCCTGAGATGCGGAAATAGTTCCTGCGGAATCTCACCTCCAAATCTTCATGTTTGATGGCTACCGTTTCGAGGGCAGTCTCCAGTTTTTCGATGCATTTCAATGCGGTGGTAGCGCCATACACCAGGCCCAAGATGCGCTCTCCCGTGTCATCGATCCTCGCACCCTGGTGATCTAAGCGCTCCCCCAAACGGACTATGTAGCCAGCCAGTGTGATGAAGCATGCGTCCATGGCGCAAAACCTGGCCTTAAGCTCAATCATGATGGTGGACGTGCCACCTGCAATGTCGGTGCCGGATTCCTGGTCTTGACGCTCAACCATGTCCGAATGAGAGCCCTGGCATCTCACCGGTTAAGCCTGGTCAAAGAGCACCTTGCGCTACTTAGGGTCAGTGCGGTCTATGACTAATAATGGTGAGCAAGGGCGTTATAAAACAAGGTGGCAGTAGACTATGGAGCCCGTCAGCAGGAGTGAAACAACGCAAGTGGTGGTGGTCCCTGCTAATATCTGACCGCTCGGGCCTCAGTTCAATATAGGCGCTGCCAAGGAGGGGTAGCGCAAGATACCAGGCTAAGGCAATGCAGGCAGCGAGGAGAGACCCATGGAAGTGGCCAGTAGATGGTGTTCAGGGCCAGAGTCACTGGGCAGCAGGAGCAGGGACCCAAGACTCCAAGAGGCAACAAGTCTCCACACAGAGGGGGTGTAGGAGGCGGTGCAGGCAAGGACGTGCAGGTGTTGTAGTAAATAGGGCCCAGTATCTCCCCTGGCAGTCACAGTGGATTGTATTGGGGCCAAGAGTACACCACCATGGGCCCCACAGACGCCTGAGCAGTGGTGAGCATAGCTCGGTGCCTCACAGCAGGCAGTAGAGGGCAGGCATCATCCCCACGGCATCCAGCATGGGTGAGAGGTGAAAGGGGACACCGTCCAGGGGCCCCCCCAGCAGCCCGTTGCCGCAGCCCGGCGAACCAGAACGTCCCGTGGACGGAGAAGCAATGAAGGGGGCAGGCCCCAGATGGCTTAAGCTCCACCAGGGGCCAGTGCCGTAGGTCGAGGAGGCAATATGAGGCAGCAAAGAGAGGTGTCAACCCCCATAGCAGGTACTCTACAGCAAGCCTAGCAGCGATCAGGGAGGGTTGGGGCCGCAGTGCCGCTGTTGATGCAGGCCCACCGCCACGGGCCGTAGGCACTAAAGGGCAGCAGCTGTGTAGTGCAGGGGGCTGCAGGGGTCCCAACCCCCACGGCGGAACATACCCTGGGGCACAACGGTGTAATGTGGGTGGCCAGCAGCACTGATGGGTCTGGGTGGTCCCTGCCTCAGGCTTACTCGTGGCCCCTGTTGCAGCTGGGCCTCAGAGGCTGCACCAGGCCACACAGGCTGCCCGACTCTGCAGGCATGGTTAGCAAGGGGCTGCGACCAGGAGGAGTACTGTGTTTAGCATCCCGCAGCAGTCAGGAGCAGCATCGGACCACAGTCTGTAGTTGAAGGGCGATGATGGCGGTGGTTCAGAGCTGATAAAGGCCACAAATGCTGGAGCATCACAATATAGCGGCCATCTTGTTGGCTACCGTGGCCATGCCACTACATGATCTTGTAAATCCGAGGCAGCATAAAAATCCATGGGTGTTGCTTGAGAAAACCCACCGCAATGCACATGGAAGGCTTCCCGAGTGCAGAGTAAGGCAACGGAGTGATTTGCGCTTCCTTCCCTACTACATATCTATGAGGCCATTCAAAGCCACACATAGTGGCTTTGCTTGGCCTCATAGATATGAATTTGTAATTTGCACCATCGGAGCATTGCAAAAAGTGATACTCTAGCTGCGCAAGGGGCTCGTAAATATGTACCCCAGTGCGTGGAATGATTCTTTGTTTGTCTAGACATAGAAATGTATACTGGAATAGTATGCTTCCTATACAAATCCAATGCTAGACTGCGCAAAATGATCTCTGAGAGGCTTTGCGTCATGCAAAACAACTTTTTAGAGCACCAGTGCAGGAGACGACAGCAGTAGCAGCACACTAAAAAAATTATAAATCTGGGCCCAAGATTCCCCAGTTTCCGTTGTTTTACAGTATTCTTCAGTTTGCTGGGATGCAGCAACAAAAAACTGATCAATGTTGCAGTCAGATGAAGGGCGTAACGCAGGCCCATGCAGCCTGTGCAGCGCAGGGGGACCCCAACCCATCAGGATCACCCATTCAGCCCAAAGCCAGTGCATATTTCTGCGAAATGGGAGACTCAGGGGCCCCTCACTCCATTCTGCAGGTGCCCCTATAATCTTGTGTTACCCCACTGGGTGTGCCACTGCGATCTATGCATAAAGGAAAACTCAGCTAGGCATATATTTTCTTAATACAGGCAATCCCCCCCCCCCACCCCGGTTCTATTTTATTTTTACTTATGCAGAAATTAGTTATCCCTTCAATGAACCGCAGCAGTATTTTTTTCAGAGCCACTACTTCCGATAATACTTACTCCTAGATGATTATGCATTCCGGCCCGCAAATTCCTCCTCTGCTAGGTAATTGCACAAATGTTACCATTTAAGGTATATTTTGAATATCGCACATCTGTTGCATTGCCTCAGGTGCATCTTTTCTATCTGTTTTTCCCACGATGAAGTTAAAAAGTTACTCGCTGTTCAGCTCCAGCAATATGTTGGTCATTAAGCAGCCGAAGTCTGCTGGGCAGTACGTTGTACACTGGAACATGGCACTGTCTTCTGTACCTGCTCGAGTTTGTGGGTATTCTTCACTCAAACATGACTCCTCACTTCACAGTTCCTCGCGCCCTGCTCTGTTCAGTTTAGTCTTGAAATCAGATCATATACGTCTACTACTACTACCACTTTAAATCAGAACTGTTTTTTCAACAGTCATAGTCGCTAATCGACCTCTCTTACCTCGGACTTCAAGGACAATTTGAATACAGCGTCAACTGTTTTGGTACTTACAGCTGATTGCTCGAGCCTCAATAAGTCTCAAATGTAACGCACAAAGTTTCACTTGGTATGTTTCAGTTAGTCATAAAGGAAAATAAACCCGTAAACACATCCTGAGTCGTACAAAAGCTGTTTATTCATCTAGGAGTGTGACATCATGCACCGACGAATCACTGAAACCACCAAATTGTTTATTTGTTTATATAATAATTTATACAGTTATTATAACGTGGACCAGGCCCAGAATGTCGTCAGAGCGTTGTACACCAGACTTCAGTTAACAGATGAACAGTGTTTCAACAGTGGTTTCGCAGAAAATTGGCTGTGCACAAAAATGTAGGGGCATATTCTCAAGAACGTGTGATAACTACCGCAAGTGTAGCTTAACGCAACCCTACACATCGCAGTCCATCGTGGGAAAACAACTCCGTGTTAACGTGGTATTCACAACACGGCGGTACCATGCGATAGTCACAGGACAACGCGTCAAATGAACGCGTTAGAAGCAACGCGACGTCGCAAAAACGCGAAACCCCAACGCGAAAATAGTAGCGATGACCCCAATCGCGATACAAAAATCTACGAAAACCAGCCACAGGCCTACAATTCCCACGCGTCATGCGGGAAAATGCACCATAAAAATAGAAAAAAACATACCAACAAAAGCCAATCAACAGCGAAGCACAATGGAGGCAGCCGAGCAAGTACAGAGGACAACCAGAACCCCACAAGCCCCACGGAGGACCAGCCTGGGACCTCGGAGTCAGGGAAGGGCAAGGACAAGAAGAAGAGGAAGACGAAGTTCAGTCCGCAGGAAAACAGGATCCTGATAACGGAGGTGATAGAACACCATCAATCACTGTTCGTCACATCCACTGTGTCACTGGCAACTAAAAATGGAATATGGCAGTCCATCGTGGACAAGGTGAATGCAGTCGGAGTACTGAAGAGGACAATGGACGAGGTCAAGAGGCGCTGGAATGATGTGAAGCGCAAAACCGAGCTGAAACTCGCAAACAACCGGAAGGCAGCAATGCAGACTGGAGGTGGGAGTCCTGCGCCACAGGAGGAGCTGGACGAGATGGAGGAAATGGTGTCCACAGTCATCAGTGGGGAGACGGTGGCAGGAGTCGGGGGACCGGACACTGCTCAACAGGACCGGACACAACAGCAACAGGGTGAGTAACCACCAGGGACTGGGGGACGGGGGAGATGGGCACAATGGCACACATGCACAATTAAGCATAGCACATCTGCGGACAAAACATGCCCCAGACCCACAACTCCCACCAAGAGACCAATGCACACAGGTATGCAACATCTCAGCACTGCAGAAGCACAGAACCCAGAGGCACACCGCATGGAAGGGAGGAGGGCAGCTAAATCAGAGCTGCAGGGGCAACTCCCCCAAAATGCGGCACACACACATAACATGCAGAGCACATCAACCTTGACAACGAGGTGGTACAAACCGCAACACGTCCACAACAGAACAGAGGACACAACAGGTGCCGCATGTGCGTAGAAACTGGCCAATCACATATGGCACTGCAGGGAAATGTGAGTTGACAATGTACAAGTACAAACTCACATACGTGATGTAGTCGGAATGTCCACTGTCCCGCATCAAATAGGCAGCTCCCCCCAAACAGTCACAATGTACACTGTCATGCAGTCTGAATGCAGACATGTACAATGCGTCAACATACATGTGTAAACGATGTCAAACTGCATCTCCCTTCACATTGCAGGGGGAAATCCAACACCTCCTGCAGAGCAGTCCGAACCTCTCTTCTCTGATGACGAAGAGGACCACCACACCTTCGACTCAGACGCCCTCGAACAGCTCGTGGAGAGCCTCCGCAGCCCACTTCCAGGATCAGGGCAACCCAGCTGTCACGAGGAGCCCCACCCCACCCCCTGCACAGTACACACAGCAGGCAGCACCCACCACCACAGCTGCCTCCCAGGACCCCCACGACGAACACATGGCCTTCCAACGGCGTGTGTTGGGGTGCCAGGAGAAGCTGGCTGAACAGGTGCAGGTAGGGTTCGACCGCATGGCAGCCAAACTAGAAGCCATACGTGGGTGTCTAAGTCCCATCAGGGACCACTCACAGTCCCTAACCGGAGCCCACAGTCCGCTCCATGCCCTCCAACGGACCATGGCTGACATCGCCAGAGTCCTGACTCTGCGACAAGAACGACTTTCTAGCCAGAGTTCCTCCAGCGATCTCGCCCAGGAGTTGGGACACATGCAGAGGATCATGGAGAACATGGAGCGGACACAGGCGGAAAGAGCGGCTGCCACAGCTGCCCACCAGTGAGAGGTAGCTGGGTCCCTCAATGCCCTAAAGACCTTCCTCATGGCATTGCTGCCACAAGGCCTGGCGCTGATGCATGCTGCTGCTACCACCCCATCCACATCTCCGGCCCCTGATGTGTCTGTGCCACACAGTGCTGGGGACAGTACACCACCACCCACATGTGAGGCACATGCAACAGCAGAGAACGAAGATGCGGATGAACCCACCCTCGTGGTCAGGAGGACGCAGTAGCATTCATCTCCGCCATGTGGCCTGTTTCTGCTTGGTTTTGCCCTCTGCATCATCACCTTCCACTGTCCCCCGATGCACTCTGCAACACTCACCTCGGACCTCGACATGGACTGCCATATTCTGTTTGGTAACCAATGACACAGCAATCAGACTGCGGACTGAACTCTTCCTCTTCCGATGAACTTGTCAATCCCTGAAGTCCTCCTCTCCTGATATACCTGTCATTCCCTGAAGGACTCTGGCTGGCCCTCCACAGGCCGACAATGTGAAGTGGGCTTGGCATGGCCCTGTACTGCTCCAGCTGCAACACTCCCTTGAATGTGTAATAAACATTCATATCCACACAGATGTGTCATGTCTATGATCTTTCAAGTGGGGAAGTATGGATGAATGTAGGGTCAGTGATTCCCCCTTACGTCCATGTTGCCCATGTTGTGGGACTATTGTCACAGGGTGACAGATTGCCGATTCCGATCCGAGTGGCGCCGACACTACAACGGAGACACATCCATTAGTCACTTCCTTGTCCAGCCCAGGACGGAACCACGCCCAGAGCCCCGGGGTCATTGTTTGCACCCTTACGCTGGACTGGCATACGCCAGGACAGCCCACTCCGATTACGCACACAGGGGGGGACGACAGCGCTACATATCCTAGGTCTTCACTGTGGGGATCTGCAGCTCACAGATCTAGTTGTCAGCATGCCACAGCCACTCCCTCATGGCTGGGGTACACCCACACCACACCCATCCAGCACTGGCGTCACAGGACATGTGACCCTGGCAATAAAAATGGCCTGGCGCACGTGCTGGTTGCCATTTCCACTCTCTCTGACTGGGTGTCTCCGTGTAGTTCTCATGTGTGCATGAGGGCCTAGGGCCCTGCCACCTCACATTGCCCAGTGCCAGGGGTGACATGATGGCGTCCGCACAACGGGACTCAATCATTAAGGGTCCATGGCTAGCGGGGCACAGACTTGGTGGCACCGGATACACTGCGGCAGGCACAGGCACCCCGCCACGGGACGGTGTCTTGCGGTGCAGTGAGATAGGGGCACCTAAAGCGCTGAGCGGGTGTGCAGCCTGCGATGATGCCGTGTGCACTGATGTGGTCTCTGCCATTGCGTAATCAAGACCCAGAGTCAGGTGTGTGACCTGGTGGCCCGCGGTGCGGGCTGCATGATGTGGAGGGTGCCATGGTCGCGGGCACTGGGCTTGGAGATCCCTCCGGAACGTGGTGGGCCCTCTTGGAGACACGCCGGTGGCGGAAGGTGAGCAGTGAGGCCTGGTTGAGCAGGGGCAGGCAATCACCGCTGGGCGGCGGGAGGGGCTGGGGTGCAGCAGCCTGTGTGCGCAGGGGCGGGCAAGCGATGATGGTGTGTGCAGCTGTATGGGCTCTGCCATTCATGTCTCTGGAAACTGTTTCAGATGAGGGACCCGGGGGACTGCTGTGAATACCGACACGTGGTTGGAGACACACCGGTGGCAGCAGGTGAGCAGTGAGGCCTAGGTCCGCAGTGTCGGCACTCTCTCCCTCTCTCCCTCTCTCTCTCTTTCTCTCTCCCTCTCTTTCGCTCTCCCTCTCTCCCTCTCTCTTTCTCTCTCCCTCTCTCTTTCTCTCTCCCTCTCTCTCCCTCTCTCCCTCTCTCTTTCTCTCTCCCTCTCTCTTCCTCTCTTTCGCTCTCTCTCTCTGTACTTTGATGGGCGCATGGCACACCTTTTGATCCAGATTTCTGTTTTGAAGGCTGTGACTTACAGAATGTCCTGAGACGACCCGCCATGCCTCTTCAGATTTTTTTTTTTTGGTTTGTTCTGTAATAAACGTATTGTTTGGATATTTTGATATGGGTGTATGATTTCCCTTTTTCTGGCCACACATGTATGTTGGGTGTTGTGATTGTGCGACTTCAGGCGATTTGTTTGGTTCATGATTTCGTGGAGTTGATGTGCAATATCTATGTCCATGGGGGGGTGGTCCTGGGGGTGGCGGCGGTGGGTGTTGTTGACCTATTGGGGCTCAGGCCTGCATGATGGGTTGCTCCAGGGCATCTGTTGTTCTTCATGTGTGGCTTTGGGCTGTGCTCCCTTGTCTGGTGCCGGTTGTCGTCCGACTTTACACCAGGTAGGAGCGGGTGTTAGTTTCCTGCTGCTAACGCGCCTTAGCGCATGTTTCGTGATCTTATCGCCGATCTGGCTGGTCGTTGAGAATTTTGTGGAGTGGTGTTGTCGCGGCTTTTTGCACGGGAACGCCTACTCTGCATATCATTAGCGTTAGTTGCCGGGCTCCTCTGTGGCGATGTTTTTTGCGACTGCTATCGCAGGTAAACTGGTGTTATCGGCTGTTAGCACCAGCTTGGGAATGGGGTGATAACTTTATCGCGGATTTGGCTCCGATAAAGTGCCGTTGGCTTGGCGATAGCTCCTTGAGAATATGCCCCGTAGTGTATTAAGCTTTTCAGCGTGAAGCCATTGTCCTATCAATATTCCACTCAACATTTAAGATCATAGAGTAAACATACACATGGAATATATATCGAATGAAGCAGATTCCAGAATATGGCATTTTTACATTGCCACAAATAAAGTTTGAGAATTGGAATTAATATGTTTCAACCTTCACAAGGCCGGCCCAGAGATGCAAGTTATTTTCTTGTGAGGTGTCACCAGTGGCCATAGACTGTTTGACAATTTAAAAAACTGGTAATTATGCAGAGAACAAAATAATTCATAAATAAAGTTTAATAAGTCACCGAAAATCGTCGAAAGCTTTCTACCTAAAATTGTAGTGCGTCTACTGCCCTCTACAAAGTTTTCTCTCCAACCCTGTGCACGTCTTTTTTTGTTGTCATTGCTTGATACAGAATGGACAGCAGTAAACATTTTCACAAAGAAAATTATTGAAGGAAAACCTCAAACAGGAGATGCTGAACGAAATACTATATGGTGTGTGTGTAGGCCGGTTGAGACCAACTATAGGAAAGAGGGCCTTGGCAAAATTGAGTTAATGTTTTTTAATATTCATTAACAACCAACATTCTTCTGACCTAGGCAATCTGCTGGCTCGCACTTCTATTAAATCAGTCACGGCTCGGTCGTTTCCTCCTCCATTAGCCTTCCAATTGACATATTAGTTTAGTACCTATGAAGAGACAGCAAACGTTGAGACTGAGAGCACAATTTCCCCAATTCTATTATCAAATTCAAGTTTAGAATTGGCACACTTCAAATTTGCACCTGCAAACTGATTTACTAACAGATAAAATCATATTAGGATGGTGTCATTTTTACATGGGATTAAAATTCCGGATCATTCCATGCCAGGGAAAGATGGTAAACAAAAACAATCCTGTGAGTTCATGCCAACAAACCTTTTCGCAGCCCATTCCAGCTTCACTCCATCACACCACTTCACAAAAACACTTTTGCCCTCACACATATTATCAGTCACATTCATACTTACACGTGCAATCTCTCGCACACTACATACCTCACACAGTTGAACGCATTCTTGATCAAAAACTCACACATGTTCTGTCACACAAACATCGACTCTGTGGTACACACTCACAATCACACATTAAGGGTGGCAGGAAGGAGGGCAGCTGTGGGTGGCAGTAGGGAGGGAAGGTGGGGATACAGGCCTAAACTGAATGTGTGTGATTCATCTGTGTGCTCCACGCACTACATGTGAGTGAGATATCTACTCAAGTGTCCCAAAGCTTGGGAAACATAAGTCTCTGGGGTCTCCGTGATCGATGCCATCGCTTCACCTGACCAATCGCATTCCACATGCAGCATCAAGGCTGCTCGGTCGCTGAGGCACTAAACCAACTCATTGGGATAATTCGGGGTCCGCCTGGCATTGCAGGGGGGGAGGGTGGTATGTTTTTTTCAGAGATTCCTACCTACGTGCAATTCTGTTTACGCTCTAGCAAGCACACAACCAGTCCTAATTACAGTCATGGGAATATTACCATAGCTGGCAAGTGGCCCCATGTCATATGTTCTGAAACAAAATAGAGCAATGCTATTTTCACCAGGGAAACTGGGTGTGCATAAAAAGCAAAACAATGTTCCCTCTGAAATCCTGCAACATGATAAGCCTTAATGTGCCCCTAGGGTGCCTCGGGTGTTTGCACTTATTCGTTACAACCCTAGGGCACATCCCTATTGCAGAAGTAGGCGTAGACGCTTGCTTGTGGGACTCCTTATGTCATACAGATTGCGTGGGTGCAATTTTTTTGTCTGCACAATTCCCAAGTGAATTTTCCCCATTGTGACTGTGGTGGTTCCTCTTGCAACCAACGCCGTATGGCCCAGAGAGGAGATGTAGGCAGTCGGGAGGCACACTAACTGTCCACCACATAGGAAGTGATGGACAATTAGTGCACCTCCCATGGCACCCTTTTGCAAGTGGCACAGAGTGCCAGGGACTTGCCCAGATATCCTTTGCAAGCGGATACAGCCATACACTGCCCGTCATGCTGTTCCCAGGGCAGGCGCAATACATTTCTTTTGTAATTTGTCACATGGTAATAGTCTATATCGGATGCAGCCAAAGAGACACAAACTATTACTAAGTGCCAAATGATGTAACATGTCTCTTGGAATCAAGAAATAACTTACGAATCTCGTGGCAAGCATGAAGGCAAACACATGTCAATCTATTACTGTGCATGCATTTCAAGGTAGGCTTTTGGGAGCAGCTAATTGTCGTACGGTGTGTCTGTAGGGTAGGTGTAGTATTCCACCTTGACTTATAAGGCTTTGTGAACTGGGCCCTAAATATACAGTCTGACCAGGACGTTACTTCTTGTTTGTTATATTCAGAGATTTCATGCAAGATAAACCTGCTGTATCCAGGTAAGAGCCCTAAAAGTTATCCACACTAGTTGAAACTAAACTGTATCGCAGGCAAAGCCTTTAAGGGCTAATGGAATTTAGGTAGCACAGTCAGACCATTTGGTACCCATAACCAAAAATGGTGCCGTGTTTAAAAATAGATCTTAGAGGAATCAAAGTAGACACATAAAAACCATGAAGCATAGTGTTAGTGCTGCCCAGTCTAGGAATAATTGGAGACTGCTTCTTGATCTGATTTTACGTCTGTGCACAGGCACAATTCACCGAGTCAACAGCACCTACATTGACTCTGTAACTTTATGAATTAGTGCAGGAAATTCAAACCGTGCATCTCAGAAAAATGGTGCAACAGCAATCACTGGTTTCTGTCTCCAAGCTGTTCGAAATGTAGCTCATGCAATAACTTGTTGAGTTCCCGAATTAGCACATGAGTTGTAGGCATCACAAATTTAATGAACAACATCAGCATAGTTGCATTCTATGGTGGTCCACAGGCACAGAAATGAATTGGCATAGGCCTCCAGGACTTTAATAATGGATCTGAAACCAAAACTGGCAAGATATGAATGGGGCTGAGACCAATTAAATGCCACTCTAACTTTATGCTGCAAAAGTTTGTATCCACATTTAACTACAAAATAGGTTGGTAGATTGGATCCTCTAAAGCCTTGTTACACATGCATTTCGATGAGAAACCTTAATCTGCTGGCAAATCATGAGGGCATGAAGCCCATGGAAATCCATTTGCCTCTGTGAGACATGTTGCCAACACAAGCCATGTGGAATGCATTGTCATTAATGATCTTGCAATCTTTACAAGGGCTTTGTTCCTTGCAAAGAGATAAACTTTTTAATAATATTTCGTTATCAGCTGTATGGGGAGTTACATTTCTTTCCATAAAGGCTTCAGGATTATGCTCTTCAGAACAATGCTCATTACCACTACTTTCCCGATTACATCTCAGCATGAAGGCTTGGGACGGTGACAACATATGCTTTTGTTGAGCAGAAACTGCTCCATGGCCAGTCAGAGTTCAAGGATCCGATGGTTGCTGTCAGGGCACCACTCTCTCAAAGGTGCTTGGTGATGCCCATAGTGACAGGCAGAGTCACAATGGCAGTAGTTTGCAGCATAACTGGTACCATCCATTCCACCAGCACTTATGATGCTGAGCCAGCTTTGCAGCTTCTCTCGGATTCTTTCTTCTTGTAGAAGCAGTGCAGCTCAAAATCTATACCTGAGAAAATGCTTCCTCCCCAATAGATATTAAGTGCCTAAATGAGATTAGATAATAATAATAATAATTTCGTTTATTTAGTTTTTACCGTCCATGTAACCCCATCCACTTTACAACATATTCACAGACAAAACCTTATACAACCAATTTAAAATAGTATGAAACTTTGTATACTTATCAATAACTCGTAAAGAAACAAGATTACATTTGACCTATGATACTGAGACGTTAAATGCACTGATGGACTATAAAGCAATATTATATTTCGGTATTAGTGAATTAAAGGCAACAAATATCTGGTTAAGGTCGTCACTAAGTTTTCTTTGTAAATGTATCTACCTGACCAAGCTTTCACAGGCATGTGTTTGGGTAGAGTCGTTCAATGTTTACATATACTATACAGATAAATGTTAATGCCTTAGCTAATAGACATGCCCGCCCCCCTCTAAATACTTACTGCTCTGGAATCATAGTCAAGGCACAGGCTATGGTTTTCCCCAGCACTTTTGACCTGATTTGTTGATACCAGCAGACTGCACTAATTAATGGTATCAAAGAGAGTTCAGTCTTTTCTGTGGCCGCCTGCACGCCCTTAACAATTGACACAAAAAACGTATTTGAGAAATTGCTGAAAATCAGTCATGGAGAAATGTTCCACAGTGAGAGTTCCAAAGAGGTCAGGGCCTAATTAATTTTCTGGAATTCATTGTTTAATGATAAAATTCTATTAAATATTTTTTGAGAAATTCACCAAAAATGAAGATTTCGCCGAGAATATGTGAAGATTTGGACCACAATTAAAACACTTGTCTTAATACCAAGTTGAGGGTGTCTGAAAATGATTTCAAATGCTATCTAACATGGATTTGTACAACGTAGCCTGCATTTGTGGTACCAATAAATAAAAAGTTACAAAAAAGTATGTACATCATACGGTTGAATTGCTTTGGTACCAGGTTGTGCCCCAGCATGCCAGGAAAGTGCTATGAACATTACGGTGCGCACGTTTGCATTTTAAAAGTGATTTTTCAGCTTTGTGATCCTCAGTGAAAATAAATGGGGATATGTTGGTTATTCTGCAGTCACATGAATCCCAGTTGTTAAATGTTGTGATATGAACTTAAGGAAAAATCCACAGCAGGGCCACTGGAGTCAAAAACAATGCCACAATAAGGCCTGGGCGGAGTTACGCTATGTGGAACTCCGCAAAGTAACCCAAAAACTCTGCTGCGCTACGTAGAGTTCCGCAAGCGGTGGAGTGAGTTAGGTCATGCCGTTTGAACAGATTTTTAGTGCTCGTTGTTTGTCCCTGCTTGGAAAATCAGCGCAAATGGCACCATGCCCCACGCAAGAGGGCGCTGCTTCTTTCTGTTGCTCGAGGAAGTAAGTAAGTCAATTTTATTGTATATAGTTAATTAAAACCTTTACAATTTTTGTACTAAAATCATCCATATAATGTTAAAAAAATAAAAAAGAATGCACAGATAGTGTATGCTATCGTGTTTACAATATTAACGTTGAATTAGATACTGTGCATTGATTTACTCCTCAATCCTTAAATTATAGCCATTTGATTTCATACTCTAAGATGTGCCACAGTGTGCAGATCCTTAAATAACAATACAATGTTTGCATAATAAAAATATCTAAAAAACAAGACCGAGGGAAAAGAAAACTGTAAATTTGACATCATTCTTTTCACATGCCTCAAGATTCCAAGATGCTATTTTTCAGATTTCTGTAGTAAGGAACTGACTTTCTGCAGGAATCTGGTGGCCCTACATGCTACCTGTAACAGTTGACTATTCAGTACTAACATTACTGCTGGCCGACATGATCTAATTTGATGTATACGAAATGCTTGTAATAAATAATAACGTCTCAGATTGTTCACAGTTGGACAAATGCACAATAAATGAATCAGAGTTTCTTCCACTTTTCCGCAGAGTCTGCATAGTGTTGTTGGCCATGTTTGTTTCCATGCTGGAACCTGATCTTTTGAGATGAAAGCCCCCAACCGAATTCGAAGTAGCAATTGTTGAATTGCTGTTGTTATATGATTAACTAGGTATGATTGGGGGAACATCTCTCATATGAGGGTAATACCATCCAGCCGTGTTTTTCTTTGCTAGGGCGGCTTTGTCTGTGATCCAGGCTTTTTGTTTTGCCGCATTATTGGCTATTTTTTTAAAAGCTGCAAAGCTGTAGTTAGTGTTCCAGGCTTCTTGCATTTTGAGGGCTACCAATGCTTCTTCCAATACTGTGTTCCAGGCTTTTTTTCCCTTTGTCTGATTCTTTATTTCGGTCCAGCAGTGACCCATCAAGGAATCCTCTTGTGCTGCTTTTAGTTTCCAACACATTTTTATTATTGCTGCTTGTCTTACTGGGTGCTGATTTAATAGCCCGAATTCCAGACGTACTTGAGCTTGAGATACAAACTGTGGTATCTGAAAGATGTATTTAAATAGCCCTGATTGTTGGAGATTCAGGAAGTTTGCATCTTGTCCTTTGAATAATTCAGAGCCGTACGTAAGCGTTGGAAGAAACTTAGCAGCAATGACTTTTAATAAATATAAGTTGGATGGGCACTTCAGTTTTGTTTTTAGTAAATTTAAAGCAAAGCGTAATTTATTTGCCTGGGCTTTTCTGGTTAGTTGGTGATCTTTTAATATGAACCTTGAGTCTACCACTACTCCTAGGTACTTGTATGCCACAATCTGTTCTATGGTGTTTCCTGCTGCGTGCCATTTAAACTTTTTGTTTTGTCCTATGTGTGATGAAAAACAGATGACCTTCGTTTTTTTGTAATTAATGAACAAACCGTGCTCCCTAGTATATTCGAGCAGCATTGTAATTGAACGCTGTAGGCCCATTGGGGTCTGACTACATAGGACAATGCCATCTGCGTACTGCATGCTTCTTATTCTGCGGTGTGCTATCTTTGGTGGATCGCTTTGGACTTCTGTTAGCCTCTTATCCAAGTCTGCAGTAAAAATGTTGAAAAGAGTGGGGGCCAGTACACATCCCTGCTTTAGGCCAATGTGCGTTGGGATCTTTGCTGTTGTTCTTTCACCATTCCCTAATTTTATCTTGACCCAGGTAGATGTGTACAGGTTGATGATGGCCTGTAGTAACTTTGATGGAATGCCCCAATTTGCCATCTTTAGCCATAGGAGATGCCTAGATACTGTGTCGAATGCTGCTTTTAAGTCGACAAAACAGGTATATAATTTTGTTGATTTGTCCTTAGCTTTTTCGACAAGAAGGTTTAAGGCTAACAAATTACACAACGTGTTTGTTCCCGGCCTGAACCCGGTATGTGTGATAGGGAGGATTTTACTCATGGAAACCCATTCTTCCAATGCTGTCAGAAGATTAGACGCGTATATTTTAGCCTCTACGTCAATAAGGGCAATCAGCCTATAATTCGCTGGGTCCGATCTAGCGCCTGCTTTAAAAATTTGGATGCAAAATGCTCCCTCTCCATGAAGGTGGGATACTTTACGTTTGAAAAGTGTGATTGAACAGTGGGGTAAGATATTCTGCCCAAAATAATTGGTCATATTTAAAGAGCCCATTTGGCAAACCGTTTGGGCCAGGGGCACCCGTGGACCTTAGTTTTTGTAAGACCATTTGTACCTGATGAATTTTAATCCAATTTTCTTCGAAATTTTGGTCGGGTTCTTCACTTATTTGTTGGGATTGGATAGTGTGATCTTTTTTCATTGCTAGGTAATTGCTGTTGTTCCCTTGGGTTTGAGCTAACTAATGTATCCAATCTATCTCTAATATGTTTGCATTGTGATCACGGAAGGATCCGTTTGCTATTTTGTTAATTTCTGCCCAAAATTTCCTATTGTTTGATTTACTTGTTTCCAGTAATATTAACCACATTTCAGTTTGTTGATTATTCTTTGCTTTCCAAACTTCTTTTTATAAATTTGCCTTAATTTGTAAATTTGTCTCTTTGTGTCTTCACCCGTGATCTGATCTTTTCCTCGTAACTTTCTAAGTTCCTGATTTAGAGTCTTTTTTTACACATTACGAAGCCAAGGGGTTCGGAAGTTATTGGCCTTGGTTTGCTTCTGTGGTTTTTATTTTGGGATCCAAATTTATCAATTAGACTTATGATTGTCTTTTCCCAATTTGCCCAATGCTCTGCCGATCTTTGTACTTTTCCTTTTATCTGTACGTTTTTAAATAGGTCATTATTTCTTCGGCGTTCTTTCCATTCCACGCGAGTCTTTTAAGTTATATGGGCTGGGGATTTCCAACAAGTCATTGCTTGCTAGTGCCCTAACGATTTGAAGGCTGAAGTCAATCGATTGCGGACTATGATCACTCTCAAGTCTATGGATTATTTGATAACTGCCGATCCTTTGCAGTATCTCCAGGTCCACTATGGTGTAATCTAGTACTGACTGGGCCTGCGTGACTATTCTGGTTGAAGCCGCTGGCTGGTCTTGTGGAAAACATCCATTTAAATAATCATACCGATTTCGGCCAAATTCGAGGCACACAGCTGGCCGTAACTATCCTTTTTTCGATTGTTTGTTACTAGTGGAGGGATTGGTTTGCCTTTAAACTTATTTTGTTGTTTATATTGTGTGTGTTCTGTTTGTAGTAAGAACATATTGAAGTCACCTGACACTACAATTCCTGCCTGTGGGAAAGTGAATTGCAAAGATTTAACCAGTGCTTTGAGGGTTGCAATTCTCTCTTGTTTCGTCTTTGACCCTGGGTGAATGTAGGTATTACAAATTACCATTGACCGTGCATCTTGAAAGTCTTGTGCACGCGTGGAGAGATCTTGTGGTAGTACTATTTTAATGCACTGAATCCATGTTTGCCCAGACCCAATCAAATCATAAGTCCATGGTATACTTGTACTAAGGTAGATTGATAATCTGCCGGCTGCCCTACCAAAGGACTGCCTTTGGTGGCATGTTGTTGAAATTCTTTAAAACCATTTATCTGAACAGGTGCTGTTGACCAGGTTTCTTGAAGTAATAAAATATCAAATTTTTTTAGGAATACTAATAGATCTGCATCCTCTATTTTGCTGCCTAGACCATTTATATTCCACGAGCATAGTTTCAAATTGCATTTTCATGCTTCGTTTTTCCTGAATTACATGGCACTTGGTGTTGGGGGTAGAACTTTCCGAGTTTGAATGATTGCTCCTAATGATCCTTGGTGGATGACACGTAAATTGGTCCAACCTTCCTTAGTGCTGGTAGGACCTACTGCCCCCCGAAGTAGTCCACTGTCCGTTTGTGATCTTGACTCTGCCATCGGGCATAACGGGCCTGGATATTTTTCTATTTCCGTTACTCTAATTTGAATTCCCCATTTGGCAAAATCTTCTCTATGCCGCCAAAATTCCTTAGCGTTCTTTGAGTCGCTCCAAGTTACCACAGTCTTTTCTTTCCCCTTTACACTTGGAAGTGGTTTAAATTGGATACTTTCTATATCATTTGTTTTCAGATGTTTTAATGTTTCGATTGAGTTGGCAAGTTTTAAAATAGCACTCCGATTAAGGATGTCATAATTCCCTCTGGAGCTGTAATGCGGGATAATGTCTAGCGATGTGAAGCCTTCTAGATAGTTTTGACCTTCATTATCAATTGTATCCAGGAACCTTCTATTTTTAATTTCCCCTATATGTTTTTCCTCTACTGATGATTTTTGGGCGCTTGTTTTTAATTTATTGACTGAGTTGAACTGGTCGATTTTCTGATCCTGTGCTTTTGCCTGGTTGCCTAATACCGGCAAATGGACTGTCAAAGTCTCTGGCCGTTGTGTGGTGATTAATGATTGCTGGACTTTAGCCATGGTTTTTCCATTTTGAGACTTTGTAAGTTTAGGGAAGTATTGAGATATGCTTTTTTGTTCTGCTTGAATCTTTTGTTTTAATGAACCGTCTACAATTTGATTTTTTGTGCGACCATATGTGGGCTGAGAGTCATTTGAACTACTTAACGGCACTGTTATTAAGCCCATTGGGGACATATTTAATCTACTGTGGTCGCATTCATGACTCAATTCCCCTAGTTCTTCGATTAGGCTTGTACTTGCCTCTTTTACCTTTGGCCCATTTTCGGGAACTGTTCCAGACGAGTTAGCATTCTGGCAGCTTACCTGTGGTGTCTCTTGCGCCTGATACTGAGTAAGGAGTGCTGTGGCTTTGTTACTTTTTTGCTTATTTTGCCTTGCTTTTCTCAATCTCTTTCGTTCACGTTTTGTTAAAGAGTCATAAGATTTTTGTTGCTGATTTATCTGTGGCCTTGGTTCTTCGATCAGTCGATCATCATGTTCTTGTATTTTTTTATAATTGTTTTGCATTGGCATGCTTTGTGATATTTCTGTCTCGGTATCTAGAGTAAAGTTATTAAAATTGCCTTCCATTGCATCCGCACTTGTTTCCGCATTTACTGAATTGTCCGAGGTATTCGTGGGCTTCTGTTGGTCTGAGGCATTTTCTATGCAAATACTTGCGATAGTATTGTGATGGTCGGTTGTTTTTTTACCTCTGCCCAGATATCTGTTAGGATTGTGGGCAAGGCCTTGAGTTGGTTCATTATTCCTGAGCATTGGCATTCGTGGTACATTGTATGAGGGTCTTTTTGTACCCGCTCGATAAGTGAATTTAAATCTTGTATTTTTCTGTCTATGCCAACCACGTGGGATGCTAAAATTTGCAGGAGATCGATTTGTAGCTCTAATTTTTCTGAGTGTTGGAGTAGTGCTGAGGATATGGTTTCCTTGATGCCAATAAACGGCGGCCACAATGGGGCCTGTGACGGTAGGAAACTTTCTGTCTGATTAGCACCTACTCGCTGGCTTGAACAAATGTCCTCCCCTAGTTTGTTCCAGATGTTATCCTCTAGTTCTCCTCCCAGGCATGCGCCTAATTCAGATTTTGATTTTGGTTTTGATGGTTTATCACCCTTTGTTTGGGAGCAAGGGCCGTCCGCAAGTTGGACCTTGATTGGTGAAAGGATGATATGGTAGTCATGAGGAAGTCCTATTGATACAATTGGTGGAATTTCGTTTGACTCATAGCAACTTATTGAGCTTATTAAACAATCCTGTGCTTCTTGTGTTTCTGAAGCTGATTTTGTTATTTGAGCTTCCAGTGGTGGCTCCTGGCTGCTTGTTATACACCTCTGTGCCTTCTGTATTTCTGAAAAAGGATTAACAGCGTGTTTAACCCTTTCCGTGCTCATGACGAGCTCAGCTCGTCATGCTGCGTGGTAGCGCTGTGCGCATGACGAGCTGAGCTCGTCACGACCCCACCCGCGATCGGAATGTCCAGCATACGAGTGGAATTCCGATCGCGGTCAAGGGGTTAAGCTGGACCGCTGTTTGGTTTGCTGAGATTTCTTTATTTTTTAATTCAATGGCCATTATATCCATACTTGAGGCTGACAACAGGCCACCCCTGAACTTGGTCCCCTGTGCACGAAAGAATGACCCAAGGCTTATTGATCGTCGCTTTGTTTTTCCCTCTGAAGCCTCTGATGGTATTTTAAGCGAATTTGATTTTCCAATATTTACTGCTTCACCTGCGTTTATTTGAGCTATCACGATTATTTTGTTGGCAGTCATTGTGGGGACCTTCAGAGGACTTCGGCTGTTCTCTGATGGACTATTGATCTATGTCTGTGTCTGTAGCAAGTTGGACATGGAGCCAACTGAGTAGGATGCCCTTTTTTTGGTGTCCTGAGTGCTGGTGGCAATTGAAGATTTTTGAACTCGTTGCGCTGGTAATACTGGTGAGATTAAGAAATCTGTGATCTTTAATTTCTAGCCTGCGGGTGTTTTTAATGGCGTCGTGACAGTATTGATGTTGCTCTCCAGCGCTTTATCCAGCGCTTTATCTTCTTCGGGAAGAGCACTGGCTCCTTCACTCATCTTACCACTGTTCTGTCGATTTCTTTTTTTTGGTTTAGGTTTAGCCTCTGCTCTGTCTCTCCCTGATCTCATGGTGGACATCAATGGAGTCTCACTCCTAAGATTCCTTTACGGTGCCTCTCTTGGCACTTGACACTTGACACGAGGAAAAGTACGCTGGAAGAACTGAGAGGCAGGCAACCACTCTCAGAAGCGGAAGCGCGTGCTTGGACAACAGTTGGATTTCCACCTTAGGAATGAAGGTTAACCAGGAAGCACAGTGTAGAATAAAAGACTCCGACGAATGCGTCAGATGAGTCTTCAGAAGTCTCTCCAGAGATTCTTACAAACGCCGTGCAGTATGTTCACATGGCACACTCCAAGGGCGAGCAGGAGCAGGGCACACAAGACTGACCGCAAGCCGCACCCAACCTAGTTGGGCTGCTTCCGCGGTCAACAGGGCTCAACACTCAGCGGCCACCACTAAAAGCGGCCGCGCTCTCTGCGCTCTGTACACTTCGCTTCACTTCTCTTCTCTGCGCTCCTCGACTTGCTCGTTTGGTGTTGGCTCTTACTGCGACCTCGCAAATCCTCTCCGTGCCGCAGGAGCCGTCAGCTGCCAGCTGCCAGCCAGCCGCGTTCCAGCCTGATCTGGGGGGGCTGTGGAGCTGAGGGACAGGCGACTGGCGGCGGTCCCTAATGTGGTCAGTTACTTTGCCCCTCCCTCCTGTCACAGCACAACAGCACAGCTAAACTCGACTGTAGCTCTCCCCTCACGCACCTTCTAGCGTCTTCTTGTCGCTTGTCGCTCTCACAGTCACTTTTCACAGCTGCTGTGACCCCGGGGCTCCACAGCTCGCCGTCTCCATCTCCATCTCCTCAGCTTGGCTCAGCTCCTGTTTAGACCCCCCTTACACAGGCAGACACCGCAGGCACAACAGGTGAGAGGCAGGCAGGCACCGCAGGCTGCAGTCTATGGGAGTCTACAAGAGCTACGGGAGCGTAGCAATGCTTCAACCGCTCTGCCGCCACTCACCACTTACGCTGGGGGCCGTGGGGGTGGGGGGGCGCAGCTGCGGCCTTGCAGCTGTCTTAGGAGGCGAAGATTCAGCAGAGTAGATGCGGCGTCCTCCTCGCACTCTGCTACTGCTACCGTAGCTGGCTGGCGGGAAGCGTAGAAAGCGGGAAAACACGGAGCGGAATCAAGGCAAACCAATGCAATGTGTCTGTATATGTTCTACTCGAGCGGCAGCTTCCTCAATGAGAATGGAAGGTTTCTCAGCGCGAGCCGTAGCGGCCATCCACGACCTCGCATGCTGAGAAATCTTGCCAGGAAGTGGTCTGGAGTAAGATTTTCCTCACTTACGCTCGCCAACTTAACGGAGCGCGGAGTTGGAAAAACTCCACAAACTCTGCGAGCTGAGTGGAATTTCACACTCAGGGCTAGCCACAATAAGGATGTCATAGTCACCTCAGACCCATGTTAGCCTCCTACCTCCCTTTCAGTTCCCTATTGCCCCACCAACCAATGTATCCCACTGCCCCTTAGAAACCTTATGCACTGACCCACCTTCTGAACCCTAATTTTAACCCCTTGTCAGCATACTAACATCCAGATCACTTTCACCTCACAATTCTCCACATTTACTTTATCACCGTGATGATGAAAACCATCCCTCTCTTTGCTGATGCTTCCATCTACTTCAGACAACAAACATCATCCTCTTCATATACCAAGCTACCCTTCAATCAGTACTCAGGTGTCCCCCCCCCCTTATAGCCCTGATTTCCTCTCTACATTCGCGTAAGTGACCTCTTCCCACCCCTATAAAGAAATTGATTACTTTCTCAGCAAACCTCAGGCTCCTGATGCTTCTACTCTCCTCCAGCACCCTTACTTCATTCAGCACTATAATGCCTCCCAACCTCCATTGGTGACCTGATGTCCCACCTCTCCTAGGCACCCTGATGCAACACTTATCTCGTTCAACATTATAACACCCCACACCCACCATTGCCAGACTGATGTTCCGCTCCTATTAAGCACCCTATTTCCCCCCCTATAGGCCCATGTAATATGTGTTTACTACACATATACCCAAAACAAAAACCACATCATCCCATCATTTTTAATTAACAAAAATATGGACGCGAAGCAGTCCGCGCCCTTCTTCTCCACAGATATTTAGAAAACGTGGACAGTGGCCCAAGCCAATCAATCAATCAGGGAATTGCAAGTGTGCTACTCACCCGTGAGGGTCTCAAGGCGCTGTGGGGGGGGTCCGCAGATCTGTTTAGCCGAAGAGCCAGTTCTTGAGGGTCTTCCTGAAGGTGTTCAGGGAGGGGGCGGGTCTGATGTCTGCCGGTAGCTCGTTTCAGGTCTTGGCTGCAATGTGAGAGAAGGATCTTCCGCCTGCTCTGGCTCTGTGGATGCGCGGGGTTTTGGCCAGTGCGAGGTTGAAAGATTGGAGGTTTATTTTGGGTACGTGGAAGTTGATTCTGTTGTTGAGGTATTTGGGTCCGTTGTTGTGTAGGCATTTGTAGGCATGAGTGAGGATTTTGAAAGTGACACTTTTCTCCACGGGGAGCCAGTGGAGACTTCGTAGGTGTTGGCTGATGTGTTCGTGTCGGGGGATGCCGAGGACGAGTCTGGGCGCGGTGTTCTGTATTGTCTGGAGTTTGCGGAGTAGGGACTTGTTGATGCTGGCGTAGAGTGCGTTTCCATAGTCCAGTCTGCTGGTGATGAGTGCGTGGGTGACTGTCTTCCTTGACTCAGGGGGGATCCACTTGAAGGTCTCGCGGAGGATGCGGAGGGTGTTGAAGCAGCTGGAGGTGACGGCTTTGACCAGTCGGTTCATGGTGAGTGATGAGTCGAGTACGATGCCGAGGTTCTTGGCGTGGTCTGAGGGGGTAGGCGGGCTTCCGAGGGCGGTCGGCCACCAGGTGCTGTCCCATGCAGAAGGGGTGGTACCGAGGACGAGGACTTCTGTCTTCTCGGCGTTGAGCTTCAGGCAGCTGTTGGTCATCCAGACTGCGACGTCTTGCATTCCTTTCTGGAAGTTGAGTTTGGCAGTGGTGGGGTCTTTGGTGAGGGAGAGGATGAGCTGGGTGTCGTCGGCATAGGATACGATGTTGAGGCCGTGTTGTCGGACAATGGCTGCGAGGGGGGCCATGTAGATGTTGAAGAGGGTGGGGCTCAGTGATGAACCCTGTGGGACTCCGCAGGTGATTTTCGTGGGGTCGGAGAGGAAGGGTGGGAGTCTGATCCTTTGGCTTCTTCCGGTGAGGAATGATCGGATCCAGTCCAGGGCTGTTCCTTGTATGCCTGCATCGTGTAGTCTGGCGACTAGTGTGCGGTGGCAGATGGTGTCGAAGGCCGCTGATAGGTCGAGTAGGATGAGAGCTGTGGAGTGGCCTTAGTCCAGGAGGGTGCGGATGTCGTCTGTGGCGGCGAGTAGGGCGGTCTCTGTGCGGTGGTTGCTTCGGAATCCGGATTGGGACGGGTCGAGGACGGCGTTCTCTTCAATGAATCGTATCAGTTTCCTGTTGACTGTTTTCTCTGCAACTTTGGCTGTGAAGGGGAGGAGCGAGATGGGCCGATAATTCTTGATGTCGTTGGGTCAGCTGTGGGCTTCTTGAGCAGGGGTCTGACTTCTGCGCGCTTCCAGTCATCTGGGAAGGTGCCTGTTTTGAAGGTGGTGTTGATGGTGCGTTGTAGTTTGGGTGCGATGGCGGCCACAGCTCTGTGGTAGATGTGAGGGGGGCAGGGGTCGGTGGGGGCCCCAGAGTGGATGCTTTTTATGGTCGAGGTGTTGTCTTCGGCCATGATCGGTGTCCAGTTGGAGATGGTGGGCTGGCTGGTGTTTCTGGGGGGCGGGGGGCCGTCTGTGGCGCCTGATGGATGGTCGATGAAGTTGTCGTAGAGGTTTTTGATCTTGAGGTGGAAATAGGTTCCAAGCTTGTCGCAGAGGTCTTGGGATGGGGTGATGTCTGTGGCTTCGCTGCATGGGTTGGTGAATTCTTGAATGACACTGAAAAGTTCCTTGGAGTTGGTGGAGTTGGCCAGGATTTTGTTGTGGATGAAGTTCCTCTTGGTGGCTCTGATCTGGTTGTGGTAGTCCATCATGGCGTCCTTGTAGGTGGTGTGGTTTTCGGTTGGCTTGGTGTTTCTCCAATTCTTCTCCAGGCATCTGCAGGTGCGTCTGGCTTCTTGGAGAGCGGTGGTGAACCAGGCGGCTTTCCTGGGGCGTTGTCTGTCGGGTTGCGTAGCGGGTGAGCTCGTCTGCGCAGTTGGAGATCCAGGTGTGGAGTTCTCTGGCTGCGTCGTTTGCGTCGGGTGCCCAGGTGTGGTTGTCTCATGTGAGGGTGGAGTTAAGTTGCTCATCGGTAACCTTGCTCCAGTTCCTTCGAGGTGGGCGTGGGGCTGGTTTGGGTGCCTTGGGTTTGTTGATGGCGAAGTGTACGCAGTGGTGGTCGGTCCATGGCGGCTGCGTTGTGTGGCTGAATTGGACGCTGTTTCCTGCTGCGAAGATGGGGTCGAGGGTGTGTCTTGCTCTGTGGGTTGGTGTGTTGACGAGTTGTTTAAGTCCGATGCTGGTGAGGTTTTTCAGGAAGGATAGTGGAGTTGGGGATCGCTGGGGATTGTCGAGGTGGAAGTTCAGGTCTCCAATGAGTATGTAGTTTTTTGAGGCGATGGCGTGGGGTGCGATGAAGCCGGTGATGGTGGTGGTGAAGGGTGTTCGGGGGCCGGGGGGTCTGTAGATGAGGGATCCTCGGAGTGCGGCTTTGGGGGTGGTCTGGATCTGGAAGTGCAGGTGCTTGGCAGAGGGGAAGGTTTCGCTGGAGGTGGTGAGGCGGAGGGTGCTCTTGTGGGCGATGGCGAGGCCCCCTCCTGGGTGGTTGGGGCGGTCTTTCCTCTGGATCTTATATCCATCTGGGATGGCGGTGCTGATATCGAGGGCGGAGGATGCGTTGGTCCAGGTCTCTGTGAAGAAGGCGATGTCGGGCGAGAGAGAGTCGAGTAGGTTCCAGATTTCCATGGCGTGTTTGTGTACGGAGCGTACGTTGAGGAGGATGCATTTTAGGGTGTTGCAGGTGCTGGCGTTGGCGGTGTTGGAGGCCGGGGTGGCAGTGAGGGTCTGGCGGCAGTGGAGGCAGGAGAACTGGCCGTGGGTCGTGTTCGGCGAGGCCTGTTGGCATTCTCTAAGTCTTCCAGGGTTGAGTGCGAGGAGGGTGGTGGTGTTGTAGCGATGGGTAGTGTGAGGTCCAGGGTTCCTGGCGCTGGCCGTGGTCGCGGGCGGGCGCAGATGGGCTTGCCTTTGGCGCGCCGGTGGCGCGACCGCGCAGCAGCTGCCATTATGTAGGGGAGGTGGGAGGGAGGAGAGGCTGGGAGGCGGGAGCGGGGGAATTCCGGGGGGGAAATTCCGGGAGGGAGGGGCCGCAGGGGCAGCAGCGGCAAAAGGTGAAAGGAGCAGACACGAGAAAATAAAAACAGTGGTGGAATTAGAGCAAAACACAGATGGGCACAAAAGCAGTGGCACAACAGGGAAAAATTAAGAAAAAAAACAGCTGGGAAAGGTTACGGTGGTTGCAGGCAGTCTGGTCCCAGTTTGAGCGGGCAGCAGGCGCAGGAACGGGCAGCAGCCTCGAACCTCTCAAGGAGGAGGTCGGGGTCTGGAGGCAAGAGACGGCACAGCGGAGCTGCGGGGAGAGAGTGGACCTAGACCACTCTCCACAAAGGAACAGGAAACATGGAACCCAGGTTCATGCCATGGCACGTTTTCATTAAACAATTCCACCCAACACAAACTATGGCTGGAGGTCACAATTCATATTTTTCTGAGATATAAAATCATGACTTACATTAAGTTACAACATTACACTGCCGATGGCATACACTAAAACTGTTTGATTACAGGGACAGCACTGTTTAATTACAGATGCAGTTAAGGATCCATTATTTTCATATCTTTATTTACTAATCTTCATACTAATCCTCATACAACATCAATCAAACAACGAGAAAATCTGGAACTTCGCAAATGGCTTTCACAATATTCCAGAGCACCCCTCTTTTTCGCTGCGCTTTGATCAGAAAGTGTCTTGTCTCTCTGTCGGTAGACTTTTTAGGAATTTTGGGGAAATTGAAAGATCCTTTTACCTCTGTGGAAGATCTGTTTTTTCCTGAAGGGAAAATGTAGTTTCTCGATTTGACAAAAAATAGGTGGTACAAGGAGTAAGGAGAAATGGTTTTCAAACGAGACGTTTTGGACAATGATTGAATCAAAAGGTAGAGATGATGGTTTCTTTCATGTTTTATCGGCTGTATATACGTATCACACACATGAGTGGATGTTATAAGTCTTTGTCCTTTGTTTAGGGTTATTTGCTCTTGTTTTACATGTTTTGTCGTAATCAAAACCTTTTTTCCCTGACAGTCATCGTGGCAGAACCATAATGCGGGTAATATGTGAATTTGTGGTTGTGCTTGTGAGTTGTAACTTGTGTTTGTTATGGGGAGGGTACTAAACACATTTTCCTCAATTTTAATGTCATGCCTGTTCGTCACTGTTTTTTATTCCTTTGGTGTGTTTTTGCTGCATGTGGATTTCGTCCTCTCCTTGCATATCTCTTTCTCTTCACTGGAAGTTGTTATTCAAGGTAGAGACTCCATTAACTTACTTTATTGATAGTCCATCCAAATATTTTCACCAGCTTTATTTGTTTTTTGTAGCAATTCTTTATTGAAAAATAAAAAAGAAGAAACGTAGCAGTTCTCAATAAATAGTCGAAAGCAGCCTTGATATCTGAATAAGATTTGCATACATGCAATGATAATGATGCACATTTCACATTACTATCGTAATGTTCCAATTAACATAGGGGAGTCTAGGCCTTCCTAAACAGATTAAAGGGAACACATTCCTGCAACTGAATAAATGTAGCAAGCAAGAGCAGGCATTATCACAAAAGGAGAGCTATCAACCGAGTGGAATAAGGTGGCTACAAGGGAGTGGGCAGGGGTGTAGCTTGGTCAGTAAGAGGGGGGGTGAGCTTCAGATTTCCCAACAATCACGCTGGAACATCTTGTTAAAACACATTATATGAGAAGCAGGACATAAAGGAGCTTAAGGAGCAGTGGAATGAGAGAGGAGTGCGGATTTTGAGGGGTCTTAAAACGCAATATTTTTCAAACGAATCAACATTTTTTAAGGTCTTCAAAACAGACTGTGGGGCCGATTCCGATCTCGGCCGGTAGGGCACCGAATCGGATTCGGCTTAACCGGATCCGATTCGGAGCCCTCTTTCCCGACCGATTCGTACGTGCGTCCGGTCGAGCGAGTACGATGCGAGCGCACGCGAAATTGCCGACCGACTCGTACGTGGGTCCGAACCGCTCCGACCGACTCGCACGGACACGACTCGCACCGCGCAATGGAGACGTTCCCCGGCCGGGCAAGTGCGATGCGCGCCGCGAGCAGTTCGACCGACTCGCGCCGTCCGGCTCGAAAGAGCAGTCGGAGCCGGACTTTGGGGGTCCGTGTCGGACCCCCCTGTATGCGTAGCCGCGCGAGTCACACACAGGGGGGACCCATGGGTCCCCCCTACCTGTGCATGTACGCCGCGAGTCGCATCGAGGCGTACCCGCTGTAGGGGGTGCCCTTGTTCGCCTCGCACCCATTGAGTCAATGGGAGCCCGTGTACACGTTGTACGTCCGGCTCCCATTGACTTCAATGGGAGTCCGACCGACTCGAGTCCGATTGCATGCGTGCGCATCGTACTCATTCGGTCGGACTGCCAGAGTCCGATTCGGTCGGAAATCTCTCCGGGTCCGGCTCGGTCGGAGTGATTTCCGGCCTGAATCGGAATCGGCCCCTGTGTGTGTGTTTTTGTCAGTGTGGGCATGTAGAAATCCCAGGTGAAATCCGACAGACACTTCACATTACCCTACTGAAAGCACTTGTACCCAACTATGTACTACAGAATACATTTTTTAGGGGGTGTAACACCCCAAACAACCCTCCCCCCTAAAGCTACACCCCTGGGAGTGGGAAGGAAACAATGGGATATACAGGTCATTGTGCATCATTACATAATTACTGTGATGTCATCAACATGTCATGCCAATGGTGATGTTGGGACATTTGTGATATAGTCGTCACTTTCTGTTAAATTTTTGAGTGGTTGTGACTTAGCTCCATTCAAGTAGTATTGAGAGAGTCCAGAAAGTCCTCCAAAAGCTGTTGATACAATCGCGATCATCCTTTGTGACTGGTCAGACAATCACATTATTACCTTCCAAGTACCATACATACAGAGGAAAACATCATCACAATCAATCAAACCCAGACAATGGGTCTGTGACACCAAAGGTTTCAATATGTAGAATCTTGTAGCACGATATGAGAAAGAGCTGCAACCTCCCAACAACATGACAGACGTCTGCGAACTCACGGAGCACTGCAACACCACAATGACGAAAATAATTGATGACTTAGCCCCTTTAAAACTCTAAAGAATTCCGGACAAAGACAAAAACCCTTGGTTTAACGTATCCCTCAACGAGGAAAGACGGACTCTCAGACTAACGGAATGGAAATGGAGACAACATCCATCCTCCCCCATCTAAAACTACTAAGACAGGCCAGAAACGCCTAAAATAAAAGTATTCTAAAATCAAAAAAATACTTCTTCAGAAGAGAACTGGATAATGCAAAAAATAGACAGAGGAAACTCTTCGAACTATTAAAAGTACTACCAGGTCACAGGTAGTGAGGAGTGTAATATTGAGCAGGTTGGATTATTGCAATTCACTGTACCTGGGTGCACCAAACTCAGTAATACTGAAGCTGCAAAGGATTCAGACTATAGCAGCCAAGCTGGCACTAAACTGGCAGCGTAGATCCTTAACATCGCTGGCTTTGAAGAAGCTTCATTGGCTGCCAATTTGCCAACGAATACAATTTAAATCCCTCTGTACGGTGTTTAGAGCAGTACATGGGTTAGGCCCGAAATCCTTGCAGAAAAAATTTAAGTGGTATGCTCCCAGGAGAAATCTCCATTCATCAAGCACAAATCTGGTGGCTACTACGAGATTCAAGAAGACTAGGACTGGTGGGAGAGCCTTTGGTGTCGCAGCCTCATGGCTTTGGAATGATCTCCCCTTAGACATTAGACAAATTCAAATCATGCTTCCATTTAGAAAGAGGCTGAAGACCTGGCTCTTCCCGAGGGAGGAGTAACTTGAGTCTTTCTTTATTTTTGGATAGGTCAGCTACATGCACACTGATAACAGAATAAGTCTCAGCGCCAGGATACCCGTGGGGTGACAGCTGCGCTATATAAGTTTCTATTACATTACATTACATTACAAAAGATCAATCTAACAAAACGGCCAAATCATCTCTAAAAGCTACAAAATCAGAAATCAGCTGTGAAGAATTCTCTTCCTTCTGTACAGCCGAAGCCAACTACCTAGAGATCGAGCTCAAGAATGACGCGGAGAACCCCTTGATTCAAAAGAGCACTCCAGCTAAGCTTTAGTCTCAACCAGGTCAGGCAATGCCCAAAAATAATGCTCTATGGTCAGAATACAAGTTTTATGACCACAAAGATATTGCCAAAACCCTATTGACCATAAAACCAAACAACCATTTCAATGATCCTCTCCCCCCAAAATGCTGGTCTACAATTAACCACCTGCTCATCCCCTCATGGACCAAGATTATTAATGCTTCGCTATTGCAAGGTTTATTACCAGACTGCCTAAAAACGGGGAAAGTCATTCCAATCTTAAAAAAACCTACTGAGAACCCCTCTGACCCTAATAACTTTCGACCAGTAACAAACATTCCCATGCTAACCAAAGTCCCGGAAAAATGTGCTCAACAACAACTGAGCCAACACATTTCTGAATTCAAACTTCTGAATGACTGCCAATCGGGGTTCAGACCAAATCACAGTACGGAAACAGCAATTCTTCACATAGTGGATGATGCTCTACTTGCCCTAGACCACAACAAAACTTGTCTCCTAGTACTGCTCAACCTGTCGTCCGCATTTGACTTGGTAAACCATGTCAAAATTCTAGACCGGCTGGAGGAAAGGATGGGATAATTGGGCACAGTCCTAGATTGGTTTAGATCCTTCTTAACAAACAGATCGCAAAGATTCAAGGTGAACTAAATACTATCAGCATCATCCCCTAATCTCATTGGAGTACCACTGGGATCGACACTATCCCCATCTCTATTCAATCTTTATGTAGAACCACTAACAGAAATGTTACAGCAGGCAAACATCTCCATGTATGCAGATGACACACAGCTATATATCAAGATTACATCATTGGAAGAGATCAACATCATGAACCTGGCATTGAAGAGGACCGTTCATTGGCTAACTAATAATCATCACAAGCTTAACGCGCATAAAACAGAATTCCTTCTGATTTCACCCCAGAAAAGCACAGCGAGGATAATGGAATTAGCCCTGTTGATCGCTGCGCTAAACTGTACACCAAAGCTAGTGGACTCAACCAAGTCTCTTGGAATCAAGCTAGATAAGAACCTGAACATGTGATCCCACATTAGCACGATGGCTAACATTGCCCGCTTTCATCTGAGCTATCTTAGAAAACTGAAACCATTCATAGCTACATCAGACCTCAAAACGGCAGTCCAGGAATTGGTCACCTCGAGGATTGAGTACGGATGCACAACTATCAGGATAACCCAAGATTTCAACAGCTCCACTAAAAGCCTGTCTCAATGCAGCCACAAGAGTCATAACAGGCTCCAGAAAGTTTGACCACATCACCCCACATCTGAAAGCGCTTAACTGGCTACCTTAAGAAGCAAGAATCCAACTAAAGATGGCATGTATCACACATAAAGCGATACACTACAAAACGCCACTATACCTAGCCCAGAAAATAACATTATCAGGAGGCAGCAGATTCTCTCGGAGCAATGGAGACCTCTTACTGAAACCTGCCCTCTTCCGAAAGAAGAGAACTTATGACAGAGCATTCTCTGGCCTTGCACCAAGAATCTGGAACTCACTCCATCGAAGCATTAGAAAGATCTCGTCCACATCAGTTTTCAAAAAAGAAGCTAAGACTTTTCTTATGAGCAAATTCCTCCCATAAATAACAGAAGACCAGGCACCGTTAGGATACTTTCTAGATAACGGACTATGTTAACACAAATCGATCTCTAGTAATCGTTAGGACATGTATGTATGTTGTAGTAAGCACAAATGTCTCAATCTCCCAAACTGATTATTTACACTTGTTACTGTTGCTTAAAGGTTTGTGTCAAGCCTGCCATTGAAAGTTCTAGGCTATGGAATTGTGAAGCGCTCTGATACCCTAATTGGGTCATATCCGGGCTATGTAAAACACGGAATAAAATAAAAAAAAATTAAAAAAAAGGCATCTGGGCCAGTAAATTTCCTTAATTAGTTTTCCATTGTTTTTGATCATATCAACGAGGTATAGCAAGCCATAACTTATGTCCAATTTCTTCAAATGAGGAAATAGGGTTAGGAAATTTTTGTGTTTAATACTAGTACCATAAGATAATTTGGATGATATGTTAATACACTGTTCCTCCATGACAAGCGGTCCCAGTTTTCTTTTAGCAGCATGAAGAATGGTGCAAGTATACTGGTGCCAAAAGAGATACATGTTGATAATGCGGTTTGTAGCTGAGTTGGTTTGTGAGTTGGACCTATCCTATCTTTTTATGTGCAGAGTTCTCTACCCCAACTGCGGGGTCTCTTCACTCGTAAACTTACTATTAAAATGCAGCTTTGTGAATACTGAAAAAATGTAAGCTTACACAAACACAAATGTTTATCTTTGTGAATCTGGCCCAGTGGGCTGGGCTACTAGAGGACCCAAACCTGCCTATATGACAGAATACATACAGTACTCAACCAATTAGTGTGTACACAGTATATTTATAACCACTAAAACCATTTGGCTATGAAGACAGTCCACAAAGATTAACAATTCCAAAAGTCTTGATGTGTTATAGTTCCAAGGCTTTATTTTTCTTATTAATTCCTGAAAAATTGGACGTTTACAGCCGACATGTTTTGTTCTAATTGGGTCTTTCTCAAGGAAATATAACTACAACTTCTTTAAACAAACTGTAATTCGATAATCGGTGCTGATTATTTTGTCCATACATTCCTTTCAAAGGTAAAGGAAGACAGTATTCAACCTTATGGATACGATTAATGATTTGTAGATGATACAATCCATAATGACGATCTAGGCAGGAGTGGCCCATGCAGGTAAGAGCGGTGGGGTGGGGTGGGGGGGAATCGGCAGACGACGACGAGGGAAAATAAAATTTCGAAAAATGAAAAACACTTACCTTGTGCTTTCCGCATCGCTGACTCGCAGTGGTGTTGACAAGCTCCCACCTTTGGCTTTTGATGCAAAACCTGATCTACTAGGAGACATCGAATAATATATATGTTTGTGTGTATACATGTAAATATATATATGTATATATGTACGTGTATATATATGTAAAACCATCTGGCTCAAACCATCCAGGGGTTTCAAGAAATTCAACAAGTGTAAGGCCTGTGTGCAAGGCCAGAATGCCACGAAAATGTACACAGATCTGCGAGAAAAGATTTCCATCACTAAATCCCTAAATTTTCGATCTGATTATGCAGTATATGTTTTAATATGCCCCTGCGAGAAAAAATACGTAGGTAGCACTATATTGCAAGTGCATAAAAGGGTTTTGCAGCACCTACGGGCAATCAAAAATGTTGATGAAACATATCCGGTAGCGAGGCATTTTAAACAACTTCACAATTGCACTCCTATAGGTTTACGATATACAGTGATTGACCAGATAGAGGTAGGCAAGAGAGGTGGTGAAAGAGAGAGGGCACTCAGACAGCTGGAGTGCAGATATATCCTCAGGTTGAATACTAAAGAACCGATGGGTCTTAATGTTGATGAAGAGATTTACACCTACCTGTAAGGACAGCAATATTGTTCCTCGTTTTCTACTTTCCAGTGATTTTAATTGTTTTTAATTCACTATAGTTATTGAGGCAGACAGAGATTGTGGTATAGACACTATAACATTAGTTTACAGGTGGCTTAATCTGTATCAAATTTTCTTTTTTTCTTTATTTTTTAGGGCCAGGCCAAATGTTCCTGATACACAGGTATCTGGGTTCCGGTCCATTGTGTGGAAAGTAAAAGAGCAGAAAATATCTTTTTTTCCCTTTTTTGTTTAGTAACTCTTGATCAGATGTTATGAGTGTTATATATATTCTTTAATGTGATGCATTTCTCTCTAGCTAATCTGTTACGTTACAGTTTAAGCAGTATAATATGTCCATCTGGATTTATGTGAATTATGATGACTAACAAATGCGATACCGGGGTCTCTTTTGCCCAATGGGGCTCAATTGTGAGATTTTGCTTAATGGTACATTCCATGGTTGATGTGACTAGGATACATTTTGCCCAATCGGGCACTATTCGAAATGTGCAAAATAGCCAGTAAGTTAAACTACCCAGTTGTATTGAGTGATTAGGGATATATGACAATCTGTTTCAGTATGAAGTGGACAATACTGGACAATACTGCAGGTAGAATTTTTTCATTTCAGTGAATTTGTTTACTTTATTTATCACCAGCATGACATCTGGTAAAATTGAGGGGAGAGTCCATCGAAATGTAATATCATAATTTTGTAATTTATTCTAAATTATGTAGAATTGCTAAAAAACAGTCGTTGTGATTGGCAATCAATTAATTTTTGTGTTCTTGCTGCTGATTTTTGCAGTTTTGATGTTGCAACTTTAGACATTTTAAGATGGCCACCACTGAAGGTACACTTACAGATGTATCTGCATAGCCACCCGTTTTCTATGTTTGTTAATCTTGTGTATATCAGTTGCTCGGTAACCTAAGTCTAGCGTCGTGACAAAGGCTCTGTGCCGAAACGCGTAGACGCTTTTTACCTATTTATTATTTTGATGGATTAAACTACATCCTATGAACTACAAGCCCTGCTGAGTGCCGTTCTTTTCCTGTGGATTTCTTTTTGGGAGAAGAAGTCTTTTTCTAATATATATATATATGTATATATATTATTCCACTATAGCGCAATTTCGAACTAAGAACGGACGCACTCACAGGTTGATGTTGTCAGCAATTCTTTAATGTGCGGACCCCCCGCACCGACAGACGCGTTTCGGCGTAAAAGCCTTTCTCGATGTCGGTGTTCTAGAACAATGACCATACTTTAATACAAACCCATACTGTGTCATGTGATCGACATAGAAATCAAAAATGGTTTCATGGCCTTATTTCATGGCGATCATCTTTTAAAGTGCAATAAACTAAAACGTGATAACAAAATGTGCAAAGCAATCGTATTTAACAACTATTTACAATCAAAGGCTTGTTCGCCTATCATGCATATTAGTATCTATGCTTAAATGCATATAGAGAGGTATTTTAGAGTTCCATAAAAACCCATGTTTTAAAAGTGATTACTTTTGAGAGGACATCCTAAATGAAAAATTCATGAACGTGTGTAATCACGGAACCTCAATATCAAAGAGCAAATACCCTATGGGTTAATTACGCCCTCCATGAGCATTTGAAGCTGTTTATCAGTATATACCTCATCACATTTTAAGAAATTTTTCTTAATCCATGCACGAAAAACTGATATAGGTTTAAAAATATGTATACCCTTCATATTAGCGCCCTGGATGGGCCATTTCAATCATGTCATAATAATACAAGTCATGGCAATTCTTTCCATCAAGACCCCACTCTCTATTTGCTGTTGTCTTTGGGCATCATCCTCATATAGTTACATATTGCTAACATGAATTGTTCATTTTTAAAGCTAGCTGTATAGCGTGTCATTCCAAAACTGTGGTTTGATGCCTAGTTTTAGTACCTAAGAGTGGTTGTTTTGCGGGGGGGATGGAGTGTTTGGCAGCTATTGTTCTAAAATGTAAGGTGCGAGTGTAAGGAATCCCTAAGCTACATAAGGCAGCTATGGGGACAACCCAGAGCATATATTTGTGTGTTAGTAGTCTAGGTGTACCCACATCTCCTCATCATTGTTAGGACCCTGGGGGACCATTGTTTGAAGTTTAATAATATACTTCGATTCCAGGATGCGTAATTTTTTAATCCTGTCTCCCCCTCTTTCCTCTTTGCATACTTGGTCTAAGCAAAAGAAACTCAACAAGTCCCTATTGCTCTGATGGGCGTTTTCAAAGTGGCGGGCAATTGGATAGTTGTTATCTTTATTGCTGATTGCCCGTATGTGCTCCAAAATGCGCTATTTGGCCGGGTGGATCGTACTGCCAATGTACCGCTTATTGCAAGGACATACTAAGCAATAAACGGTATACTCCGAATTGCAGTTAAGCAATACGTTGATTTTCCACACTGTACTTGGGTCCTTCTCTCTGATTTTGTAGCTGGAGACTTTCTTGCTAAATTTACAGGCTTTACACCTCATACAGGGGAAAAATCCAGTTATTGGATCTTTTTTCAGAGGCATAGACTGGAAGTGGCTATGCACTAAATGGTCACCCATTGATTTCCCTCTCCTGTAGGCAATAATAGGTATATATATATATATAGTCCAACAAAATTACACCAAGGAAAGTGGAGCGGAGCATTCAGCAGGTTCAGAATTTAATTTATTAGCCCAAACAGATGCGTTTTGGCAGCATCGCCTTTATCAATGTTTGTGTAGCTCAATGATGTCACATTACAGCTTTTAAAGTGGCTTGACTCTTTCCCATTGAATGAGGCTTGTTCTCCGTGAATAGTTCACATTATCCGCTGCCATCTTTACGTGTAATCATAAACGTTGTTTTTTTAAATAACATTTTCCTCAATGTTATAATCCCTTCAGTAGGTTTCTCTCCACAATGGTTTAGGGCAACCATTTATCAATTATTTAATGCTCCCAATTACAGTCAGTTCCTGCACAATCGACATTGTTTGAAAACAGTACTTCATCACCCTTGTTCAGCTGCATATTACCCTTCATTCGTCACCTACTCGCAGATGCTTGTGTAAGTGATGCCAGCGTCTGTCCATTTAGTAATGTCCCAATCCAGTTGGGAGGCGGGGAGACGGCATGGAGAACGTGGGCCTTCAGGCTCTCCCCGTGGTCCCAACGAAAGCCACTTGGGGAACTGGGTGGGACCTGGGCACTCAGAATAGAGGCCAGGCCTGGGAGAAATCGGCCTGGGAGGGTGGCTGTGCAGGCCCACTCCCGTACCTTCAAAATAAAAATAAAATAATAAGGCCAGGCCCGGGGGATGGGGTCCCCAGGCCGAAATCGGCCAGGGAGTTGGATCTCGCAGCCCCCCTCCCCTACTGTTAAAAAAAATATATATAAAAAGGCTGGACTCCGAGGGATGGGGTCCCGGGGCTGAAATCATCTCAGGAAGGGGGGGCCACGTGGCTCCATCCACTAATGAATCAAAATGCATTAAAAAAAAGCCATCCTCAGCAAGTCGCCAGAGGCCCCGCCCCCTTTCACCACCACTTTGAAAACGTGCCTCCTGGCAAACTACTAGTTGGGGGATGAAGTCCCCTTGACACCTGAGGGTCCTTGGGGTCCAATTACCCTTCCTGTTACCTCCAGTAAGTCTTACACAGTGGGATTGCTGAAAGGTCATTGGAGGCCCACCCCCTTTTTTCACCACTCTGCAAAATCACCTCTCCAATACAGCCACTTACACACTAACTCACTTAACTAAACTCCCACTCAAACACCCACTCCCTCATGCATATAACCACTTACACACCCAGTTACTCACTTATACAGTCACTCAGATAGCCACTCAGTCACCCATACAGTGACTCTCGCAACCACCCACCCATACAGCCACTCACACACCTACTCCCTCACCAATACAGCCACTCACACACCCACACACTCAATCAATCAATCAATCAATCAATCAATCAAAACGAGCTTTATTCGATTTTAAACATTAAAATCATAAAAGCAGGCAATTAAAACATATCATCACACATCTAAAAATTACATTGAGACACATTAGCTAAATACAAATTCATAAAAAGTTCATTTAACAATAACTATTTTTTGCATCCGGGAAATAAAATGTATTATGCTGTACTTAATATACATCATCTCATGTCTATGTTTCTCTCATATATTTTACATCTGGCATTCAAATATTTAGAGATTTTCTGGCTCTATATACACTTTTTAAATAGATCCAATACAGTAATAATTTCCCAACATCTGCAAATACAAAAAAGCAGGGCGACATTGTCTCCATCCCCCTGTTTTAATAACGGTAATACCCATCTTCGCCTTTCATCCTTGTAAAATTTGCAGAATAGGATTGCATGAATAGTTGTTTGTGGTGAAATATTATCACAGGGACATCGACAAAGTTCCCTTGACCAGTTGTTAATGTCTGGATGGCTAATCAAACGGTGGAAAGTCCCAAATCTAAAACGCGTTAACATATACCTATCATATCCCCCCAATATGCATGTCAAGTATGGTTGAATATTATATGTTATAATAATTAATTGATGTTCAACCACCGTAGGTTTATTCATTTCCAAAGTTAACCTATTTTCTTCCAGGTGGGTCATACACATTTTTTAAGTTCCTTCCGATTAATACAATTCATATTTTCAGGTAGGAAGAAATACTCTGGACGCCCGATATCCTGCATAAAATTTCTTACATACTTCAACCAGGGAATCTTGCTGGCGTTGTCTAATTTCATTGCATCAGTTATTATTTCCCTATTTAAACCAGTGCTAACAGAGGTCCAAATTCTGTGCCAGAGCAGCACCGGTTGCACCTTAATTAGATCAGAAATATATGTTACTCCTAATTCACTATGGCAATTAAAAACTGGAGCACTGGCCGGGACTGCCAATATAAATCTTAAAAGGCATTTTCCACGTGTTGGATCGATGTACAGTCATAAAACCCCCAAATACCTGCCCCAAAAATTGCTATACTCACGCACTTAGCATGATAGATTTTTAAAAGAATTTCTGGTGGCCTTTTCCCCAATTGTTTGGTAAAATTAATTAAGGCCGCGGTAGACTTCATAAACAGGAGGCTCCTAGTCTTTATTGCATGGGCCCAAGACCCAGTGCGATTAAAAAGAACGCCCAGGTAACAAAAGGAGTTAATAGATTCCACCCTACTTCCCCTAGCTTGAAAACTTCTGTTCTTATGTTTCCCTCTCCCACAGGTCATAATGAAGCTTTTCTTTGCATTAATTTTTAGTCCAAGGTTGTCCATAAAACTTGTATAAAAAGTAAGAGCCCTCTGAAGACCAATCTGGGTACGTGCCATAAGTACCGCATCGTCGGCATAGAGGAGGGAGACTATCGGGCATTTATTTACATATGGCGGATCCCCAGTGTTTGCCACCAACTCCTGTTCCAAAGCATTTGTGTACAAGGTGAACAGCAGTGGTGCCAAGACGCAGCCTTGCCTCACTCCCCTCTCGACTTTAAACGGCACGTTACACTCTCCCTTGAGTCCATACCGAACTTTTGCTGTAGTGCCAGAGTATAGCTGTCTTAAAAACTGAATTAAAATGGGATCAACCTTTAAATCTCTAAGAACGCCCCACAGCTTATTATGAATTACACAATCAAATGCAGCTGTGAGGTCGACAAATGCCAAATAAAATTTCCCCGTTTTTGCCTGCGTGTACTTTCCAATTAAAATGTTAAGATTAAGAATCTGCTCGTTAATACCTAGACCTGGTCTAAAACCATACTGTACATCACTCAAAATACTTTTTTCTTCCGCCCATGTTTGCAACCGATCTAAAACAATCCTGCCCGCTACCTTCATAAGGGAGTCTAACAAAGATATCGGACGGTAGCATGCAGGATTTTCCCGATCCCCCTTTTTAAAAATGGGGACGATAATTGATTCAGACCAAGTACCTATAAATCCCCTTGCGCAACATGCTTGTAAAACCCGTGTTAAAATTGGGCCCCACATTTCAAAATTAAACTTAAAAAGGTCAATTGGTACCCCATCGGGGCCGGGGGCCTTACCGCTCTTGCTTGCCTTTATAGCCGAGGTAACGTCCTGTAAAGTGATATGGAAATCAATGGGCGTAAAATTCTGATGTTCCCCCTCTGTGTTTTGCCCACAGAATACTTCCCTCTCACTGGTCTTCTGTACGGAATAAACACTTGAGAAGAAATCCACCCAAGTTCTTTCCTCTATTGCTACCTCAATTGATGGTGCATCAGGTCTATTGTTAAGGAATGGGGCGTTCACAGCTGACCAAAATTGTGAACTATCCCTACTCAATGCTGCATCACTTAAATTCTTCCAAGCCTTTTCTTTTAATTCATTCATCCTCTTTTTTTTAGCTATGGTGTACAACTTTCTACAGATCCTAATCTCCTCTTTATCTCTTACTGATCTATGTAGAGCATTCTTTAAATTTGTATAACTTTTTGTACAATTATTATCGAACCATCCCTTACTGGTGTTACGGGTACCTTTACTTTGCACTTGCAACGTGCTACTAACAATCTCAGTTATACAGGAAAAGGCTTTTAAAATATTGTCATGCGTCGGACTATCACTTAAACATATTGAAATTGGCACATACGCATTTGTGATTATTTCTTTACTTAGCTCCGCAGGGTCCCGACTTGACCAGCGAATTGTATAACCATTTTGTCTTCCCAATTCTATATTTTGTACCCATGCTACTTTATTACAATTTCTCCTTACTTTATTTGTTGGGGTTGCAATTTTTACGCTTATTGCCAAGTGATCACTCATTACGTTTCGATGAATATTGTACCCAATAACATAGCTTGCATAACAATTTGGCATGATAATAAAATCTATTGTCAAATCAGCTCCTCTGCCAATAAATGTATAACCAAACTCCACCTTCGGGGTACATAGGCAGTTTGTAAAACCAAAATCATGCTTATACAGAATCTCATTGAACAACTCTCCTTTATCGGTATGAGAGAAATGAATGGGTGGGTTGTCTTCCTCCAATGTTAAACCACATTTTCCTATTTCAGCCAAAGGACACAAGCCAACATTAAAATCCCCACCCCAAATAGGAATGATTTCAGTCTCTTCATCTGATTTTAAGTTAGTAACATCCTCACTGAGCTTCTTCAATATGGCGCCCAGTTGCCCTTTTTCCACATTGTTATAAAAGTTAATCACAGCTAAAATACAGTTCACATCCAAGTGTATTAAAACAATTTGATAGTAAATTTCAGAGCTAATCATATTAATCTTTTGAGCCCCGAGCAAATTTGAGACGTATACACAAACTCCACCCTTAGATCTTCCACTAGATGATTGGATAGCTGGTGTATGAAATGTCTTAAATCCATTAATAGTTATTTCCTCAATGGCCCAAGTCTCTTGCATACATAAAATGTCAAAATTATTAATAAAATCCAACCAAACTGTGTCATTCACTTTGTTCTTTAGACCCGCACTATTCCAAAAGAGGACTCTACAGGCTTTTATTTCCTGAACAACTGTTTCAAACACAGTTACAGGCTGATTTATAAATTCGCCCTCAGATTGCGGGACAGGATCAAAGTCTCCCATACTACCCATCAATATGCAAGATCTGCTCATATAATCTGTCTCATTTAACTCCTCACATTTAGGATTTCTTTTCTCCTCGTCCAATAACTTAGCCTCTGTTGGACTAAACCAAACTGGTACATATGGGGTTTCTGTACTATGATTGATTTCATTCCCTGATGAGTTCAACCCATTTATTAGTCAATCATTTTCATCACACTCCCCAGTATAGCCACTCAACCAGCCACTCACTCACCCACACAGGCACTCACACCCACCTAAACACCCATACACTCATTCACACACCCATCTAGCCACTGCCACTCACTCACCTATACATCCTCACATAATACAACTCACATACCCACCGAACCACTCACATTCTCATTGACAGACCCATGCAACCACTCACACACCCACTCAATCACCCATACAGAAACACACAGCCATTCACTTACCAATACAGGTACTCACACATCCACACACTCAACCATACAGTCACTCACACTGCTACTCACTCTCTGATACAGCTACTCACACACTCACTTATTTATCCATTCAGCCACTCACACACCCACTTGCTTACCCATACAGCCACTGATACAGCCACCCATTCACTCATGCAACCACTCACACACCCACAGAACCACTTACATACCCATTCATACATCCAGACAGCCATTCACACACCCACTCACTCATCCTAACAGCCACTCACCCTTACAGCCACTCACTCTCTAATACAGTCACTCACACCCACTCACTTACTTATACACACACTCAAACAGCTACTCACTCACCCATACAGCCACTCACACACCCACTCCCTCAGTCATACAGCCACTCAGTCACCCATACAGCCACTCACATATCCACTCACACACCCACAGAGCCACTCATTTTACCATCCCAGAGCTGTAATACTGTGCCTGAAGTGGTAAAAGGCTTTCTACAGCTTGGCTTGGATGGCTCTGTGTTAATCCTATGCTTAAAGATTTTGCTGTAGAAATGGCAAAAGACTTTGGGGCAGATTTTCAAAGAAGTGACACAATGCAACGTAGCAGCCAAAAATGCTGCACTGCATTGCGTGACTGGGAGGGCGCTGATGAGCGCCATATCTACAGAGATATGCTCTCTCCTCCCCTCTCCCAGGCACGGTGCTGATTTCAGCTGCCATGAGACAGGCACACACCTTAGTGCCATAGCCTTAAGGTGCGTGCCTGAGTCTAGCATATGTTTTGTACAGAAAGGGTACTCTCCCTGTACAAAATACTATGCCTAGACAAGTTCAAACACTTTTCCCACTTTGTATGTGTGCTGCACAGTGCAGCAAGCATGCAAAGTAGAAAAAGAAAGGAGAAATGAAAACATTTCTCCTCTTAACTCCTCCTTTCAGATGGCATTAACTTTTGGAGCTAAACCCTGTCGACAATTGTTTGTAGATAGGGTTTTGCATCAAAATGCATGGGTAGTTGCATGGGAATGCACATGTACCATCCAGGTAATGCCCCCTTGGTGCTAAGTAACGAGCAGCAATGCTTCGTGCTGCTCTGTTTTACTTGAAGGGTACTTTCAAATTGGTAAAAAAACTTGATTTGCTGGATAACCCAGCGCAAAATGTTTGAAAATCAAACTCTTTGTCCTTTTCTAGCTCGGTGTGGATAGCACTGTGCTAATCTTATGCTTAAAACCTTTGCTAGAAAAACACACAATTGAGATGAGCAGGTTCAGAGTGTCACAGGTGTTGTAGAGTGCTCTTTACAGGAGCTTCTCTCCACCTAAACTTGGGAACTACCCAGAGTCTTCTGCTTCTTTTTGCATACATATATATATATTTTTACACACAAAGGACGCGGCACTCAGGAGTGAAGATAGTTCAATTGAGTTTATTGCACAACTCAACCAACGCGTTTCAGCCCTCTCACGGCTTTGCTCACGGTTAGTGAGTCCTTTCTTTATTGCACTATTTAAACCCAGCTGGCCTTAATGTGGCATTCTGGGACATGTAGTGCATTACATTCAACAATACATAATTTACAGAAAAGAAAAACGTAACTGTTATTGTTATTTTCAATGGACGATAGTAGGTTTTAACAGCATATTTATAAAACCTCATGATTTAGTATCCTGTGACATTATTTCAAATTCACACATATCATTATTATGTGTTAGTAAAAATATATTGTTCCAGAGTTTAGTACTCAACATTTGTTTTTCGATATATTTATCCACATTTAATTAATCGGATCTAGTATCCTTTGTATTTAAACTGTAATGTCCTAGTATTTTTTGATTATAGTTACAATAACAAACTTTTTATTATTGTTCATCCCAAATGTATATAAAGCTCTTCGTCATTGTTCATCCCCCTCGGGGTCTTTGTTTTGAGTCTGACAATATAACGTGATTCCATCTGACGTAATTTTTTATTATTCTATTCCCACCACGTTCATCCAATGTAATGGCCTTGATCCCATAGTAACACATCGCTCTCCAGTCTCCTTTTTGGCATAATATCATATGTTTTGCAGTTGCATATGAAAGATCTTTATTCTTCACTGCTCTAATGTGTTCCAAAATACGCTTTCGTAAAGTACAGATTGTGCTCCCGATGTATTTACTGCCACATTTGCACTCAATGATGTATATCACATACTGTGTGGTACACGTGATTTTTTGGTTTAGGATAATCGTATTTCCATTAGGTTCCACAATGGTTTTTTTATTTTTCCCAATCTTACATTGGATGAACGTGGTGGGAATAGAATAAAAAAATTACGTCAGATGGAATCACGTTATATTGTCAGACTCAAAACAAAGACCCCGAGGGGGATGAACAATGACGAAGAGCTTTATATACATTTGGGATGAACAATAATAAAAAGTTTGTTATTGTAACTATAATCAAAAAATACTAGGACATTACAGTTTAAATACAAAGGATACTAGATCCGATTAATTAAATGTGGATAAATATATCGAAAAACAAATGTTGAGTACTAAACTCTGGAACAATATATTTTTACTAACACATAATAATGATATGTATGAATTTGAAATAATGTCACAGGATACTAAATCATGAGGTTTTATAAATATGCTGTTAAAACCTACTATCTTCCATTGAAAATAACAATAACAGTTACGTTTTTCTTTTCTGTAAATTATGTATTGTTGAATGTAATGCACTACATGTCCCAGAATGCCACATTAAGGCCAGCTGGGTTTAAATAGTGCAATAAAGAAAGGACTCACTAACCGTGAGCAAAAGCCGTGAGAGGGCTGAAACGCGTTGGTTGAGTTGTGCAATAAACTCAATTGAACTATCTTCACTCCTGAGTGCCGCGTCCTTTGTGTGTAAGATTGAATTTGGGGCCAGGATCCGGCCCCCACGCTGAGCACCCGCTGCACGAGCGCACTGATCAAAGGGATCACATTGTGGACACATATATATATATATATATATATATATATATTCATTGAAAAAAACCATAGGTTTCAGACACGTTATAGTTAGAAATTAGCATTTAAAAAACCTTTGAAATTCACTGAAAAAACCATAGGTTTCAGGCACGTTATAGTTAGAAATTTGCATTTAAAAACCTTAGAAATTCACTGAAAAACCATAAGGTTTTAGGGACAGTTATAGTTAGTTGGACATTGCACTCGTACAAAACCCGTGAAATTCCCCCATTATAGTTAGTTCAGGTAACTATAACTCGCGCCCCGCAATGCACTGCTGATGACGTCACATATTACATCACTCATGACATAGTCAGTGACATCACTGATGACATCACTGATGACATCTCAAATGACATCACTGATGACATCACTGATGACATCATCCAGTGACTGTGTGTTTCTGTAAAGTTTAAATATGTTTAATATATTTAGGGAAAGGCGTATTGAAGAATGAGTGGGTGTAGAAGCGCCTGAATGGATGATTTAGTAGGTGCGTGACTGAGTCTATAAGTGAGTGATTAAACGTATCTTACTGGATGCATGGGTGAGTGACTAAACTGTGTGAATGTCTGTATCCGTCTGTCTGTTGTTGTGTAAGCAACTGCATGGGTTTCTGACTAGCTAAATGAGTGTCTATATGGGTTATGGATTGGTTCTCTGAGTATCTGTATGGGTGCCTCAGTGTTTGTGTGGGTGGGGTGTGTGTGACTCTGTGCATAGATGTGTGAGTGGGTGATTCACTGGGTGCATGGTTTCAAGAGTGCGTCTGTGATGGACTGTATGGGTGGGTGAGTGTGTGTATGGGTGTGTTAGTGATTGAATGTATATCTCAGTGGTACATGTGTGAGTAACTACATATGTGAAAGGCAGTATATATGTGTGTTGGAGTATATAAATGGCTATAAGTGAGAGTGTGTGATTGTGAGAGTGGCTATATGGATGAGTGTGTGCTTGCATCAGTGATTGCATAGGAGCGTAAGAATGTGCTAGTATTTTTATGAGTAAGTGAGCTGGTGTGTATAACTGTATAGGTGAGTAAATTGGAGTGTGATTAATTATTTGCATGACTGACTAGGTGTGTGAATACCTCTATGGATGAGTTGCGTTGTGTGAGTGTTTATATAGGTGTATGAGTGCATATGATAGTCCTGTACTGAGTGACTGTAAGTATGAGTGACTGTACGGGTGAGTGAGTAGATGTGTGTGTGTAGACCTAAGAATCAGTGAGTGGGTATGTACTTATTGGTATTGGAGTGTGTATGGTTTTGAGAATGGCAGTCTGTAATTTAGAGTGGGTGTTTCAAAACTTATATAAGGGTGTGAGAAGATGCATTAAATTCTCACATGGATGATGTCATCAGTGATGTCATCAGTGATGTCATTTGAGATGTCATCAGTGATGTCATCAGTGATGTCACTGACCATGTCATGAGTGATGTAATATGTGACGTCATCAGCAGTGCATTGCGGGGGCGCGAGTTATAGTTACCTGAACTAACTATAACTGGGGAATTTCACGGGTTTTGTACGAGTGCAATGTCCAACTAACTATAACTGTCCCTAAAACCTTATGGTTTTTTCAGTGAATTTCTAAGGTTTTTAAATGCAAATTTCTAACTATAACGTGCCTGAAACCTATGGTTTTTCAGTGAATTTCAAAGGTTTTTTAAATGCTAATTTCTAACTATAACGTGTCTGAAACCTATGGTTTTTTCAGTGAATTTCAAAGGTTTTTTAAATGCTAAATCCTAACTATAACATGTCTGAAACCTACGGTTTTTTCAGTGAATTTCAAAGGTTTTGTAAATGACAATTTTAAATGTATTAATTGTTATATTTATTTTTTCATACTGATTTACTACATTTTTAGAAACATTTTTTTTTACATATTTTATTTTTTAAATTACATTGTAATTACATTATACATTACAAAAAATACTTTCTCAGAATGAATTACTTTAGTTTAAATACTTTGCACATAGGCAATAGACTTTTAAGTACAGTAGTTACAGTTGATGCAATGGGCAACACATTTTCAAACACAATGCAACATTCAGCTCAATGTGAATTTCTAGTTAAATGCAATTAGTTACTTTATGGATTACTTTTCTAACCACAGGACTGGATCCTAGATTCAGTCCTGGGACATCTCCTGTAAACAGTTGAGTAAAAGCGTTTTGGTTACAGTAGTGATTTTTAAGGAATATTATTGTATTTTAAAAGTTGACACTTAGAAACTTTTTCTCATAGAATCACCAATGTTATCCTATGGAAGGAAATTCACTTAGCAGGTAAAAACTGTTATCGTTACTTTTTCTTACTCAGTGTTGGATCCTGGATCCAGCACTGGTGCATCTCCTGTAAACAGTTGAAAGAATGCGTTTAAGTCATACAGGCGATTTTTAAGGAATATTTGTAGTTTGTGAAAATCGACACTTTGAAACTTTTCAGCTGAAAACCAGACAATGGATTCCTATGGAAGAAAATATAAGTTACTGGTAAGTACGGTTAAAATTACTTTTCAGGGTCAGTGCTGGGCTAAAAGATGCAGCACTGGGGTCTCTCCTGATAACAGGTGAGTAAATCGGAATTCGTATTTCGGCTGATTTTAGAGGAATATTTTAAAGTTCCCAAACTCCACACTTACAAGTGAAACCAGTCAATGTTAGCCTATGGAAGGAAATTCAAGTTACTGGTAAGTACGGTTAAAATTACTTTTCAGGACCAGTACTGGGCTGAAAGATACAGCACTGAGGTCTCTCCTGATGACAGGTGAGTAAATCGGAATTTGTATTTCGGCTGATTTTAGAGGAATATTTGTATGTTTCAAAAATCAACACTTAGAAACTTTTTCAGCAAAAAGCAGACAATGATATCCTATCGAAGGAAATTCAAGTTACTGGTAAGTACGGTTAAAATTACTTTTGAGGATCAGTACTGGGCTGAAAGATGCAGCACTGAGGTCTCTCCTGATAACAGGTGAGTAAATCGGAATTCGTATTTCGGCTGATTTTCGAGGAATATTTTAAAGTTTCAAAACTCCACACTTAGAAGAATTTCCAAGTGAAACCAGTCAATGTTAGCCTATGGAAGGAAATTCAAGTTACTGGTAAGTACGGTTAAAATTACTTTTCAGGACCAGTACTGGGCTGAAAGATACAGCACTGAGGTCTCTCCTGATAACAGGTGAGTAAATCGGAATTCGTATTTCGGCTGATTTTAGAGGAATCTTTGTATGTTTCAAAAATCAACACTTAGAAACTTTTTCAGCAAAAAGCAGGCAATGATATCCTATGGAAGGAAATTCAAGTTACTGGTAAGTACGGTTAAAATTACTTTTCAGGATTAGTACTGGGCTGAAAGATGCAGCACTGAGGTCTCTCCTGATAACAGGTGAGTAAATCCGAATTCGTAGTTCGGCAGATTTTAGAGGAATATTTGCACAATGGTGAAGGGAGGGCGGGGCCTGAGGTGACATCTGTGCAAACGCGCCCGTGGCGCGTTTTAAGTTGGGGGATTAAGTCCCCTTGAATCATGAGGGTCCCTAGGGGCCAACTAGCCCACCAGGAACCTCCAGTATGCGCCAGGGGCTGCGTTGCAGAGACGTGTAGAGAGGCCACACCCTTTTACACCTCTCTGCAACGCAGCTCTGTGGCGCTTTCTGGATGTACCTGTTGGGCTAGTTGGCCCCAGGACCCTCAGGATTGAAGGGGATTTAATTCCCATCTTAAAACGCGCCACGGGGCCTGTTTGCACACATGTCACCTGAAGCCCCGCCCCTCCCTTCACCACTGTGCAAACGCGCCCGTGGCGCGTTTTAAGTTGGGGGATTAAGTCCCCTTGAATCCTGAGGGTTCCTGGGGGCCAACTAGCCCACCATGTACCTCCAAAAGCGCCACAGAGCTGCGTTGCAGAGAGGTGTATAAAGGGCGTGGCCTCTGTACACCTCTCTGCAACGCAGCCCTGGCGCATACTGGAGGTTCCTGGTGGGCTAGTTGGCCCCCAGGGACCCCAGTATTCAAGGGGAATTACTTCCCATCTGCAAACGCGCCAGGGGCGCGTTTGCAGAGTGGTGAAGGAAGGGGCGGGGCCTGCGGCCCGATCGTTTTTTTTGGGTTTTTTTCCCTGAAGGGGGCTGTGTGGCCCCCTTCCTTTTCTTATTTTTGGGCCCTGGGGACCCCATCCCCCAGGGCCTTACCCCTTTTTTTTTTATTAAAATTAAACTGGAAGGGGGCCGCGTGGCCCCCTCCCCTGGCCGAAAACTGCCCCGGGGACCCCATCCCCCGGGGCATGGCCACACTTTAACATTCCTTTTAAGGAGGGGGGCTGTGTGGCCCCCTCCTCAGGCCTCCTTTTGCCCCGGGGACCCCATCCCCGGGGCAGGCCTTTTTTAATTTTTTTATAATTTCTGGGGAGGGGGCCACGTGGCCCCCTCCTGGGCCACTTATGGCCCCGGGGACCCCATCCCCGGGGCCTGGCCTCTGGTTGGGGACTGTGGGGGTCCCCAAACCCCCACAGTCCTGCCGGCTCCCCGTGTCCCAAGGGAGCCGGCATTGTTTTCCACACGGGGAGCAGCTAACATGCTGCTCCCGTGTGGAAAGCAATTGTCTTTGGATATTGGAAGCGAGAGCAGGTTTCCCTGCTCTCTCTTCCAATATCCAAGCAGTTTGCAATGACAGGACGGGAGCCCCGAGGCTCCCGTCCTGTCATTGCAAACAGCAGTGTCCCGGGGGTAGGCACCCCGGGACACTGCAGGAGCCGGCCCTGGGGGTGGTGGTCCCCAGGGCCACCACAGGCTCCAGGAGGGGGCCGCGCGGCCCCCTCCCCACATCAGCAAAGCCCCGGGGAGGTGGTGGTCCCGGGGCTTCGGGGTCCAAAACGGACCCCCATTTTAATTTGTTAGTGCCCCGGGAGGTAGCGGTCCCGGGGCGTGTGGGAGCTCGAGCCCCCCACACAGGAAAAAGTAAAAAAAAGAAGCCCCGGGAGGTGGTGATCCCGGGGCTGCGGGAGGGCTCAGAGCCCTCCCGCACCATTTTAAAAAGAAAGCCCCAGAGGGTGGCGGTCCCCGGGGCTTGGGGGGCCCTTTGAGGCCTCCCATACATAAATGTAACCCCCCCACCATGCCCCCGGGACTTGGGCCACCCGGGGCCAAATACAATTGAAGCGCGGGAGACCGCCCTTCGATTTTTTTTTTTATCGGCAGGATCCGCGCACCCTGAGCGCATCCTGTCGATTTTTTTTACAAAAATGCTTTTTTCTGCCCAGGGGGTCCTTGTGGGACCCCCTGAGCAGACCTAGGGGGTCAGGGTGTTTCTACCCTGCCCCCTTTGTGCGCTTTGCGCACTTGTTTCTGTCCCTCGGTTCTACCGAGGGACAAAATGGCTGCCAACATTTCCTGAATCGGAATGTTGCCAGCCAGCTGACAGCCAATTAGCATGCAGCTCGTGATCGGGACGGTGCGCGCAGGGTGCGCTCAGGGTGCGCGAATCCTCTGTGCCCATAGATATATATGTACTTTTACTTTTGATTTTCTCAGCAACTACTGAACGGATTTACACCATTTAACAAAAGGGTTCTTTCTGAACCAAGAACTACCTCTTTGCCAAATTTGGTGTAATTCCGTTCAGCAGTTCGGGCTGTAGCCGTGTCTAAAGTTTCCTATGGGAAATTGATTTTTGACTCTTATTTTTTTAATTTCTCCGCAACTACTGAACGGATTTACACCATTTAACAAAAGGGTTCTTTCTGAACCAAGAACTACCTCTTTGCCAAATTTGGTGTAATTCCGTTCAGCAGTTCGGGCTGTAGCCGTGTCTAAAGTTTCCTATGGGAAAATGAATGGGGAAAACACGTTTTGGGACCCCCTTTTTCTCGGCCCCCGCTTGACGAATCACCCTGAGACTTTCAGGGTAGGAGCGGACCGGAGCGGGCCATAAAGTTTGAAAATTTCGCGAAGATTCGTCAACCGACGCAAGAGTTATTTCAAATAGAATGTCGCGGATTTCCTATGGAAAATAGGTCCTAACTATAACTATCTACTGGCGACCGCCAGTAGATAATATATATATATATATATATATATATAAATATATATATATATATATATATATATTTATATACATATATATATATAAATTTTATTTTAACGATTTTAAATCATTTAATTTAATTTAACATTATTTCCTGTGTGGTCCCTACCTCCATTATTTTCTTTGGATGGGTGTTGCAGTGCCGTGGTAGGCCATGGGTTGTTCTGGTTACTACAATAATGTAAGTTACTACAAAAGTGCAGTTTGTGAATGATAAAAACATTGTAACCTTACTCAAAAGTGCAAACTTATTCAAAAGTAAAGTTTGTGAATCAGGCCCAAATTCTTCAAATTCTGGTTCATCCTGCAGTCCCACTTCACAAGTGTTTCTTTGTCATTCACATAAATCAAACATCTGTGTTGATGTCCTGTACTGTTTGGTCCTGGAGGGCCACCATAATGTTTGCATAACGTTTGTTCAATCTCTGGAATTGTCATCATAACAGATGAGGTTGAGCAAAACATCTCTGATTTAGTGTTATAGGCCCATGATTTAGCTTGCTCATTACTCACAGGAACCACATTCTTTGATAATTGTATGCACGTAGACTTTCATTGTTTTCATAAATAATGTGACAAGTGTTAGTGATGGGATTGAAGGAAGAATCTCATATAATGTGTACCAAATATATCCCCAGCACTGAGCGCCTCTTTTCCACAGATGGTATATTAATTAACATTAATGGTGCGTTCAGGGAAAATAATCGCCAAAACAGGTCTGACACCTTCTTGAAGTGTGAAAAAACAGTGTACAGCTGGATTTGAGCCTCTCGTTCTAATTGTGAAAAGTGGGAGTATACATCACATTTTTCTGAGCAAAGGGAGTGTGGCCTGTGTAATCCGAGTCGGTCTACTTGGTGACCTTGCTCAATGGATGGGCAAGGCTCCAACGCCTGTAGAAATGTCATACTCTGCACTTGATTTTTCTTTGGGTAGAGGATGATGGTACAAAACTTCCTTGGGTCCTGTGATCCTTCACTTGAGTCTTGCAACCAAACACAATCCTTTCTGCCTCTTGGTCACCACACCTGCATCCCAACAGGAGTGGAGGGCCTGCTATTACCCAGTAGCCATTTTAATCATGGGGCTTGGTTGTCTACCTCTGCTCCTCCCACAGGATCTAGTGGGATCTCCCCTCTCAGCAGCTTCCTTTGGAGGGGCAAAACTTGCTAGAGACAGCCTTGTACCCGAAATCTATCCAATGCACTTTTAAACCACAATGTACCCAAATGCATGATGCATTGTAACTGCACTATTGAGAGATTTTCTACAGTTTTCCTAGAGTGAGATAGTTTCACTGCTTTAACATAATATTCAAGGCATCAATACACGGTAGGAGAGACTAGTTTTAGCAATAAAAGTATATTATCACATTAGACATTTCTGTTGCATTGCTGGTTTCTGTTGTCCATTATTTTCTTGCAAGTTTCTTTTTCATTTTGCAGATCCAACCCTGGTCCTTGCCCCTTGTTTCCCCACCTGCCCCTCCCCCCCCAACAGAAGTGCAGGTCTGATCTCTTCTCATTGTCCCATGTTTGCATGGGTCTAGGACCCTGTACATTGAGTTACAAAGTTTACAGTGAAACTACATAGTAATCGAAATTGCTGTCTATCTCATTATACACTTCAACCCACAGCTTTATGTGTCTGTAGCATCCCTCATTTTGTCCTACAAGAGTCTAGGAAAGTATTACCAGAACCATACTGTAGAATGTTGCACCAATGCAGGCATGATCCGCCTGCTAAAAGAAGATGCTGGTGGTACCGTCAATAAAAGGAACTACCTGTAGGGTAGCCACAGGAGAATTTCTATATTTTCAAGAAATGAAGACTTCTATGGTCAAATCAGAAATTACCATAGATTTTTTTTAACATATAGTTTTATTGTTTAATGCATATATAATACAATAAGATCAAAAAAACGGAGGGAGGTAGAGGTCTATGCTAGGTCCACCCTCCTAATACAATAGTAGACCTACAAAATCCGAGATGTCGGATAAAGAACCTAGCAAAAATGGAATGATTTTCGCTCAGTCGGAGTCGGAAAATCTGCAGGAAAGAAAACATTTTCTTTCTTGAGTTTCCTCACTCACCAGGGTTTCCCCTTGGTGACATGCTTCATCATAGGGGCCATCTCAATCCGCTGTGGACTGAGGCGTGCTGCGACTTGCGAAGTTACGTAGGAGCACTTTTGTGAAAACTATGTGTAGTGCAGTGGTGTTGTGGAGTGGGAGAGGTGAGTTAAAAAATACCTAACTAGTGGGCGAAATAACTTTATTCTGGCTCCTAGTCAGTATGTTTAAAACCGGGGTAAGATACTGGGAGAAACCTAGCTATAATGGGTTAGGGGTCCCTAGTATGCGTCAACATGTTTCGAGCCTCCCCAGAGCTCTTCTTCAGGACTACACAGGGTCCCGCCATGTATGTACCACTCCAAAAGTGACCTAAATTGAGGTAAATTGTGAAAATAATCAAAAACGCTGCAACTAATAAGCATGCGTTAATTAATATATACGATAAACCAATTGTCACGTAGTATCTGTAGGATAGAAAAGAAGAACATAGTTATGGGAACAGCCGACCCCCGAACGAGGTCGGTAAGTATATTCCATGTGAATGTCAGTTTCTCACACGTAATGCTCCTCTATGGTGTGTGAGTCTAGCAGTAATCTCGTGTTTTCGCCGTGCTTGGTAGAAAGAAAAACACATTGCTGCTTGCTCGAGTGGCGATAGTGGGTGACATTAATAAAACATACACGGCGTGACTTTAAAAACATGACACACAAACATTCATTATGTACAAAAAACCACTTAATCACATACTCATTAGAAGGTAAAATTGTGCCCCATGATCTGGAGGGGATGAGGCGCTCTTATTCGAATTCTGAAAGGAAGGACAAAGCGTGATTAATAGCCTCTCTCTCTAGAAAACGCTGTGCAAAAACGCGGGGACTGCCGTGGTCGATTCCGCAGTTTTCCCGGTTTTCATCGTAGCCTGAAAAGGAAAGGCCTTACTTGATGTGAGCTCTCCTCGTTGGCACACTACCTATTTGTTCCCCTCGAGACCGCATATTAGCGCGTCTCACATCGGGTGCCGGTATATAAAGCTAGTGTTTCCGCCCGGTCATTGCTACGAAGACTGGAGCGGGAACCCTACCAAAATGGCCGCTGCCAAATGGCACAGGAGTCCGCCCTCTTGAGGGTATGAAGTGCTTCTCCGATGTCAGATGTTGGCTGTTAATATAAGATAAGAGACAGGAAAATACATAGGAATAAACAGCCAGGGTTGGGATAACGAGTTTTAGTTGTATACATTGGGGACCTCTTTCTACTAAACAATGCGGCCGGTTTTTCTGCCAGTATAGTTGTGGGGACCCAACGTTATGTGCAAAATACTCTTTCCATCGCTTTCAAGTTGGTGCTTGAAATTTATAGATATATAAATGGACAGGTGTATAATCCATGTGGATATGGTGACCGGATCCAAGACAACATGGTTGGTTCTAGACACCTGTTGCCATACAGTCTGGCACCAGACTATGGGAGTCTGTTGATTGGGAATGACCTAGTGTACTCTCCCTGTCTCCCGTAACAGACGCAGGCCGAAGCGGAGGAATAAAGCTGCCTGATAAAAACAATAATGGCCTCATTAATGCCCATTTCTTGCATTATCCTCCCCAGGTGGTGATGGGCAACGCATTCAAAAGCTGCAGATAAGTCCATAAATGCCAAGTATAACTTGCCTTGCTTGGCTTGAGTATACTTGGCCAATTAACAGACTTAAATTGAGGCATTGGTCCTGGGTACCTTTCCCCTTTCTAAAACCATATTGCACCGGAATCAGGACATTGTTACGGGTGGGCCATTCCTCTAATCTATTTAATAAAACTTGACCCATAAGTTGAGCCGTGCTATCCAGGAGTGAAAATGGACTGTAGTTTTTTACCTCAGATTTATCTCCTTTCTTATAGATAGGAATTAAGATGGATTTCAGCCATGAGTCCGGTGGGCCCACAATGGCAACTGCGTTAAAAACATTTGTCAGCACCGGTCCCCATAGGTCTGGTTGCTCCATGAAGAAATCTATCGGAGTACTATCCGGGCCGGGGGCTCTATTACTGGAGCACTGCATGAGAGCCTCTCTAATCTCGTAAAGATTACAAATGAGAGGAGATTTGGAAGGAGCAATAGTGGCTGCTCGCTGTGTAGCCGCTCCCTCAGCATTTGGGTCGAATATTGAGGAGAAGTGTGCGGCCCAGGATTCCTTGTCCACGTGACTGTCTAAGCTCGAATTCATGGATGGTTTGAGAAAGGGAGCATTAATAACTCCAAAAATCACTGGTGTAATTTGAAATGGCTGCTTGATACAGTTGTTCCCAAGCTTCTTCCTTAAGAGTTTTGGTTCTGGCCTTCCTTGCCTCTTTATATCGGAGACGCAGAAGCTTAACCAGTTCCGCATCTCTAGGGGTGGATCTAAGGGCCTGATGCAGGTTTGATAGGGACTTGGTACATACTTGATCAAACCATCTTGGACCTAACGTATCAGCGATAGGTCTTTTCCTAGTTAGAATGCTTTTAATTTCACATAAAATCTGGTCAAAGGCCATGGTTACCTGAGTAGGGTCAGGATCCAGTGCTAGGCAAGTCAAAATGTCATTTAGTCTATTTCCGACCACAACTGGAACAGTTTTTTCTTTGTCTACAGTTGCCTATTTGAGGATAGTCCCTTTATTTCTGGCTATCGAGTGTTTGACATGCCTCGTCTGCTTCAGATGAATTCCTTCCCATTCCAGGTTACAAATAATAGTAGCATGATCACTAAAACCAAAAGGCTTAATTAAAACGTCACAGTAAGAATTTTTAAAGGTACCCAAACCATTAGATAGTCTAAGGTTAAACCTTGGGTGGCCAGGCCAAATGTGCTTTGTAACATGCCCGAGCTAGGATCTGTAGGGTTCCAAATATCAAAATTATTAATTAAAAACAATCTATCCAGAGCATCTCCGTAAGAGTTGTGCATAAAATGTGGAATGGACTCCCCTGACTCATTAGTTATGCCACACACTGCATTATTTACAAAGGAGCAACTATGCACATTAAAATCGCCCATCCACAGGATGTTCGAGGACTGTTTAAGGTTGTTAAAAAGTATATTCATTTCCCCTTCCAAGGTATCAACAGCCTGCTTCATATTGCCAGTGAAATTATTATTATAAAAGTTAATTAAAAGGAGTGTATAACCATCTGGGCCCTTTAAATGTAGAAGGTGATAGTAAGGAGAGTCGTTGTGAAATGACAAGACTTCTAGTTTTAGTGTATTTTTCAACAGGGTCAAAATCCCACCCCTGGCGCGAACTGAGGTCAACGGAAGGGCAGGATAATGAAAGGAATGATAACCATCTAGGTTAACAGATTCGATTTCCCATGTTTCCTGGAAACATATCAGGTCATAGGTTGTAACAATTGTTAACCAATCTGGGTCAGACAGTTTGGATCTCAATCCGTTAATATTCCAGGTGATTAATTTAACATGGTCTGTCTGATTGCACGCTGCCTTGACATATGTGGGGGTTACTAACCCTGATATTGTGCGACTTGGAGAAAGAGTTAGAATACTCATGTTCTCCCTCAGTCAGTCACAACCTTCTAAGTCTGTTAGGGAACTAAATCGGTTATAAATGGGGAGAGGAGTGAGAGGTTGTCCTGGTCGGATAAGTAGGGGCTCATGGTAAGGAATTCTAAGGGGAGCCACAGGGTCTTGCCCCCAAGGGCTGGGCCTTACCAGTTTGTAAAAATAGCCCAGTGGTACCACAAACAATTGAGTGTTCGGTGATGGCCCTGAGGATAACCGAGTGAGCAATTGCTGAACCAAGTTTTGCGAATTAAAATAAACCACCACACAATCCCCCTGGATAGATTTCTCTGAGTCCCCCACCCAAGCTACCCTTCTTGCCGTTAGAATACAGGAAAGTATCTCCCCCCGCCTCCCCACATGTTTACAAATCCAGTGGCATGCTTTAGACGTCAGTTGGTCCATGGTTTCCTCCTGTGTACTACGCAGCATGGGAAAGTTTGCCAAAATTATTATGTAGGGGCAAGCAGCTGGAGGAAGGGCCAATCTTGTATGGCAGTCTGCTTGGCCCCCTCTTTCCAACACATATTCTCCACCAGGTCCCAGTTTTGTCCTAAAAAGGGCGCTGGTTGTCCCCTGAGGCGGTTGGGCGTTATAATTTGCTGGGGTAGGTTGAGGGGGCAGGGAATTATTACGCTGCATTGGAATTTGGGCGAGGCTTGTATAGGCCCTTGAATTCGTACCTCCTGGATAAGAATCTTTAATCCTGCCCCCTTCATCCCCTCTTGGTAAGCCCAAACTGACCGTACAATTATTGGTGGGACGCGAAGGTATAACAGTTAAGTCGTTATGAGGAGTTGGCTCAGCAACCAAAGTCATCAAATTAGGCTAAGTCAGACCCTTTCTTGCTGAACATAGAATAGCTATACTGGCCTCAGTTCTTGTTAATCTATCTAAAACCGGTTGCAGTAAAAGTGTGATTGACTGTTCAATTTTTAAGATCAAATCGTCTGAAGAAGATGGGGAGGTGACCTTGGGCCTTCAAGGACAGCAGAGCTTGGCTTAGCTGATCTCCCTCCCCCTTTTTCTTCTTTAAAGGGGGTTCTGAGGGACTCAGGGCTGAGAAAAGTGGAGTATCCGTACAGGTGATCAAGCGCTTGAAACGAGTAGTGGCTGGCTTAGGGAATGGATTAGGGGGATCGACTGCAAGCATGGATGGAGGCTCAATGAGTATACGTTCACTTAGTTTGACCGGAGCCCCCAAATCCCCCATGGAAAGTCTGAGCTCGACAGTTTGGATTTCCTTATCCAGTGCGTCTGAAGCCCTCAGAAGAAAGGAGTCTAAAGTGTTAGTGGGCTCACCTCCGTGCTTCCCCATCTGCAGGCCAAGGTCTGGGCCAACTATGTGGCTGGAGTCGCGCGTGTTAGGGGGGGCACGTAGGAGAGACTTGGGGGCTCATGGGAAACCCAGTCCCCAGCGGTGCGCAGGAAATCAGGCACGGCTCGCTCCCTTCTCCCCAGGCAGGCACAAAAATGCGGGTCGTTGGCAGCTAGAAATGTCCAACATATACAGCCTCAAGGTCCAGATGGTGGATGAGGGACCAGCACGGAGTGATGAGGGACCAGCACGGAGTGGTGAGGGGCTGCAACTAGAGACCCGGTGCCCAGGGGACTTAAAAAAAACTGTTGTGCAGTGTGTTTATCTATGTGCCATCAATGGAACTGTATCGGTGTGCTAATGGAATCTTCGGGGCCCGTAGTGGTGTGCAGTGGACGTATCCTCAGTCCTCAGTCCATCACGTGGCTCCCGTTGTGTGCTCCAGCAGCAAAGGACCTCATCAGGGAGAAGGGCTGCAAGTGTGTTCTGGCCCAAGTGAGGTCGGTTCAGCAGGTTCAGCACAGAGCCCTGTGACAGCAGGTAGTTTGTCGGCTGCCCGTGGTCCACGAAGGGGACCCTCCTAAGAGGGCGGCCGCCTTAGTGCCACATGAGGGCACACGAGTCAGTCCAGTTGATAGGGACCCCCGATGGATCCGCGTGCCTCGTCACTTCCGGTAAGGGGGGGGGCGGGGGAGGCAGTATAAGTGCTTCTCCCCGCCCATCTGGCGGCCTCTTGGTGGCTGCCCGTTACGCTGTTTTGTGCACTGGCAATCTTTGGTTCCCTTATACAGTATTTATTTAGTGGTTAAACTGGTACTAAGGTGGGGATACCTTTGGCAGTATTTTCATGCCTGAACGTACGTAGTGAGGAAGTAATAGTGTCCTAAGTTGCGCAACATGATATACTTTTTTATAGGGAGCTTGTTAAAAGTTTCATTTGGTCTAACAGTGCCAGGCGAACGGGGACGACCTGGGCAAGAAACAAACTTGAGTGGTTACTCAACACTGTTGGTTAGAAGGGATGTTGTCAAGAGCAGAACTCAAACTAATTAGCCTTAAACACATCGTGGCAGGCAAGAGATGGGTCTTCTGATACATCTATACCTGGTTTAGTATCCTGGCTATGGAGTGGCTGCGTGACACTCCGGTGCGGAGGTGGTCAGCCGGTTGGCAGGCTTTCTAGATGTGGGTTTCTAGCTCGGGCATGTCCTAGTAAGGGTTCAGGTACCAGAAGTTGGCCCTGGGATACAATTTCACAGGCCTGTGGAGCGGCAGAACTGAAAGGGGCTTGCGTTCGACCTCTTGGTCAGAAGGTCAGATCCTGGTAGGTCCACTTAGCATTTCATCCTTCTGAGGACGTTAAAACGAGTACCGTTGAGGAACAATAAACATGTTATGCAGCGCCAAGATACCATGGGGGAACGTATTCCCAATTACAGTCAGAAACGGAAATTGTAAATGAATTTTGGGAAGGTACCGGGCTCACACAACAGTGTAGAAAGCGAGAGACTTTGCGGTAAAACTCTCCCGCCCCATAGCCTTGGCAGCCAGGCAGGTTGTGGGAGTTGTCATCCAACAAGTGTGCTACGGTTCAACATTTGGGGAAACCCTGGGTAGGGCACACATGGGCTACAAAGTATTAAAGAACATTTGGCATTCCCAAGATTCAAGAAAGGGCAGGTATTTAT